>JAGFNQ010001332.1:50758-216562 GCA_024364735.1 Boesenbergia rotunda | reverse complement strand
TGAAGGATCGTCTAAGGCGTGCAGAGGGGGGGTGAATGCACTTTTTCGGATCGTTTCGATCTCTACAGAATTGTTAGCGCAGCGGAAATAATATGTAAAGGAAAATGAAACAATGCTAACAAAAGTATTTTACTTGGTATCCACCCAGATGGGTGACTAATCCAAGGATCCACGCCGCGAGCACAACTTTCACTATGAAAATCTCCTTCAGGTGGAGAAACCTTTACAACGGCGATCTTCCTCTTTACAGAATGAAGTAAATTGAGTGAGAGGAAGCAAGAACACTTTTCAGTTGGGCAGCACCTCGTTACTGTACGGAACCGTACCGTACACGTGCAAAAAGGTGCTCCTTTTATAGGTGAAAAGGACAGACTCGCAGTCTGTCCAGCCCCGCACCAGTCGACTGCCCCAAGGGCAGTCGACTGGCCCAGCATTAATTGCTGGCCAACGGCTAGCCAACAGCTAGCCAACGGCTAGTTTCGGGGTATACCAGTCGACTGCCCCAAGGCCAGTCGACTGGTC
This sequence comes from Boesenbergia rotunda, assembly GCA_024364735.1. Taxonomy (NCBI): domain Eukaryota; kingdom Viridiplantae; phylum Streptophyta; class Magnoliopsida; order Zingiberales; family Zingiberaceae; genus Boesenbergia; species Boesenbergia rotunda. The sequence continues at coordinate 216,040 of JAGFNQ010001332.1, read as the reverse complement.
CGAGGCCGCAAACTTTCTGTGGGTTTTGGCAGTCGACTGCCTCCAGGCCAGTCGACTGCCCTGCCTCCCAGCTTAGTTCCAGCCACTCCGGACCTTCTCCTTCGCGTGTGCCTTCAGGTCTGCTCCCTTGGCTCGCCCCTTGAAGTCCTCTTCCTCTGGCTATCGTCCCTCGGATGCGCACGCAAGCCTTCCCTTGGCTTGCCTCCATGCCACCCTTCACGTGTGCCCTTGAAGTCCACTTCCCGGCTTGCCCTTGGAGCTCTCCTCCCTCGGCTCTCGTCCCTCGGATATGTCCATCATGTGTGATTCTCCAAGTCCTGCAAACTCAATCACACACATCAAATACAACATAACACTCTAACCTTAAACCTATTCGCCCACACATCAAAATCATGATCTTCCAATCATTTAAGGGTCGATTGCCTCAACAATCTCCCCCTTTTTGATGTGTGACAATATGTTTAAGTTAGAGATAAATAGCAACCACAATAGCAATAGCAAAACATAACAATTGAAAAATTAAGACATCCCTAAGAGGTAACCTCCTCCTTAATCTATGTCTTCTTCCCATTTTCAATTCTACTCATAATCCAAGTTAAGTTTTCACTTAACAACAACAATATGTTAAAAATATAAGACATATCAGAACCTAAGAGGTACCTCCCCCTTAATCCATGTCTTCTCCATTTTAAACATTCAAGTTCTAAGTTAGATAAAATACCTAAAATCATCCATTTTAAGTCAAAATTCTAACTTAAACCACTCATTCTCCCCCTTTGACACCATCAAAATGATTGCCACAAGCAACCAAACATTATGGCATCAAATGTGAGAATATGGAATTTCTGAAATTTCTCACAGTGACTGAAAACAGGCGTGCCAGTCGACTGCCCATGTACTCCATCAGTCTGATTTTTTAGCTTTTCTGTCGAATTTCAGAAACTTACAGAAAATTCCAGAAATTTCCAAAAATTCTAAAATTTTGCATACATGTTTGAAATGTTATACTTTATCAGGGAAAAATATAAACCATATAAAATTTCAAACATGCATGACTTTTGACAAAAATTCAAAATCTTTGAAAACCACTACATTTTGTATCAAATTTTGAAACCAATTTTGCAATCATATGAATTCTAAACGCATGGTAAAGTATGTAAGACATAAAATGGTTTTCAAAAGTTTAAAATGTCCAACTATGATCTTTGGGCAAAGTGTCCATTGATTAAACACTTGCCTTACTCATAGTTGGTCTAGTTTTTATATATTGATACTTTTAATGGTTCAACAATGTACCACAAGCACAAGTGAGCCAAATGTATCACCCTAATGGATCAAGCACCCTTATTCAAAGCTAATGTCTCCAAGTTCATCCTATACTTCCACAAAACACATTCCAAGGTCTTTTCTTAAGGATGTGAACTCCGATTCCGGAAGAGGCTTGGTAAAGATATCGGCTAGGTTCGACTTGGATTCAACATAGTGTAGTTCTATGTCTCCCCTTGCCACATGGTCTCTAATGAAGTGATGCTTCACTTCAATGTGTTTTGTCCTAGAGGTGAACCGGGTTTTTAGTTAGGTTGATTGTACTTACATTATCACACAAGACTTTGACCTTGGTGTAATGTAGCTCATAATCCTCTAAAGTGTGCATGATCCAAAGGAGTTGGGAAACACACCCACCCATTGCCACATATTCTGCCTCCGTTGTTGATAGGGTAACGCATGGTTGTTTCCTACTACTCCAACTAACTAAGGAAGACCCAAGGAATTGACACCCTCCACTTGTACTCTTCCTATCTAACTTGCAACCCGCATAGTCCGAGTCGGTGTATCCAATTAGGTCAACACTAGGGGTTCTAGGATACCAAAGTCCGACATTAAGGGTCCCTTTTACATATCTTAAGATCCTCTTGACTACAACCAAATGGGACTCTTTGGCACAAGATTAGTACCTTGCACACATACCTACCGCAAAAAGTATGTCGGGTCTACTAGCGGTTAGGTATAGGAGGTTACCAATCATGCTCCTATATTGTTTAGAGTCTACCATTTTCCCTTCAATGTCACTATCCATTTTCACATTGGTTCCTATGGGTGTAGATGCTACCTTAGCATTTTCTAAACCAAATTTCTTTAACATCTCCTTAGCATATTTGGTTTGAAAGACATATGTACCTTCATTAGTTTGCTTAACTTGAAGGCCTAAGAAAAAGGTTAACTCTCCTACAAGACTCATCTCAAATTCATCTTCCATACACTTGATGAATTCTTGTAGGAAGTCATTATTTGTTGACCCAAAAATGATATCGTCTACATAGATTTGGGTAACAAATATCTCCTTGTCCTTAGATTTTAGGAACAATGTAAGGTCAATTGTTCCTCTCCTAAACCCCTTAGACACTAGAAATGAAGAAAGCCTTTCATACTAAGTCTGGGGAGCTTGTTTCAATCCATATAAGGCTTTTCTTAATTTATATACGTGTCTTGGATAATTAGGGTCCTTAAACCCGGAGGGTTGTTCTACATAGACCTCTTTCTTAATGATCCCATTAAGGAATGCCGACTTCACATCTATTTGGTGGAGTGTGAAACCCATGTGAGCGGCATAGGCTAGTAGAATTCTAATTGATTCTAACCTAGCTACGGGGGCATAAGTTTCATCATAATCTAGTCCCTCAACTTGGTTAAACCCCCTAGCTACCAATCTAGCCTTGTTCCTAGTGATTTTACCTTGGTCATCTAGTTTATTCCTAAAGACCCATCTAGTGGTTACAATAGTGCAATCATTGGGCCAAGGAACTAACTCCCAAACTTCACTCCTCTCAAATTGATTTAGCTCTTCTTGCATGGCTAAAACCCAATCAACATCTCCCAATGCTTCATCAATGGACTTGGGTTCCAATTGGAAAATTAGAGCTATTTGACTAGTTTGATCCCTAAAGTAGGACCTAGTCCTTACTCCTTGAGTGACATCACCCACTATTTGGTCAATAGGGTGATCATGGTGATGTCTCAAGGGTCTAGAGATTGTAGGTTCATTTACTCCTTCCTCCTCATCCTCTAGAGTACCTCTTATTCCCCCTTGATCATTGCCCTCCAAAAGTAGGTCTTGGATTCTTTGGGCAAGGGGTTAGACCTCCTCTATGTCTTTATCAATTGAGGCCTTCCTAGGGTAGGTACTAGTTGTTTCATCAAATTTAACATTCGAGGACTCCTCAATCACTTTTATCCTCTTGTTGTACACTCTATAACCCCTACTAGTTAAGGAGTACCCTACTAAAATCCCTTCATCAGCTTTTGACTCAAATTTTCTTAGATCATCTTTGGTATTTAAGATGTAGACTTTACATCCAAAGACTCTAAAATAGTGGACTTGTGGTACCTTTCCATTCCAAAGTTCAAAAGGTGTTTTTCCTAAAAACCTATGTACCAAGACCCGGTTTTGGATATAGCAAGCGGTGTTAACCGCTTCGGCCCAGAAATAGCTAGGAAGGGAATATGCATTAAGCATAGTCCTAACAGCTTCTTGTAAGGCTCGGTTTCTCCTCTCAACTACCCCATTTTGTTGAGGAGTCCTTGGGCATGAAAACTCATGCTTGTACCCATTTTCAACACAAAATTGTGTGAAATTTACGTTTTGGAACTCCTCACCATGGTCACTCCTAATTCGGTTTATTTTGATGTTCTTTTCATTTACTACCCTTTTACTAAATCCTGTAAAGATCTCTAGGGTATCATCCTTATGTTTCAAGAAATAGACCCATGTAAACCTAGAAAAATCATCTACTATTACTAGGCAATACTTACTCCCTACAAGTGAGGGAGTACTATGACAATCAAATAAATCTATATATAAAAGTTCTAAAGGTAAGGAGGTGGTGATTAGAGTTTTACCTTTGTGTGATGCTTTTGATTGCTTACCCTCTTGGCATGCATCACACAACTTGTTCTTCTCGTACTTGATCATTGGGAGCCCCTTCACCAATTCTTCCTTAGCCACTCTTGCAATGCTTCTCATGTTGACATGTCCAAGTCTCCGATGCCACAACCACCCTTCTTCTTCTTTAGACATGAGACACTTAACAACATTGTTAGTAGCATAAGATAGATCAAGATAGTATAAATTCGCCTCTCTAAATCCTTCTAATATGGTATCACTTGATTCATTATGTCTAATGATGCATTTTCTAGCATAAAATTCAACTTTAAAATCGGCATCACATAATTGACTTACACTTAATAAATTGAATTTCATGTCTTTGATTAAAAGTACTTTATGTATGGAAATGGTGGGAGATACCTCAATTGTGCCCCTACCAATGATTCTCAACTTTCCACTATTCCCAAAGGAGACCGTCCCTTCTCTTAGGTAGCTAATAGTGGTGAACTTGCTCACATCCCCGGTCATGTGTCTTGAGCATCCACTATCTACTATTCACATAGTTGGGGCCTCCTTCACCTTTACCTAAACAACATGGAAAACATACTCTTTTGGTACCCATATCTTTGATCCATAAGCATCATTTAGAAATCTCCTAGGTACTCATGCCTTCTTTGTGGTTCCCCTAGCTCCTAGTCTTCTAGATGCACCAATCCTACTGGTAAGTAAAACAAATGCTACCTCCTTGGTCTTAGGCCTATAACCCAACCCGGCTTTGTTGTACATAGCCCTTTGACTGTTGATGATCATATCTAAGTTACTAGATCCCACTTGGAATTTCCTAAGGGCCTTAGTGAGGTCATCTACTTGTTTTCTTAATTCCTTATTTTCATTTTCAAGGTGTGAAACATGTGAAGAGGTAGAACTAGCATGCAAATCCTTAAGTCTAGTAGCTTCTACTCTAAGCATGACAATTTGTTCTTTTAGATCCTTAACTTTACTTCTAGCCTTAGCTAAGTCCATGTTCGTGCTAGAAATTATCTTCACTAAAGTAGAGGAGGGTAAGTGGTATACCTCACTTACCGAAGCTTCTGACTCTGATGATGAGGTGGAGGAGCTCTCATCTTCACTGCTTGAGTTTCGTTCATCATCTGATGAGTCTGAGTGATCTTGTGTCATGAGAGCAAAGTGGGAGACTTGCTCTTCTTCTTCCTCTGAGGATGAGGGGTCATCCCAAGTCGCCTTGAGGTTGGTGGCACCCTTCTCCTTTCCCTTTGATTTCTTCTTGTCACTCTTCTTCTTTTCTTCCTTCTTGTCATCCCTTTTCTTCAATTGGGGACACTCGTTCTTCATATGTCCCTCTTGGTGGCAGTTGTAGCAGATTATTTCCTTGGCCTTACTCTTACCTTTGGCCCCTTTCCTAGCATAGGATTTGTTAGATAAACTTTTAAATGCTCTACGAAATTTTCTTACCATGAAGGCCTCTTGATCGCTATCCAAGGAAGTGCTAGATTCTTCTGAGTCTGACGAGGATGAGTAAACCACCTTCTTCTTCTCCTTCCTCTTCTTCTTCTCCTTTTCTGCAACAAAAGCAATACCTTTCTCTTTTGCCGAAATGTTAGCTTGCTCGTGCAGTTCAAATTCACAAAACAAATCGTCTAATTTAACTAAAGATAAGTCACTTGATACCTTGTAAGCATCAACCATGGATGCCCATAAGGTGGTTCTTGGGAATGCTTGTAGAACGTACCTGACGATGTCCCGGTTCTCTATCTTCTCTCCAATCACATGGAGCTCATTTATCACTTCTTTCACCCTTCCATGTAGCTGGCTGACGGTTTCGTTGCTCTTCATGGAAAGGGATTGCAGTTGGGCCACTAGCAAGTCCTTCTTTGCTCTTCTGGACTCGTTTGACCCCTCGTTCAACTCCACCAACTTGTCCCATAGTTCCTTGGCGCTCTTGAACGGCCCCACCTTGTTCAGTTGCTCCTTCGAGAGCCCGCATTGTAATGTGGTGGTGGCCTTGGCATTTGATTGCGCCCTTTTCATCACCTCCTTTGACCATGATCTCATCGGTGTTGGGTCTCCTCTTTCATCGACGGGCGCCTCAAAGCCATCTGCAACACTTATCCAAGTTTCGATATCATTCATGAGATAGTATTGCATCCTACCTTTCCAATAGGCGAAGTCGTTCCCATCGAAGAACGGAGGTCGTGCGGTTGAGTATCCCTCTTGAAACGCCATCACAATTGTTCTGGTTGACTGTTAGATCTTCCAAAACGCACCGGCTCTGATACCAACTGAAGGATCGTCTAAGGCGTGCAGAGGGGGGGGGTGAATGCACTTTTTCGGATCGTTTCGATCTCTACAGAATTGTTAGCGCAGCGGAAATAATATGTAAAGGAAAATGAAACAATGCTAACAAAAGTATTTTACTTGGTATCCACTCAGATGGGTGACTAATCCAAGGATCCACGCCGCGAGCACAACTTCCACTATGAAAATCTCCTTCAGGTGGAGAAACCTTTACAACGGCGATCTTCCTCTTTACAGAATGAAGTAAATTGAGTGAGAGGAAGCAAGAACACTTTTCAGTTGGGCAGCACCTCGTTACTGTACGGAACTGTACCGTACACGTGCAAAAAGGTGCTCCTTTTATAGGTGAAAAGGATAGATTCGCAGTCTGTCCAGCCCCGCACCAGTCGACTGCCCCAAAGGCAGTCAACTGGCCCAGCATTAATTGCTGGCCAACGGCTAGCCAACAGCTAGCCAACGGCTAGTTTCGGGGTATACCAATCGACTGCCCCAAGGCCAGTCGACTGGTCCGAGGCCGCAAACTTTCTGTGGGTTTTGGCAGTCGACTGCCTCCAAGCCAGTCGACTGCCCTGCCTCCCAGCTTAGTTCCAGCCACTCCGGACCTTCTCCTTCGCGTGTGCCTTCAGGTCTGCTCCTTTGGCTCGCCTCTTGAAGTCCTCTTCCTCTAGCTATCGTCCCTCGGATGCGCACGCAAGCCTTCCCTTGGCTTGCCTCCATGCCACCCTTCACGTGTGCCCTTGAAGTCCACTTCCCGGCTTGCCCTTGGAGCTCTCCTCCCTCGGCTCTCGTCCCTCAGATATGTCCACCATGTGTGATTCTCCAAGTCCTGCAAACTCAATCACACACATCAAATACAACATAACACTCTAACCTTAAACCTATTCACCCACACATCAAAACCATGATCTTCCAATCATTTAAGGGTCGATTGCCTCAACACAGAGTTGCGAGGAGCCCCCTTGTTCGATGTCTTCTTCTTTTCCCAAGGAAGCTTCTCCGATCCCCGATGGCTCGTAATGATGCCTCTTTTTCCGAGATTACAAACGCCTGATCTTATGTTTGGAGGGTAGTGGGGTGTCCGCGCGAGTGCCTTATTGCCACGTATTACAACGGCTACCCCCCAAGTCCCTCTAGACGTGAGTGGGTCCCGCAGCCCCTCGACGATCGGTAGTCTAGACAAAACGGTTCCTAGCTTTACACGTGTCTTGTTCTTATTGCACTTAAACGAATGTCTGCCGAGATATAAAGGGGGAAAAACAGGCGCCGATGTCCATTTTTGGCTCGGTGACAGGAGGTGCTTCATCTTCCTCTCTTGCAAGGCTTCTTCTGCGCGTGAGTAACCCGTCATCTTCTCTTTTGCTGTCCAGGGGTCATGGAAGGTTATCGGGCGAAGTGGTATGAATCCGCCTCTTCGAGAGTGAGGCCCGAGGCTTTGCAAGTGGCCACCGAGACATATGGGGTTCCGGCCGAGGTGAGGATGGTCATCCCTAAGGTAGACCAGAAACCCGCGGAGCCCCCTCCCCTGGCATGCTGACTTTCTTCTTAGGACAGATGGAGCTAGGGCTTCGTTTCCCCATTCCCCCCTTCTTTGTGAACATAGTCTCTTATTTTAGCATTCCGTTGCACCAGATGGCTCCCAATGCCTTCACCCAGATAGGGGGAACATATATCATTTTCAAACTTTTCGGTCGTCCTCTGACTCCACCCCTTTTCCATTCCTTCTTCACTCCGATAGGATCAAGAGGAGTTTTTAGTTTCGCGGCCCGTCCGGGCTATAGGTTCTTGGGAGGGTTTCCTTCTTCGCACAAGGGATGGAAAGAGAAATTTTTCTTCGTTCGGCTATCGTCATTGCCCTTCAGTCCTTTGTGTTGGATAGCTGATTTGCCAATTCCTCCTTCCTTGGAGAGCTTCTTTCGTAGCCCAACATATCATCGTGCTAGAGAGGTACTCTCGGGCATGGAGTTCAGCGTCCCGGGGCTAGTTCAAAGTGAGGAACTTATGTACCGGGCGGGCCTTAGCCCTAAAGTGATGCAGATTAGTTCCTCCCTAGGTATGCTCGTCTCCGTCTTCCACGCACATTGGTTCTGACTGATGGTTTTTATGTTTGGCTTCTGCAGAGGAAGTCATGTATGCCAAAGTGATGAGTTAGTTCATCAGGTGGGAGGAGACCAAAAAGGAGGCCCTGAATCCTTCTCTGATTGTTCCTGACATTCCTCCCGCCTCCGCCGAGTCCACTGAGGGGCCCCTTGTTTCGCCTCATGGGGTTACCTCTACCGAAGGGGTCGATGTTACTGTTATATCCCCCCAGCCACGGAGTCAGCGCCGCCAGCCCCGCAGGTTGCCTTGGGAGCAGGTTCTCCTGTCGTGGGTGACCCTACTTTAGACACAAGCAGCCTTGAGAGGGGGGTACAGAATCTGCTTCCTTCGTCTCCCCGGTAGTCGTCCAGCCCCTCGGCTGGCAGAAGCGGCGGCTCCCCAAGGGCATGGGCCCTTCTTGGAAGAAGCGTTGTCCCGTCCGTTCCTCTTCCCTGCCTGAGGAAACGATTCTCCCTGCCGAGGTAGCTTCGCCTACTTCGGCCTCACTTGTTTCTATCCCCGAGGTGGCCCCCTCCCTCTCCGTCGCCTCCGCTGGTACCCTGACGGGTAAGGAGGTGTCACGTATTCAATTTCGTATGAAACTAGATCGATTAAGAGAGAGGTTGGATGCAGCATTAGAGGCCTCCATGCGGTCCCTCTCCATGGTGCAATTGGGGGGGACTTCAACCGCTCGAGCTTTGCCGGAGGGGATTTCGTGTCCTGACGAGAGGAACTCCAATTCCACAAGCTCCGTTGCTGAGGCTCCTGTCGTCCAACATCCTTCTATTATTCCGCCCTCTCCGGCGATCGAAGAGCAGGGTGACATACCCTGTCCTCCAGCTGAGGTAGCCGTGCGGGCCTCGGACGGACCGCTAGCCAGTCTTCGGAGGACCCTTCTGTATGTACGCATTACTATAGTATTTGCCTATCTTTTCGGTGCGGCTGCTAATCCTTTGGTGTGATGTCAGGCGGCTGAGGACTGCCTGGTGATCAGCTGGGGCCTGTGTTCCGAGCCCCAAGCGGAGGCCTTACTCCAGCGAGCCTTGAAGGAGGAGGCAGCCGCGGCTCTTGAGCATTGGTCCGGGGTGAAGCAGGCCAGCCACAACAGGCTCTTCGTGAGGAGGTGGGGCAGCTGAGGAAGCTTTTGCATGACACCGAGCAGGCCCTCGAGAATTCCCGACACCGAGAACATCTGGCCTTCGAGAAGGTCGTGTCGGTCACCCAGGATCTCCTTCAGGTGACGCAGGAGAGAGACCAGCTCCAGGTGAGAGAGAAGGAGCTACAGAGCCAAATGAAGCCTTGGCTCCTGCTGGCTACCGACCGTGCCTTTGCCCTGGAGGATGACCTAGTCCAGGCCAGGTCTAACGCCCGCCTTTTTCCCACACCTTATGGTGTGGCGAGGAAGCGGCGTTACGCTAAACATGCATGTACATATAAAACATCTGAATGCAGCGAAATAATATTTTTTCTTCTACACATGCTTTTAACCATGCAACTAATACATGAATCATTTATACATGCCTAAATTGCCATTCATGAACCTGGTGTCATTAGACTTAGCATATTGACGATAGGCATAGCATCATGATATAGCCATCCCTTAACTTATTCATAATCATCATAAGTAGCAAGTAACTTATCCATAAACATCATGAGTCTTACGTCATTCATTAGGCATAACCATTATAAGCATAGCATAGAATCTAAGAAGGCATTTCAAAACCCAAGACATGCAATATGTGTAAATAAAAGAATCCTTTGCCATGTCATCGCCACACACACACATACTCTTGCCCCTCCTGCTGCTTCCCTTAGTAACCTCTTGCTTGATCTGCGGTACGAGAAAAATAAGACTATAAGCACATAAGCTTAGTAAGACCCTTTCCTACTCACTAAAACCCTACGTCACTTAAACATAAACATATAAAGCATTTGATATAACATAATTCTGAACATAAAACATAAGCATAGTCTTGGCGTAAGTCACAAGCATATGAACAACCAACATAGCATGATTCTTAACATAAATATAAACCTACAACATACTTAGCATGACATAATTCTTAACATACATGAGCATGGAACATACTTATCATGACATAATTCTTAATATACATGAGCATGAAACATACTTATCATGGCATAATTCTTCGTATGGGCATAAGCACAGTCTTAACATAAACATAAGCATAAAACCTACTCATCAGGGCATAATACATAACATGAATGGATGCATGAGTCAAATGCGTATACATAAGGATGCTTAATTTAAAATCATACTTTTAAATACTTAAACATAATCATAACATCATTGGGGTCCCCGGCTTGTACCACATACATACATCATAAGCGCGCATCCCTAAGTAAATACGAGGTAGCGAGCCCCGACCTACTAGGGTAGGAACAGCTACGGTAGTTCCAAAAACCGGGGCGTTCTTAAGGTGCCCATCCCTGTTGGACAGCTACGATAGTCCCAGAACCGTGGACAGCTTCGGTAGTCCAGAACCGAGGCGTTCTTAAGGTGCCCATCCCTTGGACCCTTACTTCGGTCCGGTACAAGCTCATTCATAAAGTAAAATAACTATGCATGCTTCCTCATTCATACTTGACATATCTTAGGATATAACATAATCTTGTTGCATGAAGCATGACATAAACATGCTTGGCATTTCATCATTCATACTTATTTCATAACATCATTATGCCTTCATCATTCATACTTATCATTCATACTTATCATTCGTACTTAAGGCATAAACATCATCTTCATCCATCTTCTTTTATTCATAAAAACATGACATACATACATAATCATGCCTCCAGGCATAAACATTATCTTGGTTCATAAAGCTTGCATGATCATGGTACATAAGATAAACATACATTTCATACATGGTACATTTCATCTAGCATACATAATCCTAGTATCCATCATAGAGCCTGCATGGGTAAGCTACACATAAACATGATGCATACTACTTAGGTTCATGGCTTTCATCATAAAAAAACATGCATAGACCTTCATACACACATATCTATTATAGGCATTTCACCTCCTACATGCATTCTTCTATTTAACATAACATACCCCTACATCAATTACACATGTTCATGGTATATGACCTAAATATTCAAGAGTAAAACATAACATAGAACCTAACATATAAAGTCATATTGCATAACACACAAAGCTAAGGTTTGGTAACATAAAGACCCTTACATCATGCTTAACCATACACTTACATCATAGTAACCCATAAACACGCATCCTTGAGACCTTAACCCAATCCAAGCCCTAGATTAGGGACTTGGCCGAAACCCTAAAGGACCATGGGTCCATGGAAAATTCACATAGGTCATGATTAACATCCAATACACTACATATCATGCCATAGGAAACCATTTGAACCCTTGATTGGATCTAACCCTAAGTCCTAGACCTAAACCATGTGTTGGCCGAAACCCTAGAAGGGTAATAAGCCCATTAGAAAAATTCATATAATCACCATTATTACCCATATGATATCATAGGAAACATACTAATCATGCTTGAAGGGTTGGAGTTTAAACTTAGCCATGGTACCTTGATAGTGGCTGAAACCCTAAGGGGTTTTAGGGTCCTACAAAATTTCCAAAATCATACTTTTATGCTTAACTTGTCATGAGTAAACATTAGGAAACATAATAGGGGTTTTCAATATGATTTTAGCCTCAAAAACTTGCTTGGCCGAAACCTTCACAAGCCCTAACTATGAATTTCTCAACATAGTATGCCAACAAGAACTTAGATCATGACAAACAACTTGGAAGCTATCATACCACAGGTGAGGGGGTCTTACCTTTCCTTATCTTGGATATAATCCTTGAATAAAAATAAAAGAGAAACCTTCTTGACCCTAAACTTCTCCTTAGCCCTTGTAGCCTTGTAAAAAGCCTTAGATCTTCAAGATGGAGTCCTTGGTGAAGCTTTTCCAAGGAAAAGAAACCCTTGTGGGTTTCGGCTAGAAGAAGAAAGAAGAAGGGAAGAAGGAGTTTTGGTGGATGAAGAGACAAATGCTTAAGTGCTAAGTTGTCTCTTCCATTCCTCCCTCTTATATACCAGATGAAAGAGGCAAGTGAAGAGACATGATGCTATGACTCTTCACTTCTTTTAGCCTTAACAAAAATCCACTTCATTCTCTCCTAGCACTCCCTTGCTAGGTGAATTGGTTAGTACATGCATGGTGGTACCATAGGTCCAAGGTTCAATCCTTGGTGCATGCACTTTATTATTTTTTTTCTATTTTATTTTTATTTTATTTTTATTATTTTCAAAATTCTCCTAAGGCCCACCCATAATCATGCTAATATTCTTAATTAAAACTCATTTTTATTTATATTAAATTCTACCTAGAATCCACTAATAACCATGGTACTAGGAAAACCCATGTAAGGCCTATTAGCACCTAGCTTCTTATTCTATATCGAAAGTCATGGAGCATCATACTAAGGTTTACACTAGTGTCCCTACGTTCCTCGAGAATCTATCTAGGCATGGTCAATATTTTTAAAGAAAATATTGAGAAAATTTTCCGGGTCGTTACACCAGGGCGGATGCACAGGCGGCGTCTGAGCAGCTCAGGGAAGCCCTAATTGACCAGGATGATATGTCTACTGAACTAAGGTGGCTGAGACGGTCCGTTGAGGCTACCGAGGTTTCTGCTTCTAGGGAGGCAGAGAGGGGCTTCAAGGCGAAGTTCTTGGGCTCGGAGGAGTTTCGCACCATTGTAGCCGAACAAGTAATGGAGTGTTTACAGCAGGGCTTTCAATGGGGCCCTTGGCGGGCTAACGAAGGGAAAATTCTTACCTCCCAGCGATGGCCCAAGAATGTAAATACCCTTTGACTTGTGGACAGGTCTCTGCTTGAGGCCTTTAGTGGCCTGATTACGGACAAAATGTTGTTTATCTTTTTCCTTTGTGTGCGAATGACGTGCTCTTTGTTTTTGCGTATGGGCTCCACCAATCGACTGCCTTCGGGGCGGATACTAGGAGTCATATCCCTGCCCGCGGCATTTTATATCGGCGAAGTCTCGTTGTTGGCCCATGCTCGCTAAGGTGCATGGGTGGTTTCTGAACCGTCTTTTCCGTATTATTCGCAATCTCCTTGATTGGACCCATTAAGAGTCGCGGGTTCCGAGGCGCAGTAAGGGTGCGTCAGTCGAAAAGACGCTTGGAGTTATCGCACTTACGACGCTTTAATTGCTTTGGGAGAATCCCCACATTATAAATAGGGGGTGGGGGAGCCAACTTTTCCCATCCCTCTGGTTTTCGCTATCTCCTTGGTCATTACGTGCATCTTCCATGTCCCTGGTGCGAACCCTATTGCTGCGCTTGTTTGAAGGACTAGACAGGGGTAGAAGCCTTGGTATCCTTCCCTTTGCTGGGGAGCATGGTGGAGATGATGCCCGGGGTCTCGCTGAAGATTCTCAGGGAGGTGGAACTCCCTGCTTGTCCATGGAGTTCGGAAAGGATCTTATGTGGCCCTCTAGGGGGCATGGGGGAGATGACCCATTCTGCTGATCCCCAAACCCCTGGTTGGCTGGTGGTGGTATACCCCACTCACCATCGGCTTCTCGCGCAGACGAAGGTGTGACTGGGGTATGTCGTTACCGGGGAGCGTCGCGGGTTTGAGAATATTTCCATCTGTTTTGCCACCCCACCCACTTGGTATTTTTTTTCTCGACTTGTACTCGGGTGGCAGCCCGGAGTTATGTCTTCTCGTGCTCCGGAGAGAAATTGCGACAGCTCCCCCCTCCTGACCCTATTAATACAATTCTTCTTTGCATCTTTACACGCTTCTAGGCAGAAGATGCAACAGTCTATACCCCCTCCTCTTTTTTCTGCCTGTTTACGGCGAAGAGCGAGGGTGTCCTGATGGGGCCAGATTGCGCCTGTGTTACCTCAGGCATCAATCTTCATTCTGGATCACCCAGAAGGAATACTTAAGCTACTCATGCGTTACTTCCGTCGTCGATTTCCGTCCCAGGCTGCTTGGCGGGAATATCCAAGCTACTCAGGTGTTACCTCAGGCATCCACTTTCGTCCCATGCTGCAAAGATGTATATCTTCCTGTATTTCATCATGTAAATGAGTAATTACTTTTGTTTGCTGGTCCTGTATGTATAATTACCTCATATTTCAATGCATTGTGGGTTCCTCGGTAAGTGTTTTGCTTCTTACTCCAAACTCGGTTAAGTTCCCCGTTGGGTTTTGGTTACTCGGCCGGGAGTGTAGTCCCTTGGCCAGGCGCCATCTGACCCGTGGGATATTGGTGTTGTGGAGTACTTGGAGGAGCGTGTACATCCCAAACTCAGCCTAAGTACCCCGGGAGTTAGCAGGGTCGTGGGGCATTAGGGCTTGGAATTATTCGAACGGGCGCGTAAGTCCGAACCGAGCCTAAGTACCCCGGGCGTCGGCTGGACCGCGGGGTATTAGGGTTTTGAAGTACTTGAACGGGCGCGTAGGTCCGAACCGAGCATAAGTACCTCGGGCGTCGGCTGGACCGCGGGGCCTTAGGGTTTTAAAGTACTTGGCCGGGCGCGTAGGTCCTGAACCAAGCCTAAGTACCCCGGGCGTTGGCCGGACCATGGGGCCTTAGGGTTTTGAAGTACTTGGTCGGGCGCGTAGGTCCCGAACCAAGCCTAAGTACCCCGGGCGTCGGCTGGACTGCTGGGCTAAGGGTTTTGAAGTACTTGGTCGGGCGCGTAGGTCCCGAACCAAGCCTAAGTACCCCGGGGGTCGGCTGGACCGCGGGGCCTTAGGGTTTTGAAGTACTTGGCCGGGCGCGTAGGTCCCGAACCAAGCCTAAGTACCCCGGGCGTCGGCTGGACCGCGGGGCCTTAGGGTTTTGAAGTACTTGGCTGGGCGCGTAGGCCCCGAACCAAGCCTAAGTACCCCGGGCGTCGGCAGGATCGTGGGGCCTTAGGGTTTTGAAGTACTTGGCCGGGCGCATAGGTCCCGAACCAAGCCTAAGTACCCCGGGCGTCGGCTAGACCGCGGGGCCTTAGGGTGTTGAGACAATCTGTGATCCGGAGTGATCATGTGTTTTGATGTTTGGGCAAAGGGTTTAAGTTAGGCTTTCTCTTGTGTACTAATATGTGTATGTGAGTGTGCAGGTTGTACATGTTTACACATATTGACTTTGCTGGATGGCTTCAGTATGGTGAAGGGTTGCATGGAGACAAGCTGGAGGCTTGTGTGCACCCGAGGGACCTGATATAGAAGGGATGATGAGCCGAGGGGCGCGGACTTCGAGGCGTACGTGAAGGATGGCATGGAGACAAGCTGGAGGCTTGTGTGCATCCGAGGGACGAGGGCCGAAGATGAAGAGGGCGCGAAGGCAATAGTCAAGGTTGCTGGTAAAGAGTCAGCTGAGGCAAGGGACAAGAGCCGAGGGAGGAGGACTCCAAGGGCAAGCCGGGAAGTGGACTTCAAAGGGCACACGTGAAGGGTGGCATGGAGGCAAGTCGAGGACTTGCATGCGCATCCGAGGGACGACAGCCGATAGAAGAGGACTTCAAGGGGCAAGTTAAAGGAGTGGACCTGAAGGCACGCGTGGAGGAGGGTCAAGAGAGTGAGTAGGAGTGTTGTTGTAAGCTGGGCAGTCGACTGGGGGTTGTTCAGTCGACTGCCAAAACTCACAGTAGGTTCTGGACCCTGGACCAGTCGACTACCATTCTGGCAGTCGACTGGTAAGTCACCAGAATTCGAACGTTGGGATGTCAACGGTCGAATCTGAGTGGTGGCAGTGACTGTCCTGGGACCAGTCGACTGCCAGTGGGTTTTCCAGCCCGAGTTCTATTTAAAGAGAACTCGATTAGGGATGGTTTTCTTGACGAATCTTGTTTTGCTTAAAGACAAGATAGTAGTCTTTGTGCTCAGAGGTTCTCAAGGTGTTATGGTGTAACACCCCACTAAAATTCCCTTCAATATTATCCCTAATATTGAGTAGGATTTCATGAATAATAGTCATATTGAGTATGATTCATGAATGATAGTTAGAGTTGTGGGAATTTTAGTATAAGTGTTAATAGGCCTTATATGAGCTCTAAATGGTGGAAATTCCTAATCGGTCTTAAATAGCACTTCATTAGTTATCCTAATGGGCCCCATGAGGATAAACGAAGTAACACATCATGTAATGGGTCTTACTTTAGATGGGCTTGCAAAAGAATATAAAAAAAAACGAAATGATGTAAGTGCCAAGGATTGAACCTTGGACCTTAGAGATGTTGTAAGACTTAAGAATGGATATGTAACCAATTCACCTAGCAAGGGAGTGCTATTAGGAGGATAAAGGAAATTATAGATAGGTGTAAGGATAAGGAAGATGAAGAGGCACCATGGGAGATGAAGAGTCACCATGGAAGGGGAAGGGTCACCATGGAAAGTGAAGAGACATACCTCTTCATTTACTATAAAAAGATGGGGAAAAAATGCCACAAGGCATCTCCTCATCCTCTCCTTGCCGAAATCACCTAGGCTCCCTCTCCATCAAGAAAATTCTCTCTAAGAAGATCTAGTGAAGACTTGGTGTTTGTGAAGCAAAGGAAGAGCCAAGGAGCAAGAAGTTCTTTCTTTCTCCTTCTAGGTGATATATTTTGTTTGGAAATCCTTAGAACAAGGGTAAGACTCCCCTCACCTGCAACATAATAGTTTATATATGTTTTATTTATGTTCTTGTATGTTCTTGCGACGTGTTGCTAAAAATCGTGAAGTTTTTCCCTATAGGTAAGTTTTGGCCAACATGAGTTTTAGGGCCTAGGTTTGTGTTTGATGCTATCTAATGACTCCAATGTTTTTTTGATGTTAAGTTATGAGTTATGATGAAAAAAAAAGATAAAGCAAAAAGACCCTTAAAAGTTTAGGTCAAGGCTCTCAAGAAGTCATAGACTTTTTGGCCACAAGAAGATGTTTGGGTTCTTTTTGACTAGCTAATGATTTTTAATTCCTTGTTAATGTTTGTTTGAGGGTTTTATATATATTTTAGGCCATATTTTCCCTCTGAACATGTTCGGTTAATACCCTAAATAAGGGCAAAAAAATGAGTTAAAGATGCCATGTTACTTGCTAATGCTTCCTAGTGTTAGAGTATATATTATATGCATGTTGTATGAATTAATTGCTTTTGTTTTTGTCATTTTCATGCTGATATGAACCTTAGGAATTTCTGATCAGTTTCTTAAATTGGGATTTAGGATGGGTTAAGGTCACTACCTCACTTGATAATGTTCCTTTGTAGTAGGATATTCAATGTATGCATGTTGTATGAGTTATGTGATGTTGTGTTGTATTTTTATGCCATGATAACCCTATCTAAATATTTTGACCAGTAGAGTATATGTTGAATTATGGTTGAATTAAAGGTATCCATGTTTCATTATGCCATGATAGATGAAAAAAAATGAAACAAGTTCCCTAGGTGTATCTCTTGTAATAGGATATTCAATGTAAGCATGTTGTATGAATTTTAACCCTAACTTTGTGTGCTATGCATAATGATCTTGTATGCTTAGATTATGTGCCATGTTTTAGTAGGTTTTATGTATGGATGTTTTAAACCATATACCATGAACACATATGTTATGAAATATGCATTATGTTATGTAAAATTATGCATGCATTAGGTTAAATATCTTGAACATATGTATATTATGGTTATGTAGACATATGCATGTTTTATGTTGAATGTCATGAACCTATGTAGTATGTATCATGTTCATATGGATCTTACTCATGCATGCTTTATGATAGATACCATGATTATGCATGCCACGTGATATGTATCATGTATGTAAACAACTCATTTATGCATGTTTACCTTATGTACCATGATCACGCAAGCTTTATGAACTAAGATGATGTTTATGCTTTAAGGCATAATTATGTATGTATGTCATGCCTTATGAATGAAGTTGATGAATGAAATGAAGATAATGAAAGAAGATGATGTTCATGCCCTTAAGGCATTATGATGTTATGCATGAACTATGAATGATGAAATGCTAAGTATGCTTTATGTCATGCTTCATGTAATAAAATCATGTTTATGTCTTTAAATATGCTATGTATGTCCTATGAATGATGAAGCATGTGAAGCTATTTTACTTTATGAATGGGCTTGTACCGGACCCTAAAAAGGTCCAAGAGATGGGCACCTTAAGAACGCCTCGGTTCTGGACTATCGTAGCTGTCCACGGTTCTAGGACTACCGCAGCTGTCTAACAGGGATGGGCTCCTTATGTTAGCCTCGGTTCTGGACTACCGTAGCTGTCCACGGTTCTGGACTACCGTAGCTGTCGACGGTTATGGGACTACCGTAGCTGTCCTTATGTGGTACAAGCCAGGACCCCCATGATATTATGATTATGTTTAAGTATTTATAAGTATGATTTTCAAATAAGCATCCTTATGTTATGTGCATTTAACTCGTGCATTCATTCATGCTATGCATCTATGCCATGTCAAGTATATCTTATGCTTATGTTTATGTCAAGAACTATGTCATGTCAAGTATATTTTATGCTTATGTATATGTCAAGAACTATGCCATGTCAAGTATGTTATATGTTTAATGTTTATACACATGTTTATTTTTAATGATATTTGTTTAATGTTTATGCATATGTTTATATTTAATGATATTGCATATGCTATGTTTAACGTTTATGCACATGTTTATGTTTAATGATATTTGTTTAATGTTTATGCACATGTTTATGTTTAATGATATTGCATATGCTATGTCTAATGTTTATGCACATGATTATGTTTTAAAGATTATGCAAATGTTATGTGCTTTAAGTACTTACTCATGCCATATCCTTAATAATGGTACATATATTCATGTTTTCAGTGTTTATGCTTATATGCTTTAGATGCTTTAAGTATTTATTCATGTTATATGTTTAAGTCAAATGATGTAGATTTCTACTTATATGTGATGTACGGATTTTGTGAGTAAGCAAGGAGCTTACTAAGCATTTTATGCTTATAGTCTACCTTCTTATGTTGCATATCAAACTAAATATTTCTAAAGAAGGGGAAGCAGCAGGAGGGCATGTGTGTGTGTGGCAGTGAATTGGCAGAACGATCCTATTGACTCTTATTCTCATGGACTTAATGTTGCTACTTATAAACTGCATGTGTTAGTTCTTATGTTTACGTTTACTACTTGTTGGAGTAGAAGTTCTTTATGATATACATGCTTAATGTAGAACTATATACTTTCTTGTTAAATATGTCATGCTATGATTCACATGCTTAAAGTAGTTTAGCTAGAAAGAAATTTATCCAATTGCATATGTTCATGATTTAGTATTATTTCCGCTGCTATATTTACGTTTCATATGCAATAATGTACGAAAGAAAAAAAAAGTAACGCATTATTATGGGTCGGGTCGTTACATGTGGTGAGGTTTCTCCACCCACAAGGAGCGACGAGAGCTAGTCGGAGGTTATCCGGGGAGTAATCCACCGACGGATTCTTGGATTAGTCACCCGGTCGGGGTGGATACCAAGTAAATTCACTTTGTTAGCGTTGTTTGTTTTCTTTATTATTGTTTCCGCTGTGCAACTAACAACGTAGGTACAAGAAAGATCCGAGAAACACTATTTACCCCCTCTCTAGCGGACGTATTCGATCCTAACAGTTGGTATCAGAGCGAAGGACCGCTCGTGATTGGACTAACTACCAAGAAGAGCAAAAGCTAGAGGGAATAACATGTAAGACAAATTCGGAGACGACATCTACACTCCGCCGGCCTACGACCATGATGATTTCGGGTATTGGAAGTCACGGATGGAGACATTGTTCGGGATGGAGTGGGACCTTCGAATCGCGCTTGAAGTGTCATATGAGATTCCAAAGGATAAGCACGGGAAGAGGCTTAGGCCTAGGTAGTGGAATCAAGAACAACAAGATCAAGCGAAAGCAAATGAAAAGGTAACTAGTATCTTAGTAAATCTTTTGCCTAACAAAATTTTGAGTGATGTAGGGAAATATCGAAATGCATATGAATTGTGGGATAAATTGAAAAGATATCATGAGACTCCTACACAAACTCAAGAGCCTAAGGAGAAAAGCCCCATGAGTCAAGAAGATGAGAGAATTGAGTTATTCACATCCTCAAGTGAAGAGAAAGAAGAGAGTGAGAGATCTTCAACCTCCTCAAGGGAAGAAGGGGAAGACGTCACCACCTCAAGGATTGAGGGGGAGGAGAGACCCACTTCAATGCCGAATCAAGAGGAAGCCTCCATTTCATCCAAGGTTGAAGAAGAAGCTTCCACCTCCACCAAAGCCAAATCAAAGGACCATATAACATGCTTTGGGTGCAACGAAAAGGGGCACTACAAGGACAAGTGCCCGAAAGGTAAAATGGAGGTAAAATCTAGACCCATTTCAATTCATTTAAACTCTAACAAGGGTTGTAGGATTGTGGAAGCCCAAGAGAAGAAGAAAAGAATTAGATGCTTCACGTGTGGTGAGCTAGGGCATTACTACACCAAGTGTCCAAGGAAGAAGGAGCTCAAGAAAATGGGACACTTGAGGAGATGGGAGAAAGAGAAAAGAAAGAAGAGGAGCTCACATCAAGGAAGAACTACAAGGGTAAGGGAGGTAATTCCTAACCGTAGATTAGAATGCAATTCAAATATTAGTTCCTCTATGGATGTTGAAAATAGTGTAAATCGTTCATCCATGCATGCTAGGCTTAATGAAAACTGCTTAATTGTACATAACCATGATTTTAGATATAATGATAGGACTAGGGTTAGCAAGGTAGATTATAACCCTAAGAAAGGCATGCATGAAAGTAAATCTAGGACCTTTGTACCTAAGGATCATGACACTGATCCCAAGAAGGGAAGGAATGTGCCTAGGAAAATGGGTAGTTCTAGGAATGTCCAAAGTGGACATATGGACTCTAAGGTCAAAGGTTTAGAAAGGGAAAATCAAGCCTTGAGGGCAAGGCTTGATAAACTAGAAAAGACCCTAGAAAGGTTCACCGTTGGATCAAAGGGTCTAGACATGATGTTGGGTAGCTTAAAACCCAACTACGATAGATCGGATTTGGGATACCGGTCTAAGACCTCTAAGGCCAACAAAAAGAAGTGTGCTGGGGAGGCATACAATCATGGTAAGGAGGGAAAGTCCAAGGATGGCAAGGGAATGCCATCCAAAGGTAAAAGGAGTGAATTAACCAAGGACAAGGTGTCTAAGGTTAAAAAGGTTCATTTTGTAGGCCAAGAGTCACCGGGGACTCACCGGTGTGACCTAGTATGGATTAAGTCACCTAGGGAGGTGGCTAGGGCTAAGAGCTCAAGGGAGAGCTCTAGGAGCCTTTGGGATATATGGTGAATGGACCTTGAGAGGGTTGCTCCTAGAGGTCTAGATGGACCATGCGATGTGCCAAAAGAATTGGAGACGGACTTGAGTCTCAATTCTTGGGATTTGGCACGTTAGAGTTATGTTTCATGCATGAAAATATGACATTGAGGTCATATAGCATGAAAGTTGGTTTTTGATGATTAAATGCCATGTAAATCAATGCTAAGGATGCATTGTGGGATGGCATGGGCAGAGACATCAAGTGGAGACCAAAACTAGGACTTTAGGTCAATGTTTGATTGAAGTTTTTAGCTAGTTTTAAGTTTTGTGCCAAACTTGAGAATGGTGATAGATACATTTTGGAATGTATTTTTCCCAAGTAGATATGGGTACCACAAACCTCTCCATAAAATTTGGGAATTTTTGGAGATTTATGGAATTTCTGGCGTATTTCTGAATTTCATCAGAAAGGCTGAAATTTTGATTTTCAGAGTATCAGTCGACTGCCCCCTAGGGCAGTCGACTGGTAATGGCTGAATTTTGTATCAACAGCTAGGTATGTGTCTAAATGATGCAAAACAAGTGTATGGGGGGCTAGTACACATTGTTTATGGTCATTGGGGATTAAAAGAACTCATAATTGGGATATTGTTGGGTTCTTTTTGATGTTAGGCAAAGGGGGAGAAGTGTTGGGTTTAAGTTGGGAAACCAAACACGCCTTTGCAAGAAACCCTAGGTTTAGGGGGAGCTAAAATTAAGGGGGAGCATGTTTGCTCCATTCTCGGCGTAAGGGGAACCTGGGAGAGGTTCTTAAAAAGCCTTTGTAAGTCCAATGTAGGGGGGCTTGGTAGAAGCTTTAAAAAGCTCATTTTTGACCATTTTGTAGAAATTCCTAACTTGGAGAGTTAGGTGCTGAAAATTCCTAGCTTGGAGGGCTAGGTGTAGAAAATCCTAACTTGGAGGGTTAGGTAGTAAAAATTCCTAGCTTGAAGGGCTAGGTGTAGAAATTCCTAACTTGGAGGGTTAGGTAGTGAAAATTCCTAGCTTGGAGGGCTAGGTGTAGAAATTCCTAACTTGGAGGGTTAGGTGGTGGAAAATCATAGCTTGGAGGGCTAGGTGTGAAAAAGTCCTAACTTGGAGGGTTAGGTGTAGGATGTCTTGGGATAGGATCCATGTATGCATTGCATTTGCATTTATTTAGCATTATTCTTGCTATCCATTACTCTTTGTTTTCCCTAACTTAAACGTATTGTCAAACATTAAAAAGGGGGAGATTGTTGAGGCAATCTGTGATCCGGAGTGATCATGTGTTTTGATGTTTGGGCAAAGGGTTTAAGTTAGGCTTTCTCTTGTATACTAATATGTGTATGTGAGTGTGCAGGTTGTACAGGTTTACACATATTGACTTGGCTGGATGGCTTTCGGTATGGTGAAGGGTTGCATGGAGACAAGCTGGAGGCTTGTGTGCACCCGAGGGACCTGATATAGCAGGGATGATGAGCCGATAGGCACGGACTTCGAGGCGTATGTGAAGGATGACATGGAGACAAGCTGGAGGCTTGTGTGCATCCGAGGGACGAGGCCCGAAGATGAAGAGGGCGCGAAGGCAATAGTCAAGGCTACTGGTAAAGAGTCAGCTGAGGCAAGGGACAAGAGCCGAGGGAGGAGGACTCCAAGGGCAAGTCGGGAAGTGGACTTCAAAGGGCACACGTGAAGGGTGGCATGGAGGCAAGTCGAGGACTTGCATGCGCATCCGAGGGACGACAGCCGGTGGAAGAGGACTTCAAGGGGCAAGCCAAAGGAGTGGACCTGAAGGCACGCGTGGAGGAGGGTCAAGAGAGTGAGTAGGAGTGCTGTTGTAAGCTGGGCAGTCGACTGGGGGTAGTCCAGTCGACTGCCAAAACTCACAGTAGGTTCTGGACCCTGGACCAGTCGACTGGTAAGTCACCAGAATTCGAACGTTGGGATGTCGACGGTCGAATCTGAGTGGTGGCAGTCGACTGCCCTGGGACCAGTCGACTGCCAGCGGATTTTCCAGCCCGAGTTCTATTTAAAGAGAACTCGGTTAGGGCTGGTTTTCTTGACGAATCTTGTCTTGGTTAAAGGCAAGATAGTAGTCTTTGTGCTCAGAGGTTCTTAAGGTGTTGTGGTGAGGTTTCTCCACCCACAAGGAGCGACGAGAGCTAGCCGGAGGTTATCCGGGGAGTGATCCACCGACGGATTCTTGGATTAGTCACCCGGCCGGGGTGGATACCAAGTAAATTCACTTTGTTAGCGTTGTTTGTTTTCTTTATTATTGTTTCCGCTGTGCAACTAACAACGCAGGTACAAGAAAGATCCGAGAAACGCTATTTACCCCCCCCTCTAGTCGGCGTATTCGATCCTAACATAGGGTTTTGAAGTACTTGGCCGGGCGTGTAGGTCCCGAACCAAGCCTAAGTACCCCGGGCGTCGACTGGACCGCGGGGCATTAGGGTTTTGATTTGCTAGGACGTGCGTTGGTTATTTTGAAAAGAAGCATTCCATTTTATTACTTGATGCTGCTATAAACTCACAGCAAGACATAAGCGATTATGCTAAGCAAATTCCAGATCTTACCAGGACATTAAAAACCAGGTTCCATAACCAAACTAAGATCCATTCCGGAGCTATTCCTCCAATCCGCGGGGGTTCTTTCTGGACTCGGCCCTGACTTCGCCACTATAGCACCTTCGCGACACGAGCTGATCCCCTCGAACCTCCACCACTCGATCGCCCACCAGGAATTTGATCTTCTGGTGGTATACATAGACCACCGCCTGGAAGATACTGAGCGCTGGTCGACCCAAGATGGCATTATAGGAGGAAGGTGCGTCCACAATTAGGAAAGGAGTCCTCCGGGTTCGCTCGAGCCTATCGCTGCCCAACGAGAGTGACAAGGTAATCTGTCCTAACGGCTGCACACGATATCCAGTGAAGCCAAACAGGGGGATCGAGACAGGGATCAATTCCTCCTCGTCTATCTGCATCTGCTCCCAAGCCGCCCTGTATAGTATATTCACGAAACTTTCTGTGTCTACAAAGATGCGTTTTACCTCATAATTAGCGATGCGAGCCACAACAACTATGGCGTCCTCATGTGGAGCTTCCACTTCTTCGAGGTCGGATGATCCAAACGAGATGGTGGGGCCCACCCCCGGGCTTCGGCTTGTCCCGATGGAGTAATTTTCCAACCGTCGGGTGTACGATTTCCGGGCTCGGTTAGAGTCGCCCCCGGTAGGTCCTCCGAAGATGACCCCTACATGGCTCGAGGGGGGCCTCGCATAGGAGCTTTGCCCTTCTGAGGATCTTTCTCCAAGGAGGGGGATCTTCAGGTCGCGGGTCCCCGGCTCCTGCCCCTGGATCGTGATCGGGATCGCGGTCGGATTTCGTTTTCCCTGGCGGGCCTTCGCAGGGGGGAAAGACTTCGTCATGGCGACCTTCGGTGGTACCCCATCTTGTTCCATTTTTTACGCGGCTTGGCCTCCGCTCCCTCAGAGACCTTCTTTTTCAGGGCGTGGCACTCTTCTGTGGAATGAGTCGTACTGCTATGGTAACTGCAGTACTTGGGCGATGTCTCCGGCGGCTCAATGTCTACTGTTTCCACCACCCTACGCCTACCAGTCCAGTGATCCCTTCCAGGCAGCAGGTCTTTTCCCCTCACCGGAGCTGGGGGCTCCTTCCTATCCAACCGGGGAGCCACGGGAAGAGGAGCTCCGGCTGGATCCTTGCGCCGAGCATACTGTACTTCCTCTACGTTAACATGCTTGACCGAGCGTCCTAGCAAGTCATCAAAACTAGCGGGGGGGGGGCTTCTTCACTAAGGATTGGAAGAAGTCTCCTTCCGCGAGCCCTTGAGTGCAGGCGCTGACGAGTATCTCCGATGTTGCGCTAGGTACATCCTGTGCCACCCGGTTGAATCTCTGTATGTACTCCTTGAGTGGTTCCTTAGGCTTTTGCTTAAGAGCGAACAGGTTGAGTGTTGTTTTCTGGTAACGCCGACTACTCGCAAAATGGTGGAGAAAAGTTGTCTTGAACTCCGCGAATGAGTTGATGGAACCTTGGGGCAGCCTCTGAAACCATCGTTGCGCTGCGTCGGACATGGTGTTCAAAAACACCCGGCATTTTACTCCATCCGTATATTGGTGCAGAAGCGCCGCATTTTCGAACTTGCAGACGTGATCTTCGGGATCTGTCTTCCCATCATACTCAGGGATTCCTGGCCCACGAAACTGCTTTGGCATGGGGTCTTCCACAATCTCTGACGAGAAAAGGGTGGAGAGAGTCTTTTGAAAGATCTTGAGTCCATCCCTCCTTCTCGGTCTGTCGGCAAGCTTCTGAACACTAGAGACTACTGAGTGGGATTTTTCCCCCTCTACAGGGGATTCCTTTAGGGGGCCCTGGGCTATGCCATCATGTCACCCCACCGGGGTCACGGACCTTCTGGGGGATGAGGCGGAGGTTCTGGGGATCTCCTCCCTCCCCGGACCCGCTGGTTGCAGGGCCGCCTGTTCAATTTAGTGCTGTTCCAAGGCTTCTCTGATGGCGTTAGCTACCCGGCGGTCAAATTCTTCTCGCGTGAGAGTGAGGGGTTGTTCCTCCGGTCCTGCCATCGGCGCTCTTTCAGGTACTTTGTTGTTTCCCACAAACGGCGCCAAATTTGTTCCGGAAGGAGTCGGCGGCGATGGCCAGTCGTTGAGGATCAGCCCCTGCGGAGATTACTATGTCGCCGAAGAACTCGGGAATCTTGCGAAAGTAACACAAGCGTTAGGGGACACGCTGGCAAGGGTCCGGCGGAGTCCACTCTGACGCTCAAGTTAATAGGGTGTCCAAATGATGGTGAGAAAGAGAGATAATGCGTAAAGATGAGAGATCGTAACCCCCGCTACCAGAGGGGTTGAACTTCCTTTTATATCCCCCCGTCGGCAGACTGATCGTGCCTCCTTTATTGTGGCCACGTTTTCGATCTTCAGGCCGCACCCACTGCTTTCAGTGATAAAGGGATATCCTTTGAAATAGTCTGCGTCATTATCACTTTTTCTTTAGTTGTGACACTCGGGGTTCCCGAGGTCAACAATTGTGGGGACTCCGCCTCCCGAGGCTGGCTCGGGAGTCTTCGGATGTGATATCTTCTGAGATACTCTCGGGGCCCTACCTCATAGAGAAGCCTGACCTTCCCGAGGGCGAACTCCAAAAGGGGGGCCCGGGACGAGAGGTTATACCCAGTCCCCGGCTTCTTCATCCTCAAAGCGGGGCACGAGCTTTCCAACCCCATCATTGGCTTTTCCAAATGATCTTATTGATAGAAAGTTATAAATAATGGAAAATGATAGGGTGAAAAAACTCAAGGAAAAGCTTAGTAAATGACGTGACATTTTATATGCAGTGATCCTCGACGGGTTTACCGTGTCCCCAGAGTATAATTTAATTCGGGACGGCGGCCGAAGGTCATCGATGGTGTCCGAATGATAATCGGATGTGTACCATATCATTCGTTGAGTATTTTATTGAGTTTTTTCATTGAGTATATCACAGCTATGAAATAATACTCTTTTTTAAATAAAAACCTTTAATTTTTTTTTTTGCTTTTTGGGAAGGTGATTTACGACATATAATACAATTTTTATTTTAAACTGACTTCAGTTACATAGATTTTTTTATAAATATAAAAGTCAATTGACTTTCGATTATTTTTTATAAATATAAAAGTCAATTGACTTTCTCGAAATTATTTGTTGACTTTGAAAATTTTGATCTTGTCTTTAATTCTTTAATAAAAAAATAAAAAGAATATAGTTGAATATTTTTTTAGAAAAAAATATAGTACGAAACACCGTCAAATTGATGTTCATAAATGATAGAAAGGTTAGTCGCGTACTGCTATGTGGCCAGGAGGGTATTAGTGGCATGAAGATTCTCAGGTGGATCCGTTTGAGAAGTCGGGTGTTGCTCCCGATCAGGATCTGTGTTGCTCCTCGTCGGGAAGCAGTTCATAGCTCCCGGTCGAGAACCATAGCTTCCAGTCGGGATCTCGAATGTGCGCTATCTTCGACTCGGCGGAGTATAAGGGAGTGGCTACATAGAAGGACGAGTATTGATCTGATTGGTACAGTATGGGTGGCTCCCCGTCGGGAGTGTCTGTATATTAGTCGATCGACGGGGTTAACCCCTCTCTGGTAGGAGTAAACTTCAAGGGCGCCTCGTGAGGGTCATTCATTAAGAAGAGCATTTAATACTTTTGGGGGCTCCATCAATGTATTAAATGATGAAAAAGGGGAACTGTCATACACTTTAATGATCACTGACCGTTATTGGAATGTTAATATAACGGTCACATTAAATGCCATTATGATCCAAAGAAGGAAAACGTTCAGGGGACAAAATAAAAAGGTAATCAAGGACCCTTGGAAAGGTCAAAGTTCTCTCATTCTTACTAAAATATTGCTACCTTTTTTCTTGAAAGACGACTGACTTAAGCGTCAGTGTGGGATCGTCGAAACCCTTTTATGCGCCCTTCTAATGTTCCTTGAAGTTTATTTCTAAGGATATTCTCCTCGCCAACTCATTTGTCGCATCACCGGGCATTGTCATTCTACCTGTCAACTTTTGGATCATTTTGGTGTCATCTGTGGGAAGACTTTCTAACCAGAGGCTACTAATTCGATGGAAAATTTTGGCAACCCGGGGACTATAGTTCTTACCCACATGGAGTTAGATCAACTCATAACGTCAGTAGTATGAGAGGCGCTGGAACAACATTAGGTTTAGTAGGCTGCTTCCATGTCTATAGGGAAGCAGGTGTCACTGTCACCGTCCAAAGTGTTGGTGCAATCTTTGTTAGATCAGGGTTGACCTAGTTTGACTACGCACGGGTGAGCTTGAGTTTCGATGTTTGACAATGATGTTAGAACTGTGTATAAGTCCAGGTGGATCGGGAAGATCGTACGTTGGCAAGGGAAACGCCTAGTGGGACTAGGCACACCTAGTGGGACTAGGCACAACTAGTGGGACTAGGTGAAATCCAGGTGAATAGGGGAGATCGCATGCTGGCAAGAAAAAGTCCTAGTGGGTCTAGGTGAAGTTCAGGTGAATCGGGGAAATTGCACACTGGCAAGAAAAAAGTCCTAGTTGAGAACTAGGTAAGGGAGAGTCCTAGTCGGTCAAAGGGTTGATCGGACACTTGGTGAGGAACTGTGGTTAAGTAAAGGAACCTTAGACTTGAGCTAAGCAAGTTAGGGTTGAGCAATCGATTGAGTGTTCGATTGGGTTGTTGTCTAGCGAGAACAGAAAGGTTCTTAATCAATTGGGCAATTGATTAAGGAGGACCGTAATCAATTGGGTAATTGATTAAGGAGAGTGTCAATCGATTGGGTAATCGATTGGGTTGTTGTCTCGCGAGAACAGAAAGGTTCTTAATCGATTGGGTAATTGATTAAGAAGGATCTTAATCAATTGTGTTATTGATTAAGGAGGGCCGTAATCAATTGGGTAATTGATTAAGGCGTACTGTAATTGATTGGGTAATTGATTAAGGAGAGTCTGAATCGATTGGGTAATCGATTGGAGAGTTGTGTTGCGAGAACAGAAGCTGGCTGAATCGATTGGGCAATCGATTCAGCCTTCCTTAATCGATTGCTCAATCGATTAAGGTGTCCAGTAATCGATTACAGTAGTATTGCGCGAGAGTACAGAAAGGTGCTGAATCGATTCAGCAATCGATTAAGAATTTCTTAATTGACTGACTAATCGATTAAGCTTCAATAAATAGTCGTTGAATGGCTAAGTCTGACGTCGTAATCGATCGGGTAATCGATTTGGAAACCCTAGGCGTCAGGTATATAGGGTTTTCACGCAAGTTTGAAGCGGAGCTTCTCGGCATCCCTTTGGAAACTCTTCGATACTTCTCCTCCTCCTTCCTCACCAGTTCTTAGCAAGTGTTGGTGCACTTCTAGAGGCATTTTCCAAGCAAGAAGAAGGAGAAAATAAGACAAGCAAGGATCTAAGTGTGGAAATCTTGTAAGATTTATTTTGTATTTACTTGAGTTCTTGTTGTATCTTCTTGTAAGTTTGTAAGAGGTTTCTCTACCTCAAGAAGAAGATCATTCATAGTGTATGAGAGAGTGAGGAAGAGAGGATCCTTGGATTAGTCATCTTAAAGAGGTGGATACCAAGTAAAATCAAGGTGTTAGCATTGCTTAAGTCTTTCACCGCAATAAATCATCAACGAGCAAAGATCGGAGCTAATCACCCCCCTCTAGCTCTCCTACCGGTTCTAACAAGTGGTATCAGAGTGAGGTCGCTCTTCTTTGGACTCATCGCCAAGAGAGCAAGAGCTAGAGGAAGAAGAAGTTTAGAAGAAACCCTAAATTTCAAGAAGTCATCATCAAATGGGTTCAACTTCAAAATGGAGTTCGACCATTTTGAAGACAAAGATTGAAAATTTCTTCATGATGGAGATAGAGCAATGATTTGCTCTAATGGAGGGTTTCAAAGTTCCAACAAACTCTAAAGGAAAGCTCCTCAAGAAGACCAAATGGAATGAAGAGCAAATTAAAAAGTGTGAGGTCAACGACAAGGTAACCAAAATTTTGGTTAATCTATTGCCAAACACCATCGTGAGTCAAATTGGAGACTATCAAGATACCAAGGAGCTTTGGAGCAAGTTGACCAAGCTTCATGAAGATCCCTCCACTGTACCAAATCAAGACAAATCAAAAGAGGGAGATTCATCCGATGAAGAGGATTCGGAAGTTGAGAGATGCTCAACATCCGAGGAGGAAATTCAAGAAGCTTCTACTTTTAGGATTGAGGGGGAGCAAAATTTGACATTGACGCCGAAACAAGAAAAGGCTTCAACATCATTTTTCGATGTCAATGAAGAGGAAGAAAGTGTCACCCCTACAAGCAAAGGTATAGAAATTTCAGTTTGTAAAAATAAAAATCATATCATTTTTTTTGAGTGTAGGGAAAGAGGACACTACAAGAGTAAGTATCCCAAATTGGTCAAAAGAAAGGTGCAAGTGGCACCCAAGACCAAGGAGAAGTCAAAGGAGGTTGGCCCCGTGGTACGGAAGGATAAGAAGCACATTGTGTGTTTTTCATGCAAACAAAAGGGACATTATCAGAACCAATGTCCAAAGGGGAAGGATCCGACCAAGACAAAAAGAAGGAGCTCAAATCAAGGGGGAGCCTCCAAGAACAAGACTAAGGTACCATTAGGTAATGATACTTATTTTCATCATGATGAAATGCATGCTAAAAATCATTTTTATCATTTTAACGTCATTTAGAATGAAAATAGGAGACATAAAAAATCTAAGAAGAACTATAGAGTCTTCCATGCTAGGACTACTACACCTAAGGATAGGGAACAAGTTAGAACATTTCATGGTAGACCTACCCAACTCAAGGCCAAGAAGAATAATTACCAAGGCAATCTTAGAAAACCAAGCCTTGAGAAATTAATGATTGAAAATCAAGTTTTGAGGTCAAAACTTGAAATATTAGAAAAATCCCTCAAAAGAATAAAAAATCTTCTTAAGGGACCTAAGGATCAAAACCTAGATTTAGGAAGTCAAGGACCCTCTAGGGGCAAAAAAGGTTTGTGGTACAAACCTAAAACCAAGGATGATGGTCCTTCTTACCATAGAGTTCCATATAGGTATGGAACTCAATCTAAGTCTAGGTGTCAAGTCAAGGTCACAAGGGAAGCCATCCTAGAGTTGACCAAGGCAAGACCAACATGGCTAAGGCTTCGAAGAAGCCTAGAAAGGTCATTAGGAAGGTATCAAGGGAAGTTATCCCTAATGAATACCTAGAACACCCAAGGAGCATCAATAGGTTTTGGGTTCCTAAGAGTGTGTTTGCCACACCCTAGATAGGTCTAGGAAGTGTCAACTCAAAATTGGAAGGGTAGTTAACCCAACCTTGATGAAGTTGACACTTTGGGGCATTTTCAAGGATTTACTACCCTTGAAAATGAAGAAGTTATTTGTTTACTCTTAGAAGAGTAAAATTGTGCGAAACTATATTTTTGAAAGATTGAACTAAAGAAAGTTGGCACAACTAGGTTAGAATCCAAAGATATGCCAAGTTGGGGAGCTTTGGCATTATCTTGGAAAATTAAGGGTAAAATTAGAATTGTCAATGACCTAGCAATGAGTTATTGATACTTAGGTAGGAAATCTAGATATTTTTCTTTTGTGCTATTATACCATGATTTATATGCCCTATCACATGCCATGATATCATAATTCATCATTCATATTTTATTATGAAAATGTCATATGTCATGTCATATATGCATCATCTAGCTATAAAATTTTCTTTTGAAAATTCTCATATGATGCATATCATAGTCATCATCATGTATAAATTTAATTTTTATTGAAATTAAGGAGATTGACATTACTTGACATCCTAGGTGGATGATCAAAGTTTATGATACCTAGGTAGAAATGCATGAACCCTTAGTTTAGAGAGAACCAATTTATACATCTCACCAAGACCATAAGTTGACTTGTGTATATTTTTGAAACACATTAGAAACAAGTGAGATGTTAGGTTGATGAATAAAACTCAAGGTGTTGATTAACATGCATCTTATTGAGTTTTAGATTCATCAAAATATGAATCTAAATGAACTCCAATCATTGGGAAAGCTAATGTACAAGTCATGTGCATTTAGCCTAAAGAACGTGGTTGAAAATTATTTTTGAAACTCATTTCAAAAACTATCTTGAAAAATCTTGGTGAAGACTATCTTTTGATAGAACTCATCAGTGATGAATATGATACAAAATAGAGCGAAGCATTGAAGTATCTCAATGGTTTCTAATTTTGTGTCAATCTTTGAAAATGGAAGTTATTTTCATAGAAAAATATTCTTCCATGATAGTATATGTCATAAATAATGTCTACACAAAATTTCAAGATTTTTCAAATTTTGTAGAATTATTTAGGAATTTCTGAAATTCAGTTTGAAATTGTTTTCAGAAATCAAAAACTCTCAATCGATTAAGTGATCGATTAGAACGGTAACCAATTGATTGGTCAATCGATTGGTGACCTTTTCTGGGAGCACATAAGCTCGCGTAATCGATCCGTTGATCGATTAAGGACAGCTATAATCGATCAGTTGATCGATTAAGGCATAGCTTAATCGATTAGTTCCCAACACCAATCGATTGGCACAACTGAAACTGTCTGATTTCAGTCCTTTAACCCAATTTGAGTAACCTAACAATCCCTAGCCCTTTGGAATACTTTTATAAGTATACTTGGGTAAATTTTATTATGAAATAAAAAATGGGAGGTGGTTTGGTAAAAACTATAGGGTTAAGGAGAGATTTTGGTTCAAGTTTTGAATCTCAAAATCTCATAACCTCAAGTTGAGATTTTCTAAAATTTTAGGAACTCAAAAATCATTGTTAGTGCAATGATAGAGGTTTAGAGCATGTTTTGAGGGGGAGGTCTTCCTTAAAAATATATGTTTGAATTTTTATTTTTCGGATAAGTGAAAGAATGAAGATTGGGAATCTTTATCACAATGAATGCTCAAGGTGGAGCATGGGTTCAAAAGAAAGGTATGAGACTTTCATTAGGCATGCCTTTGACCATATAGACTCTCGGGGAGAGTTTTTGATGTATGTCAAAGGGAGAGAGAATGTAAGGCTAATATGGATTAGTCTTACTCAAACATATTGTCAAATATCAAAAAGGGGGAGATTGTTGGTGCAATTTTCGTTAGGTCAGGGTTGACCTAGTTTGACTAGGCTCGGGTGAGCTTGAGTTTCAATGTTTGACAATGATGTTAGAACTGTGTATAAGTCCAGGTGGATCGGGAAAATCGTATGTTGGTAATGGAAAAGTCAAGTGGGACTAGGTGAATTCCAGGTGGATCGGGGAGATCGCACGCTGGCAAGGAAGAGTCCTAGTGGGACTAGGTGAAGTTCAGGTGGATCGGGGAGATTGCACACTGGCAAGGAAAAAATCTTAGTTGAGAACTAGGTAAGGGAGAGTCCAAGTCGGTCAAAGGGTTGATCGGTCACTTGGTGAGGAACCGTGGTTAGGTAAAAGAACCTTAGACTTGAGCTAAGCAAGTTAGGCTTGAGCAATCAATTGGGTGATGGATTGGGTTGTTGTCTCGCGAGACCAGAAAGGTTCTTAATCGATTGGGTAATTGAGTAAGAAGGATCTTAATCAATTGGGTAATTGATTAAGGAGGACCGTCATCAATTGGGTAATTGATTAAGGTGGACCGTAATCGATTGGGTAATTGATTAAAGAGAGTGTCAATCAATTGGGTTGTTATCTCGCGAGAACAGAAAGGATCTTAATCGATTGGCTAATTGATTAAGAAGGATCTTAATTAATTGGGTAATTGATTAAGGAGGACCGTAATCAATTGGGTAATTGATTAAGGTGGACCGTAATCGATTGGGTAATTGATTTAGGAGAGTGTGAATCAATTGGGTAATCGATTGGGAGAGTTATGTTGCGAGAACAGAAACTGACTGAATCGATTGGGCAATCGATTCAGTATTCTCTTAATCGTTTGGTCAATTGATTAGGGTGTCCAGTAATCGATTACAACAGTATTGTGCGAAGTACAGAAAGGTGCTGAATCGATTAAGAACTTCTTAATCGATTAGCTAATCGATTAAGCTTCAAAAAATAGCCGTTGAACGGCTATGTCTAACGTGGTAATTGATCGTGCAATCAATTAAGGAACCCTAGGCGTCAGGTATATAGAGTTTTCATGCAGGTTTGAAGCGGAGCTTCTCGGCATCCCTTTGGAAACTCTTCAGCACTTCTTCTCCTCCTTCCTCGGTAGTTCTTAGCAAGTGTTGGTGCACTTCTAGAGGCATTTTTCAAGCAAGAAGAAGGAGAAAACAGGACAAGCAAGGATCTAAGTGTGGAAATCTTGTAAGATTTATTTTGTATTTGCTTGAGTTCTTGTTGTATCTTCTTGTAAGCTTGTAAGAGGTTTCTCCACCTCAAGAAGAAGATCTTTCATAGTGTATGAGAGAGTGAGGAAGAGAGGATCCTTGGATTAGTCATCTCAAGGAGTTGGATACCAAGTAAAATCAAGGTGTTAGCATTGCTCAAGTCTTTTGCCGCAACAAATCATCGACGAGCAATGATCAGAGCTGATCACCACCCCCCTCTAGCTCTCCTACCGGTCCTAACACAAAGCACGATTGGAAACTACCCAAGGACGTTGGCGAAAGGAAGGAGAAGCCTCACCTAAGATGCGGGCATCAGCTTCGAGCACACCAACCTCGGGTGTTACGAAGGCAGGGAGCACTCATGTTTCCCTTCCTTTTGATTATGGGTCAACACCCTTCACATGAGTGATTGTTAAGGATCCTACACCTCGACATTTTTAGCCTCCCACTATTGGGGAATATAATGGTACTTCGTATCCAGAAAACCATTTATGTAAATTTGAAAATGCTACCCTATTACATCAATACCCCATCTAGTGTAGGGTGTTCCTCAACACTCTTTCGGGAGATGCACAACGTTGGTTCAAGAGGTTGTCGACTGCCTTAGTTAGCACCTTTGGAGAGTTTTGAACAATTTTCTTGTATCATTTTACAAGTAGCAGTCGATATCATAATACTGCTCTAAATTTGTTCGCTCTGAAATAGAAGAACAAGGAGACGTTGAAGAATTACATCCAACGTTTCAATCATGTGGCCCAAGGTATGCCTATCGCCACCTTAGAGATCTTGGTGAGCACATTCACTCAAGATTTAGTAGAAGGGGAATTCTTTTGGTCATTGGTCAAGAAGCCCTCGACCAGTTTTGATGATTTACTTAGCTGATCGGTCAAGCACATGAATGTGGAAGAAGTCCAGTAAGTCCGGCGTAAAGAATCAAGGGGGACTCAGACTCATCCTGTTGCCATCCCAGAACGGAAAGCTCCTCCAGCTCCTGCTCGGGCGAAGGATAGTCGATCTAGTCGGGATCAGAACTTTGATCAGCAAACGACTATGCTTCAGACTATCGTTACTGAGTCACCTGCCGAACAGGAAGTGCCTAATGGCAGGAAGTATTACTCGTATTATCATTCATACACTCATTCCACGGAGGAATGCTATTATCTCCGTCCAACTAAGGAGGGTGATGGTAGGGCACACAAGGGAAGATATTCTCTAAAAATACACAACTGATCACCTCGAACCGGTCGATCAAAAGAATGGAAGCCTCGGCGACGGACACACTCTCCCTCCAAAAGGTCATCTGAGCGTAGGGAATCTCCTCCCAGGAGGATGCCATCGCCTGTTCGGGACCAGTCCAAAGGACAGACACCCTCCTGAGGAACCCTTAGGGGGACTGTGGGGATGATTTCTTGGGGGGCCGACCGATGGGGATTCTAATCGAGCTCGGAAGTCCCATGGGCGATGATTGGAGAACTACTCGGTGGGAACTAGTCAGGCTTGGCAACCCGATCCCGTCATTTCCTTCGAACCAAAAAGACTTAAAAGGGATGGAAGCTCCACACAAAGGCGCTCTGGTAATAGAAGTAATGGTAGCCAATTATGTTATTAAAAGGGTATTTGTTGACACAGGTAGTTCAGTGAACATTATCTTCAAGGCTACCCTGGATCATATGCAGATCAATGAGGAGGAGCTTCGACCGATTGCAACCCCGTTGATTAGTTTTACTGGACATCGAGTACAACCCCTCGGGCACATGTATATATCTTTGTCCCTAGGGGATGAGAAGTTGTCGAGAATGAAGAGAACTTCATTTCTCGTGGTTGATACGACTTCCTCTTACAATGTTATCCTAGGCCGGCCAACATTGAATCTGTTTAAAACTGTGGTATCTATTTACCACCAGAAAATCAAGTTTCCAGTGGGTGACCAAGTTGGAGAAGTCAGAGGAAGTAGTTGGCTGCTTAGAAATGCTATGTTGATAAAGTTAGAGTTGATGCTCGAAAAAATGGAAGGCTACATCAAGCACTCTAGATAGAGTTGGATGATCCTCGAAGTTAGAGGAGGCGAAGGAAGAGAGAAGGTCGGAGAAACAAGAGGAGATTCAAATTCACCCTTACCGAAGGATGGAACTACCAAGATTGCGGCTGAACTATCTCCCGTGCTGAAGCAAAAGCTTATACATTGCTTGAATTGCCATTATGATGTATTTGCCTGGACAACTGAGGAAATCCAGGGTGTCCCTCCAGCTCTGATGACCCATCGCTTAAACATACACCCTGAATTTCGCTCAGTCAAATAAAAATGAAGTCATTTTATGCCAGAACAAGATCAGATCATTCGTGAAGAAGTGGCTAAGTTATTGCAAGTCAGGCACATTCGAGAAGTTAAATTCCCAACCTAGCTTGCTAATGTAATGTTGGTCCCTAAGCCCAGGGGTAAATGGCGGGCATGTGTCGATTTTTGTGATTTAAATAAAGCATATCTTAAAGACTGCTACCCCTTGCCTTGGATAGAACAAATGGTCGATTCAACATCAGGTTGTGATTACATATGTATGCTAAATGCCTACCAAGGATATCACTAAGTGCCTCTTGTTTGGGAGGATCAAGAAAAGGTTAGTTTTGTTACCTTGGATGACACTTATTGCTATAGTGTTATACCATTTGGGTTAAAGAATACGGGAGCTACCTATTAAAGGATGATGGATAAGGCATTTCAGCTCCAGATTGGGATAAATACTGACATTTATATAGATGATATCCTAATCAAGACGGAACCCAGTAGAGATTTAATAGCTGATTTGGAGGAGACCTTTAGCACCTTACGGGCTAATCGAATTAAACTCAATCCTACCAAATGCTTGTTTGTGGTCAAGAGCGGGCATTTCTTAGGTTATATGGTTGCTGAGTGGGGTATTAAAGCTAATTCAGAAAAAATGTAGACAATATTAGATACAGCTTCACCAACTAACCTAAAAGAAGTTCAAAGGCTTGTTGATTGAATAATAACCCTATCTAGGTTTATTTCCCGGTCGGTCGATCAGACTCTTCTATTCTTCAAGGTGTTGAGGAAAGCAACAAAGTTTGAATAGGACGAGATGTGTAACCAAGCTTTTACAGAGCTGAAGGAATATTTGGTTGGTCTTCCCATATTATACAAGCTAAAGGTCGGGGAATCACTATATGTGTACCTTTCAACTACTAATGAGGCATTAGGGCCCACTCTTCTACGGGAAGAAGGTACAGTCCAAAATCTCATTTATTTTTTTAGTCATGTACTGAAAGATACAGAAAGTGTTGATGCAGTCTGGCCTGATTGTTGTTTTGGTGTTGACATCGATTTTAGTTTAGGTTGATGATTATGATTATGAGTAAGTCCTATTTGGGGATTAGGCACGGAGTGATTGGAAAATCCTAGCTTGGAGGACTAGGTGGTGAAAAGTCCTAACCTGGAGGGTTAGGTGTGACAAATCCTAGCTTGGAGGGCTAGGTGTTGAAAAGTCCTAATTCGGAAGGGTTGGGTGAAAAGTCCTAGCTTAGAGGGCTAGGTGAAAAGTCCTAACTTGGAGGGTTAGGTGAAAAGTCCCAACTTGGAGGGTTAGGTGAAAAATCCTGGCTTGGAGGGTTAGGTCCTAGCCTGGAGGGCTAGGTTGGAGGAAATCCCGGTGAGTGAAGCCGGGTCCTAGTGAGTGAAGCCAGGTGATGGAAATCTCGGTGAGTAAAGCCGGGTCCTGGTGAGTGAAGCCAGGTGATGGAAATCCCGGTGAGTGAAGCCGGGTCCTGGTGAGTGAAGCCGGGTGATTGAAATCTAGTGAGTGAAGCTAGGTTGAAATCCTGGTGAGTGAAGCCGGGTGACCGAAACCCTGGTGAGTGAAGTCAGGTCCTAGCTTGGAGGGCTAGGTTGAAGTCCCAGTGAGTGAAGCTGGGCATGACACGAGTCAGAGAAGGGCTGGAGGCTTGTTCTCGTGACTTAGAGTGCATTTGGGCTTGCCTGGATCGGTTTGGTGACCGATCAGGGAAGTTGGCACGGTGCTTCTTCGTGGATCGGTCTGGTGACCGATCCAGCGATGGCTGATTGGTCTGGTGACCGATCAGGGAGCATACGTTTCACCTGCTGCTCTGCTCCGGATCGGTCCGGTGACCGATCAGGGAGCATCCAGTAGGTTTTGGGAATCTTACTGATCTGCTCCTGATCGGTCTGGTGACCGATCAGGGATACTGTTCAGATCGGTCTAGTGAACGATCATTTGTCGCAAGGTTCTCACTATAACCGATCAGGATGACTCCTGATCGGTCAGGAAGCAGCCTGATTGGTCTGGTGACCGATCAGGATCAGGCTGGAGCCTGATTGGTCTGGGGACTGATCTAGAGTGTGCAGCAGACTGCTGGATAGGTCTGGGGACCAATCAGGAGTGTGCAGAAGACTGCTGGATCGGTCTGGTGACCTATCAGGGTCCTTCCTGATCGGTCTGGTGACCGATCAGGGTCCTTCCTGATCGGTCTGGTGACCAATTAGGAGCAGAACTTTGATTCAAATACGCTTTCAGAAGCTCTGATCGCGACTGTTTTCTCTGCCGATTCTCTGATACATTATTGATTTCATTTGATATACATTGCTAAGCCTCTGGTGGAGTGTGTAGGTGATAGCAGGTGATTCAAACACTCAAGGAGGGTCAATGGGAGGCTTTCCTTGGAGCAGGTTTGTTTGTTTCTCCTTCTCAGGTTTCAACGGCAACTGAGGCATGGCTGGCGACTGACGGAGGCTCAGCTGGAGAGGGACTTCAGTCGACTGAGTGCTCAGGGAGGTCAGTGGGTTCAGGCTATGCTCAGGGATGCTGATGGAGCTTGGCGATGAAGCAGAAGCTTAAGAGGAAGATGAGAAGCAGAGGAGGCGATAAGAACGAACAGGAAAACAAGTGTGTGGCTGTGTGTTTCGCTGTTATTGTTGTGCTCCTTGTGTAGCTTCTTTCTTGAGCTTTCTTGCTACTGTCTTATGAGAGGTTCCTTCTTAGTCTCGTGTGCTTACCTTGTATTCATTTACTGAGGCGATTGTGGAGAGGTTTCTCCACCGAGAAGGAGACGCTTGATATCCGGTGTTCACCGGGGCTTGATCTGCCGACGATCAAGGGATCGCCCACCTCACGGGCACGCCAAGGAGTAGGGGCAAGTTATCCCCGAACCTTGTACATCACGGTGTTAGCGTTTGTTTGGTTTGCGTTTCCTTCTCTGCGTTGTTCTTTGTTCTGCATTTTCTTCCGCTGCTAATCTGATCACGTAGAAAACTTCAAAGTGTAACTTGTGGGTGTCTGGCTACATTCACCCCCCCTCTATAACCATCCGAGTTCCAACAGAAAGTTAGTATACTATTCTTGAAAAGTTAGCATATGGACTGGTCTTGACTACTTGGTGGTTGAGACCATATTTTTTATCTCATCCTATTGTTGCTTGATTAATAGCCCACTCGGGCGAGTATTAGCGAATCCAGAGGCTTCTAGGAGGTTGATCAAGTGGACACGGAGCTCAATGAATATGACATCCAATATCAACCTCAAATATCCATAAAAACACAAGGTCTTACGGATTTCTTGGCTAAGGTCCTAATTCCTCCCGATCGGCAAGATGCCTGGAAGGTGTATGTGGATGGATCTTCTACACAACGAACCAGTGAAGTTGGCGTATTGCTAATCTCACCTCGAGAGGACATATTGCAAATGTCAGTTTGCTTGAACTTTAGAACTACCAATAATGAAACAGAGTATGAAGCATTGCTTGCCTCCCTACAAGTAGCTAAGCAGGTCGGGGCCATTCGAGTAATAATATATTCTGACTCCAACATATCTCAGCAAATTAAAGCGAATTTTGAAGTGCACAATTGGCGCATGGAAAAGTATGTGCAAACTTTTGAACAGTTGAAATCAAACTTTTTAAAAGTTGTTCTGCAGAAGATACATAGGATCGACAATACCCGGGTCGATGAATTAGCTAATTTGGCTAGTTCTTTAGCTTACTGGACATTGGAGGACCCAATATGTCATGAGGTATTGGTATCTCAGATTGATGGGGGGTGGATTGAGAAAGGACACTTGATTGGCGAGCACCTTTTATAAAATTTCTGTAGACGGGGGATCTGCCGAAAGATTCTGGTCAGGTTCATCTATTTAAGCTCCGAGCAGCTTGGTTCACTCTGGTTGGGGATAATTTATATCGGAGGGCTTTTGCTCGACTGCTCTTAAAGTGTATTGGTCCGAGTGATATGGAGTATGTGATATGTGAAGTGCATGAAGGCATATGTGGCAATCACATAGGAGGAAGAGCACTAGCTCGAAAAATAATATTGGTCGGATATTTCTAGCCCACCTTGCAAAGGATGCTAATAAGATTATGGCTGGTTGTGAATCTTGTCAGAAGCATCAGTATATCTCTCACCAACCAATTGAGTATCTCAAGACATCTACAGTATCGTGCCCTTTTGATCAATGAGGATGGATATTGTCGGGTCTTTCTCGACCGGGCCTCAATAAAAGAAATTCTTGCTGGTCATTACTTCTCTAAATGGGTGGAGGCTGAGCCCCTGACTTGTATAATGGAAGAAGCTGTTATGAAGATTCTATGGAGGGATATTGTTTGCAAGTATGGGATTCTCTATAAGTTGGTGTCGGAGAATGACCGACAATTTCAAAATAGGAAACTCAGAGAGTGGTGTGAAGGCTTAGGCATCAAACAAATTTTCACATCGGTGGCTTATTTGCAAAGTAATGGTCAGGTCGAGGTGATCAATCAGGAAATTGTTCGAGAACTCAAGATTAAATTAGACCATGTGGGTGGTAGCTGGGTAGAGTTGTCTAGAATTCTCTGGGCATATCGAATTACACCCAAAGAAGGAACAGGTCA
Source organism: Boesenbergia rotunda (assembly GCA_024364735.1). Lineage (NCBI taxonomy): Eukaryota > Viridiplantae > Streptophyta > Magnoliopsida > Zingiberales > Zingiberaceae > Boesenbergia > Boesenbergia rotunda. Next base: position 174,540 of record JAGFNQ010001332.1, on the reverse strand, counting down.
GACCCCATTCCACCTTGTGTATAGAGGTGAAACGGTCATCCCAGTGGAGATTGGAGAGGAATCGACAAGGAGACGATTGTATAAAAAAACACCTATAATCAAGAGAGACTTCTTGATTTGGATTTGGTGACTAAGGTTTGAGATAAAGTTGTTGTGCGATTAACTGCTTACCGGCAGCGGATGAAGCAAACCTATAACAAAAGGGCAATTCCGTGAACTTTTCAAGTGGGGGATATGGTCTGGAAGAGAGTAAAGCATGTAGGGGATGTTGTAAAGTTGGACCCCAGTGGGGTGGGCCTTACAAGGTTGTCAGGAAACTTGCTGGAAGAAGTTATTATTTGGAAGAGTTAAACGGGAAAAACCTGGAATGACCTTGGAGTGCTAATCATTTACAACCATACCAGACCCAATGAGTATGGAGTTGTTCTCCTCACTGTTTGTTTTTAAATATATCTTGTATTTTTGGGGCAATGTTAATAAAAAGGGAGACAAGTATTATTTACGCACCATGCGAGAGCTCGCTTCCTTGTTTGCCCTTAATGTGACTCAACCTCCCTGCTCGGGGGCTAGCAGTTAAAGGTGCCCTTAACGAGACATTTTTCCTTAACATGGCTCAACCTCCCTACTCGGGAGGTAGCAGTCGAAGGCGCCCTTAACATGTCGTTTGCCCTTAATGTGGCTCAACCTCCTTGCTCGAGAGCTAGCAGTCGAAGGCGCCCTTAACGAGACATTTGTCCTTAACGTAACTCAACCTCACTGCTCAAGAGCTAGCAATCGAAGGTGCTCTTAACGAAGCATTAGCCCTTAACGTGTCTCAACCTACCTACTTGGGAGCTAGCAATCAAAGGCGCCCCTAATGTGCCATTAGCCCTTAACGTGGCTCAACTCCCTGCTTGGGAGCTAGTAGTCAAAGGCGCCATTAACGAGGTGTTTGCCCTTAACGTGGCTCAACCTCCATGCTCGGGAGCTAGCTGTCGAAGGTGCCCTTAATGAGGCATTTGCCCTTAATATGGCATTTGTCCTTAATATGGCTCATCCTTTCCGCTCAAGAGCTAACAGTCGAAGGCTCCTTGAACGTGTTGTTGGGCCTTAAGTTGGGTTTTACCTTCTAGCTTGGGAAATCATGGTAGAAAGCGCTCTCAATATAGCGCAAACACTTAGCATGGCTTGAGTGTTAGTGTCTTGTTTAGAGGTTGATTGCGGAGTGGGGAGTATAGGAGGTGTTCGAATAAAGTGAACTATTGTTACAAAATCAGGTAAAACAAAAGAAAGGGAGGATTCACTTCAAAAGTTATTTTACATCTGGACCAAGGATTTACAACTCAGATGCCGAATGAGAAGCATAATGAAACCAACCTACTCTTTCTTTGAATCTGGTAGGTCCACCCACACTTTACCTAGGTTGAGGAAGCTCATGTCTGCACCTGGTTTAAGAACTTTGGCCCGACCAATCTGCTTAATTGCTCCCTCAAAGCCTTGGGTCATTCGCTTAATTAACTAAGTGCCTAATGAGTCATGGTATTCTTGCGATTGCAAGAATTCTTCCTTGAAGTTTTGGTGCCAAGCATCTTCAGTGGCTTAGTAAGATTCCAAATCATTTATGGCCCTTTCCCGTTCGGCCTTTGCTTCTTCTACTCGAGCTATTGCTGCGTCTCGAGCTTGCAATGCTTCGTGAAGCTATTCTTTGATAGCTGCTAGCACATCATCTTTTCTTTGTCATTGGGCTTGTTTGTATGATAGCTGATATGCAGTTGCTTGGAGAGCTATTTCTTGGTCGGCCAAAAGCTTCTCTTGTTTCTCGATTTTGGTGGTCAAATCTCGTTCTCAATAGTTAGAGTGACAACCTTCTTCTTTATGACTTCCAAATTATTCTCTAGGGCCTCTATGGTGTCAAGGACATTTTCTAGCTTCCCTCTTAGTTGGCCAGTGAACTCGGCCTGAAGACGGGCCCCTTCTCAAGCTCGGGCTACTTCTCCTTCAGCATCATGGGCAATCTTGGCCGACAATTGTGCCTCCAGCTCAGCAATCCTTTTTTTTGAAGTCTCAATTTGGCAAACTATCAAAGGGACTTGAGACGTCATTTTGAGGTGCTCGGTCCAGACCTATGGGATTACGATATATAAAAAAAAAGGGTTCAACTAAGTTAGAGGAGACAATATTTTTACCTTCAACATAGAGCTGCTCAGTGTGGAGTTTACTTCCAATGTACCTTCCTGCTTTAGCTTCTTAGTGTATTCCCCACTACGGAGATTCTCTAATAGGATCCCTAGGCGAGGGGCTCGAGTTCCAGATGAAGGGTGGGAGTCAGGGACTTGAGTTGCTGTGGGTGCAGGATGGGTAGGGGATTGGTTGGTCGGCTATGAAGATCCTGGACTGGCAAAGGCTGGTCTAAACTCTCTTGGATGGTTGGCTGCATGTGGTGTGCTCCCGCTCGGCTTGGGGCCACTTGATGATGGGCCTTCAACCTGAATCTTGACTCTTTTGGAGGTCTTTTTTGATACGCACATTTTTTGCCTCTTGTGGAGGCCCGTTTGGACTCTCGGCTCAGTTAGTGTGGGCTCGACAGGGCTCAATTCGGAGTTAGGCATGGCCCTTGTTGGAGGTTCCTTAGGTTCTTCCGCTATGGGTGAGAGATCTAGGGAAGCTTGGCCTTCTGCAGTTTGGCTGGTTGTACTGCCAAGCTATCTCCAGTGTATTCGGTGGCCATGGGATCCCGAGCAGGAGGTAAATCAACCTCACTTTCTGCTCTGTCATGCTTTTTTGAGACATCGGGTGTTAGTAAAGCTGCTAGGTTTGCTTTGTCCCATTTCATTAGTTTGGTGACTGGGAAGTTTAGTATTTTTTCTGCAGCACACAGGAGAATTATCAATTAGTATTGATAAATATTGAAAAGTAAATTAACTAACCAAGATCCATTTCTAGTCTGGTGGCGTTGGGACTTAGACCCGCCCGGTAGAGCAAGCCCTTAGAGCGGATTAGTCGGATTATATTGAGTCAAAATTTATACCGGCCAGGATAGTCCGTGCCCTAAGAAATCCTAGACTCTTCTGATACTTATTGAGTTTTATAGGGGTCGGCATGTCTACTATCCACTTGGTCTGGTAGTCGAGTTGCTCGGGAATGCTTATGTATATAAACTGATCCTTCCACCCCTTATGAGAATAGGGGAGTCGGCTTAGAAACTTCAAGTTCTGTCGGGCCATAAAGTGAAATGATCCTAAACTAGCTTGCTTAGGATGGAAAAAGTAATGGAAAAATAAAGGAGTCAAAGGAATATCGTATAGCTTAAAAATAATAGAGACTTCACTCATTTAGGCAAAGGCGTTAGGAGACATTTGATAGAGAGGGATGCCGAAGTATCTGGATATCTCTTAGAAAAATGAACGGATGAGGAACCTGAGTCCATACTCTACTTGGCCAAGAAAAAATGTGTGAAATCCTTGAGGGAGGGCACACGGGACTTGATCGCCTCAAGGCACCCTAATCCTATAGTCCCCAACAATCCTGTATTCAAATCGGAAGTAGAGGATGTTGTCTCTTTTCAACTTAGAGGATAGGATCTTGTACCAAGGGGATAGGAACATAGGTTCTGAAGTCATGGATTACAAAGAAGAGAGGAAACTTACTGAATGGAGTTGGAAACTGATCAGCTTGAGCGCGAAGAGTGTGAGCAGGAACTTAGAGGAGGAGGTTGCGAAGTTAGGTGCGACGCGCTCTCCTCACCCGGCCTATTTATAGGGTTCTCCCTAAATATAAGATGGTCGGATGGGTGGCACGTGGCTCACTAAGAGTGGTGATTTGGACCATCTTAGGGATCACAGTGATAATACCAAAGGAGGAATGTAGCTTGCGCCTTAAGTCACTAGCTGGCTTATCAAGGTATGGGTCAGCGATAGAGATGATGGATGGGAGATGTGGCTCTCAAGTAATGATGTATGCTACGTGGCAATTGCCCGTTTGGCGCAAGTTCCTTTCTCTCTCTATGTCATTAATGCTTGATACTCGTCATTAAGATGTATGGCGGCGGAGCATGCATAATTGCAGCGTAGCTGATAGCTGATAGTTAATTATGCATTTTGGGGCATGCACAACATTAAATGCTAGAATCGTTCCTAATCCCTTGATATAATCTATTGTTAGGGCGCATTCAATGCCCTTTCTATTTTCTTGACTCGCTGATGTGGCCCGCTCCTATCGTTCTGACGCTGGTTCAATCAATCAGATTAATTTCCTTCGATTAGACATAAGGTGGGACTTGTGATAGGGAGGTTAGTCGCATGTTGCCACATGGCCTGGAGGGTGTTAGGTGGCATGAAGATTCTCAGGTGAATCCGTTTGAGAAGTCGGATGTTGCTCCCAGTCGGGGTTTGTGTGTTGCTCCTGGTCAGAAACCAGTTCATAGCTCTCAGTCGGGAACCATAGCTTCCGGTCGGGATCCCGAGTATGTGCTATCTTCGACTCGGCGGAGTATAAGGGAGTGGCTACATAGAAGGGCGAGTATTGATTTGATTGGTGTGGTATGGGTGGCTCCCGATCGGGAGTGTCTGTATATTGGTTGGTCGACGGGGTTAACCCCTATCCAGTCGAGGTAAACTTCAGGGGCGTCTCGTGAGGATCATCTATTAAGGAGAGCATTAAATACTTTTGGGGGCACCATCAATGTATTAAATGATGAAAAAGGGGAACTGCCATATGCTTTAATGATCACTGACCATTATTGGAATGTTAATATAACAGCCACATTAAATGTCATTATGATCCAAAGAAGGAAAATGTTCAGGAGACAGAATAAAAAAGTAATCAATAGCCCTTGGAAAGGTCAAATTTCTCCCATTCTTACTAAAATACTGCTACTACTTTTCTTGAAAGACGACTGACTTGAGCATCGGAGTGGGATTGCTGAACCATTTCCGGCGCCCTTCTAACGTTCCTTGTAGTTCATTTCTCAGGATATTCTTCTCGCCAACTCATTTGTCGCATCACCGGGCATTGTTATCCTACCTGTCAACTTTTGGATCCGTAAATTTTTATTATTATTTTTGATAATTTTTAATATTTAAAATATTTTTAGTATTTTAGATATTTTTGTTAATTTTCTATATTTTTATATTTTGAATACGTTTAATATTTTTAGATCCAAAGTCTATTCATAATTTTTCCTTTTTTAAAAAAATTATTTTCTTTCATATTTTTTCCATTCTTTTAAAATGTATTTATATATATTAATATTTTACTACTTTATTTAGATCTTAGGATTTAGGATATATATATATATATATATATATATATATATATATATATATATATATATATATATATATATATATTGTTTGAGAATTAATCTCGAATAATAAATAAAATTTTACTTTTTTCAAAAAAATAGAGGATGGTTGTTATATTTTTTTCCCAAAAATTTTCTTTTGTTAATTGGATCAACAGAGTCGAATGGTTCTTCGACTATAATTATATAAGCAAGTTCCGGATCGGATGAAAATAAAATTAATTGTCTTCAAACTCAGAGGTCTAACATCGTTATAGTGGGAATTCTTGCAATGCCCACAAGACTGCTAAGGCAAGGTCAAGATCAAAAATTGGGAAGCGTGCACTGATGATAGGTGATGGGTTCTCCCCATGCAATAAAGGACCATCCTACGGAGATGGGTTTGGGGTTTTCACAGTACCTTACTCCCACTGCTTCTTGAGTCGTGTTGACATTTGAGTTCTCGACGACTCTCTCCCTCTCTCATTAATATCGGATCCAAACAATAAAGAGTTCCTTCTATTCCTCATCTACTACTTTGAATCACATTCTTACTCCATGACAACACCTAATCTTCCTTGGATGGCGTTTGAATATAACCAACAGGAAAAAATTAACTGTACACCTTTTTTTCTCATCTTTTCCTAATATGTGATCTTGATCTTGTCTTATCAGTCTCATGAGCATCGCAAGTACTCCTATCATGATGATGCTAGACCTCTGTGTTTGAAGAAAATCAATTTTACATTTATTTGATCTAAAACTTGCTTATAGTAGAAGTATCACTCCACTTGGTTGATCTAATCAATAAATTCTCTATCTGTGGCATAGTAGAAAATTCAGATAGATCAACTTGAAATTCTAGGTCCCCATGTTGATCCTCTCGACCACGTACCGCATGATCTTCAAGACTTCACGTCGCCATTGCTACACATCAGGTTAAATCTGTAACTTGCCTCTATAAATCATCAATCTTCAACCGTCTTTCATAGTGCTTAACTTCCTCAATCAAAACCTACGTACCTATTGTTGTGGCAGTGACCACGTCCACAATATCCTTCCATTGGATCTAACGATGACTTCCTAAATTAGACACTGCCGACTTTGGTATCAACTGACGTTGAACAGAATAGTAATTATTTTATGGCTACCGAGAAGATGGGTATGAGGAAAAGGCAAGCAGAGTAATCGCTAGCCTCCAAATTTTTTCGAAAAATAGAAATTTGATTTATATTCGAGAATTAATTCTCAAACAACTAAATATATATTTATAGACTTTAGACCATAAGATCCAAATAAAGAATAGAAATCTTAATATATAAACTACAATTTATATCTGATAAAGAAAAGAAAAAATATTAATAGACTCTCAATCCTATAAATATTAAACGAACTCAAAATATAAAAAGATAGAAAATATCAAACAAAAAATATCTAAAATATCAAAAAAAAATATTTTAAATATAAAAAACGATAAAAATTATCAATAATAATAATAATAATCTAGGAATCCTCCTTTATCAATTTGACCGTGTTTAGCACCTTTTTTTTTTAAAAAAAAATCAGCTATATTCTTTTTATTTTGGTTATTAAAGAATTATAGACAAGATTAAATTTTTCAAAGTCAACAAACAAAGAAGGGAACGTATCAATTTGATGCTTGATGTTCTACCCCGTGAATCTGCCATCTCTAAGAAGGGAACATGAGCATCTCGATCCTACTTCTTCAAGTTCCGCAGCTAGTCATGGGAGCCGGCCCAGGGCTCAGATCACTTACTGGCTCTTCGATTTTAGGCTGGAGCAAGTCGTCGATTCCACCAATACTACCTTCTGTGCCAGAAAAGGACGACAGCATCAGAGACCAGTCTCAGTTGGGGAGATCAACCATCACAAGTGATGGGCATGCAGCTAACCCTTGCCTGCCACCCAATGCTCGTCCAGGTGGACAAGCGCATAACGTTGCATCTGTACACGAAGGGATTGGTAACAGAGATCCCTTCGTGTATAACTCTCATGTATGTTACTACACCTGTGAATAGGACGGTGGTAGAGGAAGCTGTAGAAAAGGGTGATCCCCTTGGTGAAATTGTGATTGTTAAACAGACTGCTAATTTACATGGCATAAAAGATTTCTACATCTCAGATACAGTTGGTGTGGCTGATAAAGAATCACTATCGTATCAAGATCTATCTGATTCTAGTGGTCAATTAACCAAATGGTTGATAAAGATTACTGCATCTCATATCACCTGTGAAGTTGCAGTTGCAAAGGAATGCGTAGAACCTCATGTTGGAGTTAAGGAAGATGAAGAGACACTCCTTCCTATTCATCTTCCAACCTATTCATATTCTTCCATTAATGGAGGAAGAAGAAGAGACCTTCTACCTAGTGCCAGACCAGAGATTTTGAGGCCTGAGGCGGGCACAAAACATGGTGCCCTCAAAGTTTAATATTCATATATTATATTTTTTATCGATATAAATACAATGGTATTTATAACATGAAAATATATATATCATCAACAACAACAAAAACAATGCCATATGATTAAGTTTGCATAAAATTTATGTTTCAAACTGGTACATAGTCACTTGAATATTACTTGTTTTACTTTTTTTGAAGTGACAATATTGATTAAGTTTGCATAATCAACTTTCTCAATAATTTTTTTCTCGATAGATAATATAGCTAATTCATTTATTTTTTTTGCGATAAAGTTGATCGAAGATAAGTTTTAATCAACTTCAACTTAGAAAAACTCCTTTCAATATATGCAATCGTAACTGGTATAGTTAGCAAAACTCGATATGCGATGTAGGCATTTAGATAACAATCATCCATTATTTTCAAATAATTCAACACATTAATTGTTCTTTTTGCTTCTCCAGGTAATGAGTGTCTTAACAACTTCAGTTTTAAAAATAAATTTGATCCATCAACATCGGATCACCATCATGTGTTAATGAATTTTAAAGTTTGGCACGTGAGCATAAGAGACCATCATCATCAATAGACTTTAATTTCTCCAAACTAAATAAAAATCCAAATGTTTTTCATACATTTGAAATTGCTCAAGCTAAGTTTGAAGTGAAAAAAGAGCTTGATCAATTATAAATAGTAAGTAATTAATTCAAAAAGAGATTGTTTTTATCTCAAATTTATTTGCACCGTTTTCTCTCATCTCTGAGTATTAGAATATTGTCTTTGCCTCCTCCCTCTCTTCAGCGTGTGAAAGTTTGATGAATCTGTTGATTTCTTCTCCTTACTCTGCATTTTATTGAATCTATTGATTTCTTTTATGCATAATCACGTTTAAAACTAAATAAGATTTTTTTAATACAAATTAAGATATGGATTATATTATCAACTATTACTTATGGGCTTCTTAAAAATAGGCTCATGAATATATCATACTAATATTTTTTTTTTAAAGATTTTGGTGCCCCAAAATCTTTTTGGGCCTAGGCACTTTCCTCACTTATTACACTAGAGGTCCGGGTCTGCTTCTACCCCTATATATATGTGTTTGCTTCCAAGACAAAGGGGAGGTGAATAGAGAGGAAGTGCAATGGGTGTACGTCCAAGCAATGAGTTCATCAGAAGAGATAAGCTGTGTGCGAGGTCTACGTAAGGTCAATGAGAAAGGGTTCGTCCCATGTATGTAACGTCTCCATGCAAGGTCGTCCAGGTAAACAAGAGGAAGAAGGGGTTGTTGCGAAGAACATTCAAGATTGATTAGTCCAATTACAGAAGAGAGATTTGGTATGTGAACCTTGAGAGACGGTTTATTTTTTGTGATCGTTTCTCGTCGATGGCAAGTTTTTCGATGCAACGTTCTTTTTTGATGTCTTCTCCATCACTATAAGTGTTTAGATTTACAGAATTTATTTTCGTAGTTCATGTTTTAGAAGATCAACAATGGTATCAGAGCTTGGTTCGAAGAAGAAGAACCGAGTAATAGTGATTTGCGATTTTCTAAATAAAATCCTGAGCCTGCGACTATTTCCCACGCCGATGCACGGGGAAACTGCATCGCATGCAGAGCCGCATCGTGGGGGCATACCTGTGACTGCATCCTGAGTGGTCACTGCCACACCTGTGGCTGGCAACGCCGATGATCACATTGGTCGACGACCTCGCATTTGTCGCAACAGTAATTTTTCATTGGTTGATTTTTGGTTTAGTCGATTGAGTAATCAATTAAAAATAAAAAAATGACCAAGCACAGTATGATTTTTTTTAATCAATAGAAAAAAAACTTAAGTTTTTTTGGACACTGTGCATGTAGTTTTTTAAAATATTTTTATTGCTTTAATTATTTGAGTTTTGTTTCATTTAATTAATGCCTGTGAAAATTACTTGAGCTTGGGCTTGAGTTTGATCTAGACTTGGACGTGAATAATTGATTCAATCAGATTAGGATTTGATTTAAATCATTAGTTGGTTTAATCATATCACAGTCAGATTTAAACCATTTATTGGTTTAACCATATCAATTTAGTCCAATCATATCGAGCTTGGTTCAAACCATTTATTGGTTTAACCAGATCTGTTTGGTCCAAACAGGTCGGGTCTGGTTGAAATCATTAGTAGGTTTAACCAGAACAGTTTGGTCCAAATTTTAACCAGTCTAATTGGTTTGATTAATAAGTTTGATTTAAACTTAATGGGCTAAAATTAAACAATAACTACAAGACATCCAATTAGATCAGTTCTAATGAGGTAAAGGAATAAGCTAATACTTGATATCTAATTTCTAAATCAACCGATCCAGTGTGTTTGTCAACTGAAGTTCCTCAAATAACGAAAGTTTATTTTTCTTATTTGCTTATGATTCTGTGTGTTTGTTCTATGCATATATGTGAATTTACATAAACCAGTTTTATTACTGGATTGTCAGTTTTGTATTGACAATATTATTTTTCAATTCCATATGCCAAGGATGATATGCACGATGACCCATCTTGATGTGTGACGGAATGAGCTAAGGGAGACAATTGAGGAGATAGAGTAAAGTCTAGAATAAAATAGATTGTGTTAACAACTGCACTAATATTTGTCCTAGTGACAGTGATGTTAACTTATCTAGTTTGTTAGAGTTTTGTTATTATTACTGTCGTTATGCACGAATAGTATTGACCCATTTAGTTTATGAAAGTCATGTGGTATAGACTATTGTAATGTACAAACAGTGCTATTTTATGAAAAAAAATTCATGTTATATGCTAACTGACTTGAAAATGATTAGTTCATTTTTACAAATGATTAGTTCATTTAATTATTAGTTTATTCTTTCAAATGATTAGTTTATTTGATAAGATATGTATAATAGAATTGATCAATGTTGATTAGATTAAACTATGCGAATGATGAATGGAAATGTTGTTACCACTTGATTTTATAAACTAATTCTAATTTACAATGAGTCAATCATTAATTACATGCATATAAATTATACTGAATCAATAAATAATATGTTTATTTATGATAGATCATGACAGCTAAGAATATCATAGCAGAAATCAATAAAGGAGAGAGATTATATGGGATAACTATAAAATATGATATCTCAAGATATAATATGTTCTTGAGGAACAAGAAGTTCTAGCGGCTATGAATCAGTTCATCGAAGAACCTGCTAATGGTTCAATGGCACAACATAAACTTGATCTTGATGCCTATAATCATGAAAGAAAAAGGACTCCACTGTTTAGGGTATATTGATTAGTTCAATAGTAGATAACCTGGTATTTAAGCATGAGCCATTACCATCAGCTCATACTGTCTGGGTAGCCTTGAGATAGAAATATAATGGAGTTAGTTTAAGCAAGCTTCGTCAACTAACAATCAAGTTTGACAGTTGTAGAAAGCACCAAAATGTTACCACAGCCTAACATCTGAAAGAAATAAGGAATATGATCCAGGAGCTAAAGGTTGTTGGTCATGAGTTGATCGATAAATAACATATTCAAGCAGTTATTCGTTCCCTTCCTGATTATTGGGAAACGATGAACCTTACTCACAGTGAGTGTATCAAGACTTTCATTGATGTCTCATGCCATATTGAATTGGAGGCGGAGAGAATAGAATCCGCAAGGATTTCTGAACAAATTTTTATAGCTAAAGGTTCTGGATCCAAGAATAAGAAAAGATAGCTCAAAAAAGAAAGGGTAAGGGAAAAGAAGTTGGCGCTACTGCTGTGCAAGACCCAATCAAGAAAAGAGGAAAGAATTATGGAAAGAAACCTAAAAGCAAGCTGACTTGCTATAACTGTGGCAAGAAGGGTCACTTTGCTTGGGAATGTACTGTTGGTGCCGGAAGCACCAAGATCAAACTTGTGTTTTGATAATAGCAAAGGGTTCATAAGTTAAGGTTATCTTGTGATCTAACGATGTTACTCAAGTGTGTAGGAAAAGTCCTAGGTACACTAGGCATGAAGTCTTGATTCTAGGAATTGGGCAATAAGTCCTGGCCGCGGACTGGGCAACGAAGTCCTGACAAAGGGTTGGGCAATAAGTCCTGGTCGCGGATTGGGCATGAAGTCCTGATTCGAGGAATTGGGCAATAAGTCATGGCCGAGGACTGGGCACCGAATACCTGGTGAGTGAAGCTGGGCAATAAGTCCTGGTCGCGGACTGGGCACGAAGACCTGATCCAGTGGATTGGGCAAAAGTCCAACCGGAGGAGCCGATTGGTAAAAAGGTAAACTCTCCTGAGAGGAGTAGGTGAGGACGCGTTCTCCGTAGGAGGGAACACTAGGCGTCGGTTCGATCTAGGGTTCCATTTCGGAAGCCCAAAGTCTGAACCAAGACAGCTCAAGCTGTTAACTGTGCTTAAACTTATATTATTTATGTATTATTTGTGTTTTGGAACTAACCCTGGTTGCAGGAACAAAGGGTGAAATTTTCTGCTCCCAAGCGCCTGAATGGAGTCAGCATTTGAGGCGCCTGTGTTGATACAGGCGCCCCAGTTGAAGGGATAAGCGCTGGCCAAGTCTGCGGATGGAGATTCGCGCAGAGAAGACCACGTGTCAGGCGCCCCCTTCAACACAGGCGCCCAAGGACTTAGTATACATAGGGGTTCACCCCCTTGCTTCAGAATACAACTGCTTCCAACAATTTCTTCCAAGCGCTCTGCTCCAAACGCTCCGCGCTCAAGTCTCAAGCGCCAACGACGACCCGCGGCTCCGATCTTCAATCTTCTCCGGTCGTCGGTATAAATCTTTAATTGTTGTATTTTTTAATTCTGTATTCAACTTCAAATTTGTACTATTTTCTCGGAATATAGAATTGTCCATCGTAAACGGTCAAGGACCGTGGGCCTTGGTGTAGGAGCCGACTGCGATTCTGAACCAAGTAAACAATAACAGTGTGTTGGATCGAGAGAATACGATAGAGGGGGGGTGAATATCGTAAAACGTTTCAGATTTGAAAAGAGAATAGGCAGCGGAAAATTAAAACACAACGCAAAAACGCAAGCGGTTTTACTTGGTTCGGAGTCGCGGTCGGCTCCTACTCCAAGGCCCACGGTCGTTGACCATTTACTGCGGACAATTCTATATGAACGCAAAATGTTACAAAAGATATTACAGTTGTAGTGCAGTAAATGAAATTGACTTCTTCGTTTACCGACACCCGGTGTGGATCGTACTATCGAGCAGAGGGTCGTCGTCGGCGCTTGAATCTTAAGATGGAAGGTTTCCGGAGCAGCGCGCTTGAGTCGAAGAGCGTAGAAGCGTTAGCAAGTTGTGTCTCAAAGCCTTGGGGGTCGAAAGCTATTTATAGCAGTCCTGGGGGCGCCCTGGACGTTGGGGGCGCCCTCTACGTGGCCTTCGATCCGCAACAATCTCGGTCAGCCCTTATCCCACTCGAGTAGGGCTGAGGCTTGACTGTGGGGGCGCCCAGGACGCTGGGGGCGCCCCGGTTGACTTGGTTTGCTGGCTTCTGTTGGATCGTGAAAAGCCGATAGAGGGGGGGGTGAATATCGGAAATCGCTCTTTTTCGGAAAACTAAGAGTAAGTGCACAGTGGAAATAAAAATACGAGACACAGCACAAAGACACAGTGATTTTTACTTGGTTCGGAGCCTGTGTCGACTCCTACTCCAAGGCCCACGGTCGTTGACCGTTTACTTTGGGCAATTCTATATTCGCGCAAATAGATTACAATGATTTCAATTACAAAGAGAGTGCAATAAAATAATAATAGAATATTAAGCTCTTCGTTACCGACGTCCGGAGTGTGTCGATTCTTTTCGGGGCAGCGGGACGTCGTCGGCTCGAGGTGAGGCGTTTCTGGAGCAAGGCACGAGCGTAAAAGAGCGTGGAAGCTTTGGAATGAAGTTGATGTGAAGCTTGGGGTCGAGGGGTGCTATTTATAGCACCTAGGGCGCCCTGGACGTCGGGGGCGCCCTGCCAAGTGTCATCCGATCCGCAGTTTGCTCGGTCAAGCTTTATCCCACCTAAATAGGGATGAAGTTTGACCTATGGGACGCCCTGGTCGCTGAGGGCGCCCTGGTTGACCCGGTCTTCTCGGCTGGATAGATTTGATCGGCCTCGCTGGCGTAGGCGCGAAGCGCCTTGGCTCCTGAGGGCGCCCTGGGCGCTCAAGGCGCACTGGCTGCTGAGGGCGCCCTGGATGCAGAGGGCGCCCCGGCCAGTGGTTAGCCGAACTCCTTTTTGCCTTACTTGTTTCTTGTTCACCGTGGAGGCGCCCTAGACACTCAGGGCGCCCTACTCAGTTGCTGCCTCACTCCTTTGAGGCTCTCTGAGCTGCAGACACACGTTCCTTTGGTCCTGCATCCAGGGTTATTCCGAAAACAAGATAAAGCATTAATTTATATAGCCTTAACTGTCTTGGTTCTGACTTTGGTCTCCGATATGGAGCCTTAGGTCGAACCGACGCCTACTGTTCCCTCGACGGGGAACGCGTCCTCACCTACTCCTCTCGGGAGAATTTACCTGATGCCAACCGCTCCTTTGGTTGGACTTTTGCCTGACGGTCCTTTGTCAGGGCTTGGATGCCGAGCTGTCCTTCGCCCGGTGCCTAGCAGTCCTTCGCTAGGTCTTCAGTCCCAGACTGTCCTTCGCCTGGTGCCTAGCAGTCCTTCGCTAGGGCTTTTAACTCTGGCATTCCTTCGCCAGTGCCTAGCGGTCCTTTGCTAGAGCTTTCACTGCACACTTGATTAACTTGTTAGAACACAAGAAGGACTTAACTTTTGATCTATGTTGCCATTATCAAAACACAGGTTTGACTTAGGTGCATTCTGCACCAATAATCTCCCCCTTTTTGATTTATGGCAACCCTAGTTCAAAAAGTTAAGTTTAAGCAAGACATGAAAAAGTTTTTAACTTTTGTTCCCTCCCCCTGGAAGGAATCTCCCCCTATGTTTTTCAAAAATTTGTGGGGTTTTAAACACTTTACTTGTACTTAAGTTTTAGGTAACTTACAAATACATAGTAGAGTTTTTAAAGCATAATTTGAGTTTAAAGTCTTAAGTTTTACAGTACTCAAAATGTTAGCTTAAATACTCTGTAGTATATAACAAGCTTAAGTACTTAGTAGGTTTTGAAACACTTTAGTACTTAACAAATTTGAAAAACTTTAGCGTTAGAGTAAAAGTAATTTTGACAAGCTTAAGTAAAAACCTTTTGAAAGGCTAGAGTACTTTGCAAAATTTGAAGGCTTTAAAGAAAATTGAAGCTAGAGTACTTTGCAAAATTTGAAAGCTTTAATAGAAGTTTCGAAAAGCTTAAGTATTCTTGTAAGCTTAAGTAGAAGTTTTGAAAGCTTAAGTATCTTTCAGAAAGTTAAACTTTTGAATACTTTTTGAATAAAGGATAGAGTTAAGAAAAATTTTGAAAAGAAAATTTTACTCTCTCCTTTCCTATCTCTCCCCCTTTGCCATATATCAAAACAATTAAATACAGCATAAATAAGGAAATACGTAAAATTTTTGCTGTACTGAATCAATCCATACTTAAATTTATACTAAAGCAATCAATTCTCTCTGTCGGGGCCTGTCTAACCCAATTAGCTACTTACTAACTGTTATAAACAGTAGTTTTTGCTAGGGTTAGTCAAGTTAAGTGTTTTTGTTCAAGTGAGATTTTCTAAACTTGACACTTAACTTGATTGCTGTATAAGTTGTATTTAGTGCCCCAATTACTGCAGATGCACTGACTTAAAGCATCTTGAATTGAGGCAAAGACTTAAGCATCTCAACCCTTTCTAGGTTATCAATCATAAGTACCCTAAGGTGTTTGTGAGATGCTGGCTTCTAAGTCTATAGGTGCATGCAGTTCTAGGGTTAAAGCCTAAGCTAAGTCCATTTTCGAAAAATCCCTAGTTTTGAAGGGGGTAGTTTTAAAATTAATATAAAACTAAGTCGAAAAGATTTTAAAATTGATTTTTGAAATAAAGCTAAGTTGAAAATGAAAACTAATTTTGAAATTTAAATAAAACAGTTTTTCAAAAATAGAAAATTTTAGAAAACTTATTTTTGAAATCAAGTAGAGTAAAAACAATTGAGTTAAACTATTCCACTGAACACAATCCTAACTGATTAACAAGAAACCAATAATCATAAACTAGTCATCATAAAATAAAAGCAGGTAATCTAGGTTCAACATAGTCAACAGTCAAGCACAAGTCAACCCTACTGAGTAGGGATAGTCAAATAGGTACAATGATAAGTCAATCTAAGACGAAGGACCGGGATGATCAGATGGACTGGGCTGCCACGCATCGAATCGTGCCATCATCTCTAAGAATCGTGCATCAGCTATTTCTCTATCAGCTCGGCGAGCGTCCATCTGCTCTATGTGAGAGGCCTCGACCTCCTCTCGGAGACTCTGTATCTGTGTCTCCATCCGAGTCACTCTCTCGTAGAGCGTCGGTGGAGCGGGCTCGTTTATATGGGCTCGGGCTTCTGCTGCTACATCTGCGACGTCGTACTCGACCTCCTCATCTGAATCGATCTGATGAGCTGCTCTCCGACGTCTCCAGGACATGACCCCGGTACCGGACACCTCTATACCTGCTAGGGCGAAGTTTCTATAACCTATTTCATCGTAGTCGGTCAGATCGGCCATTTCTCCCTCGGTAATGTTCCGACCATGATAATGTAATAGGGATGTGATAATGTGGCAGTAGGGTGTGCGTACCCGCCCTTGCGTGGTCACACTGGATGCGTGTAGGATAGTGTGAAACATGAGAAGCCCTATATCAATATCTAGCTGGTGAATCAGGGCGTACAGGAGAAAGGTATGGAATGGTCGCATAGTGGTGACGTCCCTGGTGGATAAGGGCAGAATACATCGGACTAAGACCCTATATAGGGCGTAGTCCTGGACCTCTAAGTCGACTGACTGGAATCGTCTGGCCACTGGTTGCCTAAAGAAGTATGCGTGTAATGTGTCTAAGGTGATGTGAGAATAGGGAGCATCAAAGGGAGGCTCCCTAGGAGGATAACAACAGAAGATGGACTGCGAGGGTCGTAGTCCTAAAAATCGGTTCAGTAATGTTGGTGTGATGGTTAAGGGAATACCTTGAACCATGGTGGAGAACATGAGATTATCCTGTCTAATGATATTATTGTAAAATTCTGCACATAAGGAAGTATTGATTGGGTGCGTGCAGAATACGAGATTGTCCAGTTGGTAGTGGTTTATGACGTTCATAGCTAGGGGACAGGATTGGGTAAAGAATAACCTATTCAAGTAACTCGTTTTGATAGGTTTATAGGTGGTACGAGCGAACTTGTTACATAATTCTAAATTGGGAAACCTAGGATCAGGACTAGGTTGAGTACCGGGTTCTGCCTGATTAGGTCGGCGTCTTCTAAGAGAAAGAATGTATACTTAAAGAAAGTGTGCATTTATTGAAAAATTGAAAAGAAATTAAAAAAATAATAAATTGTACCGATTTGCTCGGGGAGGCATTGTTGAGGGCTTGAGAGCTTGAGAGGGTTGCAAGATCTCTTGGAAGGTAGAAGGTTGAGGAGAAGAAATGTTTTGGGTGTGAAGAGTAGAAGGGGAAGGGAGCCCCTTTTTATAGGCAGTCTCGGGCGCCCTGCCTCGGGAGGGCGCCCTAACTGGCGAGGGCGCCCTGTATGACCAGGGCGCCTTGACCAGGCTGCAGCTGCCTTTTTGGCAGCTTTTGACCACTGAAGGACACTGGCAAGGGCGCCTTTCTGGACGAGGGCGCCTTTATCAGGTCTGTAGTTCTGTTTGTGCAGCTTTCTGCCGCTGAACGATTGTGGGAGGGCGCCCTGCATGACAAGGGCGCCCTAAACAGGGCTGCAGCTGCCTTTTGGCAGCTTTTGACCAGCCTTGGGGTATACGGAGGCGCCCTGAAGCTTCAGGGCGCCCTGGTCAGCGTGCAGTGGCAGAGGAGCCTTTTTGACCAGCCTTGGGGCGCCCACATCGGTTTCGCCCTAAGGACTAGCTTTTGACTCAAATGAAGTGCATTTGACCAGATTTGACCTGGTTTGACTACATTGACCATAGTTTGACTATGTTGACCGTGGGTTGACTATGTTGACCGTGGGTTGACTATGTTGATCGTGTTTTGACTTTGTTGACCGTGTTTTGACCTTGTTGACCATGGTTTGACTATAGAACTTCACTGCAACACAGGTATTAAGGGAATCATTTAGTCTTAATTTTACTGTCTCCCCCAAATCTAGGGTTTTCAATCACGTTAACCTTATAGGTTTTGTGAGACAGTTTTTGATTAGAAGTTATTTTAAAAAAGTTGATTAATTTTGAAAACAATTAAATTTATGTTTAAATCTATAAATAACTGAAATTTTGTGTTAGATTCGAATTTAATAAGAATTAATTTGAATTTGAAATTCAAAAATTGGCTTCCAGGTCTTGGCGAGGCACTAGGCCTTCTTTGGCCGAAGCCTTATGGGATCATCCACCCTTTCCTTGACAAAGCCTTTTAATGAAATTTCATTTTCAAAATCAATTTCTGAAAAATTTCTGGTCTAACTAGTTTGGGTTTTGGATCGGTAGCTTCAGCTAGTTCCGCCAGTCTAAAGAGACCAAGTGAACTTGATCTTATTAGAATTGGTTTCCTCAACGTACTATCATCTCACCTCTACCCAATACTATGTTGTCAAATTTCAGCTAAGTTTGTTCAGTCCTTAACTAACCTAAGTCTAAGCATGGTATATTGCAGAAATTAAATAAACAATCAAACAATCAATTTAAATCAATAATGACAAGTTTATCTAATAATAAAAATGGTTTTCAGTTTGGCTCCCCCTGGACTAAAGCCACGGTGATGGTTAGGCAAGATGTGAATCTTGTCCTTGGGGATCCAATACTGATTTGATCCAGTTGGTTTGTTCAGGCATAGTTTAGGTACCCATGCCTGAGTTTTGCCTCTGGACTGATTCAGTACAGCCAAATATGATCTTTGTCGGGATTTGGTTCGGTAGCCAAGTCCAGATCGATTTAGAACTGATTTCTGTTTTCCAAGGATCATGTCAAGACCCTTGGAACCAGATGTAAATCGTTCTAAAACTGTTCTAAATTCCTTAACCTGAGTTTTCAGGGAGGAGTTCTCCTTTTCAAGTTTTTCAACTTGAATAGAAGTTCCTTCCTGAACCTTCTCGGTTAAGGGTTTAGAGTCAGTTCCCTCTTTCAGGAGTTTTACTTCCTGTCGGAGGGTTTCGACCCGGAGTTTGGCTTTTGCCAAATCACGAGAAAGAAAAGAAATCAATTCAGTTAACTGTAATCTATTAAAACCAGTTACCTTAATTTCTCCGTCTTCTGTGAAGGTCAGCTCGTCGTCCTCTTGTTCTGATTCTGACTCTGTCTCGACTTTATCTGAGGCGGTCAGAGCTAGGAGGTTGGACTGGGGTGCCTCTTCTTCTTCTTCTGAGGAAGACTCGTCCCAGGTTGCTTGGAGCGCCTTCTTTCTTCTTGGCTTTTTAGTCTCCTTTAGGTTAGGGCACTCTGACTTGTAGTGGCCCTTTTTCTTGCACTCGTAGCAAGTCACATTGGGCTTGTTTGCTGGTTCAGTTGGTTCGTCCTTTCTTCGGCCGGTTTTTCGTTTGTTGGTTCGGTTCTTCAGCTCCTTGTAGTAGCTTCGAGCGAGCCGGACCAGTTTAGTTTAGTCTCCGTCTTCATCTTCTAAGTCTGTGTCAGAATCGGTTTCAGGTTCAGGCTTCTTCTTCGTTGTTCTTCCAGTCTTGCCTGCAAGAAAAGCAATACCTTTTTCGACGGAATTGGTGTTAGTCTGTTCGTGCAGTTCTAGTTCAGAAAATAATTCATCTAGTTTTATTTTAGAAAGATCTCTAGAGACCTTGTATGCATCTACCATAGATGCCCACAAAGTGTTTCTAGGAAAGGCGTTTAGAGTATACCTTATTAGGTCACGGTTTTCAACCTTGTGACCTATTGAGTGAAGACCATTCATTACCTCCTGGATTCATGCGTGGAGCTGGGCTGCTGTTTCGTTGTCGGCCATCTTGATAGTGTAGAGTTTATTCAGTAGCAGATCCCTTTTGCTGATCCTGGTGTCCGAAGTCCCTTCGTGCAGCTCGATCAGCTTTGTCCATAGCTCTTTTGCACTGTTGAAGGGGCCCACTCGGTTCAGCTCTTCCTTTGTCAGCCCGCATTGTAGGGTTTGCGTTGCTTTTGCGTCGGCTTCTATCTTGCGCTTTAGAGTGTTGTCCCACTCTGAGTAGCTTTGTGGAAGTCCTTCTGCATTTCGGGGGATCTCCAGACCGGACTGGATAATGATCCACATGTCCACCTGAGTTTTCAGGTGGACCTCCATGCGACTTTTCCAGTAGGAAAAGTCTTCTCCACTGAAGAGTGGAGGTCTAGCGGTGCTGAATCCCTCTTGCATAGACATTTGTTCTGAAAAAGAAAAGCTAAAAGAGATTTGCCAAGACTTGGTCTTGGATTAGCAGTGCTGATAAATTAAAGACAAGGGGTGTTGCACCAACCTTGCCAAAGAAAACGAATGAAATTTTTTTTTCGAAGAATTCGTAAGATAAAGAAAATAAAATGATAAAATTAAAAAGAAATCCGAAAAGAAATTTTCAAACTGGTGGTTGCACCAAGTTTGAATTCCCTGCTCTGATACCACTTGTTGGATCGTGAAAAGCCGATAGAGGGGGCGGGGTGAATATCGGAAATCGCTCTTTTTCGGAAAACTAAGAGTAAGTGCACAGCGGAAATAAAAATACGAGACACAGCACAAAGACACAGTGATTTTTACTTGGTTCGGAGCCTGTGTCGACTCCTACTCCAAGGCCCACGGTCGTTGACCGTTTACTTTGGGCAATTCTATATTCGCGCAAATAGGTTACAATGATTTCAATTACAAAGAGAGTGCAATAAAATAATAATAGAATATTAAGCTCTTCGTTACCGACGTCCGGAGTGTGTCGATTCTTTTCGGGGCAGCGGGACGTCGTCGGCTCGAGGTGAGGCGTTTCTGGAGCAAGGCACGAGCGTAGAAGAGCGTGGAAGCTTTGGAATGAAGTTGATGTGAAGCTTGGGGTCGAGGGGTGCTATTTATAGCACCTAGGGCGCCCTGGACGTCAGGGGCGCCCTGCCAAGTGTCATCCGATCCGCAGTTTGCTCGGTCAAGCTTTATCCCACCTAAATAGGGATGAAGTTTGACCTATGGGGCGCCCTGGTCGCTGAGGGCGCTCTGGTTGACCCGCTCTTCTCGGCTGGATAGATTTGATCGGCCTCGCTGGCGTAGGCGCGAAGCGCCTTGGCTCCTGAGGGCGCCCTGGGCGCTCAAGGTGCCCTGGCTGCTGAGGGCGCCCTGGATGCAGAGGGCGCCCCGGCCAGTGGTTAGCCGAACTCCTTTTTGCCTTACTTGTTTCTTGTTCACCGTGGAGGCGCCCTAGACACTCAGGGCGCCATACTCAGTTGCTGCCTCACTCCTTTGAGGCTCTCTGAGCTGCAGACACACGTTCCTTTGGTCCTGCATCCAGGGTTAGTCCGAAAACAAGATAAAGCATTAATTTATACAGCCTCAGCTGTCTTGGTTCTGACTTTGGTCTCCGATATGGAGCCTTAGGTCGAACCGACGCCTACTGTTCCCTCGACGGGGAACGCGTCCTCACCTACTCCTCTCGGGAGAATTTACCTGATGCCAACCGCTCCTTTGGTTGGACTTTTGCCTGACGGTCCTTTGTCAGGGCTTGGATGCCGAGCTGTCCTTCGCCCGGTGCCTAGCAGTCCTTCGCTAGGTCTTCAGTCCCAGACTGTCCTTCGCCTGGTGCCTAGCAGTCCTTCGCTAGGGCTTTTAACTCTGGCATTCATTCGCCAGTGCCTAGCGGTCCTTTGCTAGGGCTTTCACTGCACACTTGATTAACTTGTTAGAACACAAGAAGGACTTAACTTTTGATCTATGTTGCCATTATCAAAACACAGGTTTGACTTAGGTGCATTCTGCACCAACAGCTTCTCTGCCGGTTCACTTCGTTGGCTTGAACCCAGGGCGCCCTGGGCACTGGGGGTGCCCGGGACGCTGGGGGCGCCCGGGACCTCTGGGGCGCCCTACTCAGCTGCTGCCTCTCTCCCTTGAGGCATTCTGAGCTGCAGAGACTCGTTCCTTTGGTCCTGCATCCAGGGTTAGTTGCAAATACAATAAAACAAGAATATGTTATGATTATACAGCCTTAGCTGTCTTGGTTCTGACTTTGAGTCTCCAAAATGTAACCCTAGGTCAAAACGACGCCTACTGTTCCCTCGACGGGGAACGCGTCCTCACCTACTCCTCTCAGGAGAGTTTATCTTTTGCCAACCGGCTTCTCCGGTTGGACTTTTGCCTAGCAGTCCTTCGCTAGGGCTTAGGTACCAAGCCGTCCTTCGCCCGGTGCCTAGCAATCCTTCGCTAGGTCTTCGGTACCAAGCAGTCCTTCGCCCGGTGCCTAGCAGTCCTTCGCTAGGGCTTTGTATCCTGGCATTCCTTCGCCAGGTGCCTAGCAGTCCTTCGCTAGGGCTTTATATCCTGGCAGTCCTTCGCCAGGTGCCTAGCAGTCCTTCACTAGGGCTTTGTATCCTGGCAGTCCTTCGCCAGGAGAGTTTACCTTTTGCCAACCGGCTTCTCCGGTTGGACTTTTGCCTAGCAGTCCTTCGCTAGGGCTTAGGTACCAAGCCGTCCTTCGCCCGGTGCCTAGCAGTCCTTCGCTAGGTCTTCGGTACAAAGCAGTCCTTCGCCTAGTGCCTAGCAGTCCTTCGCTAGGGTTTTGTATCCTGGTATTCCTTCGCCAGGTGCCTAGCAGTCCTTCGCTAGGGCTTTGTATCCTAGCAGTCCTTCGCCAGGTGCCTAGCAGTCCTTCACTAGGGCTTTGTATCCTGGTAGTCCTTCACCAGGTGCCTAGCAGCCCTTCGCCAGGTCTTTGTTTCCTGGCAGTCCTTCGCCAGGTGCCTAGCAGCCCTTCGCTAGGACTTCTTTCTGCACACTTGAGTAACTTCGTTAGATCACAAATAGTACTTAACTTTGAATCCTTTGCCAATATCAAAACAAGGTTCGATATGGTACTTCCTGCACCAACAATCTCCCCCTTTTTGATTTATGGCAACACAATTCAAAGTTAAGTAAAAATTATAACAGATTAAGCAATAAGGTTAAGACCAATTAAATATAGCAATTCTGAATAGTATAAAGTCTAAAACCAATGTAATTTTGAAAAAAAATTCTCATACTCCCCCTGAATAATTGTGTTATAAAACAACAATTAACTTAACTCTTAACTTTGACCTTTCCTCCCCCTTTGACATATATAAAAAAAACATTTATGGGTGAACAACATATTTAACAGGGATTTTTGAGTTTTTCTAAGTGCTTCATGTTTTTGACAAAGTGTTTTTCAAAAATAGAGTAAAATCATTTTCACTATCAAAACTTTTTACACTTAGATAATTTTCCATTATGAAAAGTTTTGCAGGCCTAAATTTTGAAACAAACATTTACTTACAAGGCCAAAAAAAATTTTACTTAGGCAAAATTTCCATTCTTGAAGTTAAATTCCAAAAAAAAGTTCAACTTTGGGAAAAAAAATTTTTACTAAAGAAAATTTTGCATATTTAGACGAATTTGCATGGAAATACTTTGTGCATTTTGAAAAACATAATTCTTAAGAAATTTCTAGACAAGTTTTCCCCCAAAAAAAAACTTTACTTAGAAATATTTGCCAAAATTTTCAAAAATTTTTGCTCAGACAAATCTTGTTTACTAAGGAAAATTTCACTTAAAAAAAATTGAAATACTTAGATACTTAGAAAATTTTGCTTTACTTTTGAAAAAAATTCTTTTTTCTCTTTCATTCTCTCCCCCTTAATGTGAAACTCTTCTCCTTATGTTTTAGACCATTTCTAAGATAAACTTTCATTAAAAAGGGGAAAAAGTTTAAGGAAGAATTTAATTTCACTTTTTCAACTCTCCCCCTTGGCTATATATCAATAAAAACTTTTGAAAAATATATTTTGAAAGAAATTTTAAAATTTGTGTATCAGAGCTTAAGAGTCTTGAAAATATAAAAATACTTAGCATAATTCTTGAAAGCATAGCAAAAAGCTTTAAATTGCAAAACTCCACTTTGAAAGGTATTTAAAAAAATTGTATTTGTAGGCAAGTCTTTTAGAAAATTCACGCACATGCATAGAACACTATTGCCTTGAAAAATATTAGTACTTTTGAAAACATTATATAGAAGTACTTTTGAAAGATATTATGCATTTTTAAAGATATAAGTACTTTTGAAGATTGTGTATTTTTGAAAAATATAAGTACTTTTTGAAGATTATGCAATTTTTGAAACCATAATATTTTACTTGACTAGGTTTCTTTTCCAGTCTGACACAATCCTAGGAACCCTTATTAACTACAAGAACATTTTCCTAAGCAATGTTTGTAGAATCGCGATCCTACACAGGATCGATTTGGGGTCAGGATCGGATCGTAAAATCGTACGATCCTACCAAAAACCCTTAAAATGAAAGAATATACAATTTTTATTAACACTATAATGATAATAATCAAGTTCAACTTCAAGAATATTCTATTGATTACAAGATGATCCAATTTAATTGTCAACCTATTAGATAATAGACATCTAAAAACGTATCATTTTAGGAAAAAGATATAACATAATATTATTAATCAAAACCTAACTAAAAATAATTAAATAGATGTTTAAATAATCTTAAAACCCTTAGGAAAAAGATATAACATAATATTATTAATCAAAAACTAACTAAAAATAATTAAATAGATGTTTAAATAATCTTAAAACCCTAACACTAACTCTGTAAAAGATTAAAAAAATAATAATAAAAAAGACTAATAATCTTCTGAGCTTCTGAAAAGACTTTAAATAATATTTTTTGGGATTCAATCTTAAAACTAACCTGTAGATCTTTGAACGAGTTTCAATTTGATATATTATAGGTCACGTGGTTCAATCCGAGTCAAAAATTATGACCTCTTGAAGCTTTCACCGATCCTGTTCCGATTCTGCTCCGATTCTATCCGATCCTATACGATTCTGTCCGATTATGTCCGATCCTACCGATCCTGCTGCGATCCTGCTACGAAAAACGATTCTGCGCGATTCTGGATCGTTTTCTGGCGTAGGATCGTAGGATCGTACGATCCTACGATCCAGGATCGCGATTCTGCAAACTATGTTCCTAAGTGTTCTGGAAATTCTCAAAACTTAAGCAAATATTATTTCAAAAGGTATTTCAAAAATAATTTTATAAGCCAAAAAAAATATTTTAAAATAATATTTTGTAAAACAAATTACTTATGTTTTCGACACAATTTTGAAAATATAGTGTATGGAAACATATTATTTAGAAATGTTTAATAACTCTTTTAATTTGACCTCCTCCTAAACTTGACACAGTCCTTGGAAGCTTATTGACAACAAGTATTCTTCCTCTGAGTTCTTAGGGTTCAGTTCAGATCAAAATAATTATTTAATAATTTCAAAGATAATTTCCAAAGAAAATACTTGTTAGAAATAATTTCTTTTGGTTTAGACTCCCCCTAAATTTGACACATTCTAGGAGTCCTTGTAGATCATTAAGTAGACCTCCTTTGTGTCTTTAGGGTTTATTAAAATAAAAAAAATTTTGAACAACCTTTCGAGTATGATAACTTTCAAGGAGATAAATTTTTGAAAACATAACTTGAAATGATAGCACAGTTTTCGAAAAATATTTTGAAATGATGATAATTTTTCAAACAGATAGTAGTATAGGAAGGTTTTTGAATCAATTTTTGAAAACCTTATTTTGAGATGATATTAAATTTTAGAGCATAAGGTTTTTGAAAAAATCTAAATTTTTCGAAAAATATTAAAAAAAACTCCCCTTGTATCCGACTCGTCTGACTTTGTCTAAGTGCTTGAAGGGTCTTCAGTATTGACTAGGTTTGACTATGTTGACTTGGTTTTACCAATAATTGACCCAATCAAATCCTAGGTCTTAGTATTAATTCAATCAAGACTTAGTTTGATGAGTTAATTTTGAAAACAAATGAAATTCAATTTTTGAAAAATGTTAAGTGGAAAACATATAGAGTTAATTTAGAATTAATTTTAGAAAAAAATTGAGTTGATTTTGAAAAAGCATTGAACTATATAATTAGGTCCTAGACATCTCACCCAGTTCTACATGACAAAACAGGTCACCTTATCTGTTTTGTGAGATGTTTTAACAAGAATGAAAATTTTAAGTTTGAAAAAAAAACATGGTTAATTTTAAAAGGTTAAATTAATTTTGAAAACAATTAGTTTTGAATTTATTTTGAAAAAGAATATTTGAATCTAAGATTAACTGAAAATTTGTATTAGATTCGAATTTGACAAAGAGTAAACTGAATTTGAATTTCAAAATTTGGCTTCCAGGTCTTGGCGAGGCACAAGGCCTTCTTTGGCCGTAGCCTTATTGGATCATCAACTCTTTCCTTGACAAAGCCTTTTAGTGAAGTTTCATTTTCAAGGTTACTTTTTGAGAAATTCTGGTCTAACTAGCTTGGGTCTTGGATCGGTAGCTTCGGCTAGTTTCACCAGTCTAAAGAAATCAAGTAGTGTATACTTGACCTTATTAGAAAAGGCTTCCCTAACGTACTATCATCTCACCGCCACCCAATACTATGTTGTTCAAATTTCAGTTAATTGATTTAGTCCTTATACTAACCAATCCTAATTCTAAGCAAAAAAAAATAAAAATAAAAATAAAAAGAAACACACAATTAAAGCAAACAATTATCTAAGTAAGGTCACAATTGGAGTAATACTCCGGATTTTCGAAATCAGCAAGATTATGAATTAAATTTTCTAACATATTGACCTTATGTTTTAGGGTTTCATTTTCTTATTTCAATTTTTTGAAATTTGCCTTAATTAATTTACATGAATCAATCACATTATTCAAGGTAAATAACGGATTTTCAAATACTGTAAATTTACCTTTGTCGATTGTTTGTCCGGCATTCTTGGTAGCTCTTTTATCTGTGCATTCACTTTTGTAATGCCCGAACTCCTGGCACTTGAAGCATTGAATGCACTTTTGTCCTTTCGTGGTTTTGGAACTGGTTCCTTTGTCGTCGTCGGTGGTGTCGTTCGAATCTTACGAGTAGGACACTCACTTTGGTAGTGCCCTCTCTCCCTGCATGTGTAACAAATTACATGATTTTTAAAATCTGAATTTACACTTTTACCTTTTGGTTCTTTATTGGGAATCTCCTCCTTGATTCTTGCCGCCTCGGATCTAGGCTCATCTTCTGATTCTGTGTCTGAGTCGAACTCGGGTACTAGTTGAAGCTCCTTCTTTGGTGGTTCTTTAGGATTTTTCCCTGTAATAGAGTTTACACCTTCCTCGACCATTACAGTATCTGCTTGATTATTTAATTCTAATTTTGAAAAGAATTCAAAATCGGTTACCGTCTCAGTCAATTCGTCGTCTGATTCTGGTTCGACTTTGGATTCGGGTTCAGACTCTGACTCGGCTGTTTGTGCTTGGACCGAAAGGGCAAGATAACTTACCTGATCTTCTTCTTCATCTGAGATCTCTTAATGAAGGTTAATCAATTTTTCCCAGATTTCTCTAGCACATCTACATGGACCTACTAGCTCGAGTTGCTCTTTGGTTAGGCCGTAGGATTGCAGTTGCCCTTGCATCAGTCTCGATTTGGTTGAGAGTTCGTTTATCCAATTTATCCCACTCGATTGATAACTCATCTTCTACGGGAAATGAGAATCCCATTTGGATGATCAGCCATAGGTCCATGTGGGCTTTCAGAAGGGACTCCATTTGACTTCTCCAAAAATTGAAATTCTCGCCGGAAAATAGCGGTGGACGGGCACTGTTCCACTCTTGGTTGGCCATTTAGTTTAAACCTTGCACACAAGAGAAATAACAGAAATGTACCAAGACTTGGTCTTAGATTAGTAGTACGGGAGAGAAAAGATATAGCCCAACAAAAATATTACACGAATTTCGAGGTAAAATAATAAAAAAAATTATGACAAATTTTTGAAAATGTTGATTTTATCAATTCTAATTAATGATGGAAAAAGTAAGAATTCAATGTTGAAAAAAAAAATTGCTAGCACGAATTTCGAGAAAAAATATTAAAATAATAATAAAAAATTTTATGACAAATTTTCAAAAATTGATCGTTTGAACAATTCTAACTTATGGTGAAAAAATAAGAATTTAAAATTGAAAAAGGCGTAAGAATATTTTAAAACCACGCACAAATATTATTTATTAAAAAAAGATCGAGTGGTGTTACACCAACCTCGATTAACGAAAAAGAAAAGAAAAATTAACAATTTCGTAAATCCGAAAAAAAACTCTCAAATTGGTGGTTACACCAAATTTGAGCTTCCCCGCTCTGATACCACTTGTTGGATCGAGAGAATACGATAGAGGGGAGTGAATATCGTAAAACGTTTCGGATTCGAAAAGAGAATAGGCACGGAAAATTAAAACACAACGCAAAAACGCAAGCGGTTTTACTTGGTTCGGAGTCGCGGTCGGCTCCTACTCCAAGGCCCACGGTGGTTGACCGTTTACTGCGGACAATTCAATATGAACGCAAAATGTTACAAAAGATATTACAGTTGTAGTGCAGTAAATGAAATGTAGTGCAGTAAATGAAATTGACTTCTTCGTTTACCGACGCTCGGTGTGGATCGTACTTTCGAGCAGAGGGTCGTCGTCGGCGCTTGAATCTTGAGATGGAAGGTTTTCGGAGCAGCGCGCTTGAGTCGAAGAGCGTAGAAGCATTAGCAAGTTGTGTCTCAAAGCCTTGGGGGTCGAGGGCTATTTATAGCAGTCCTGGGGGTGCCCTGGACGTTGGGGGCGCCCTCGACGTGGCCTTCGATCCGCAATAATCTCGGTCAGCCCTTATCCCACTCGAGTAGGGCTGAGGCTTGACTGTGGGGGTGCCCGGGACGCTGGGGGCGCCCCGGTTGCTTGGTCTGCTGGCTTCTCGGCCAGTTCACTTCGTTGGCTTGAACCCAGGGCGCCCTGGGCACTGGGGGCGCCCTGGCCCAGTAAGCCTTTGAAGCTCTTTTCTATTTACTGCTTTGCCTTGACCTTGGGGTCGCCCGGGACCTCTGGGGCGCCCTACTCAGCTGCTGCCTCTCTCCCTTGAGGCGTTCTGAGCTGCAGAGACTCGTTCCTTTGGTCCTGCATCCAGGGTTAGTTGCAAATACAATAAAATAAGAATATGTTATGATTATACAGCCTTAGCTGTTTTGGTTCTGACTTTGAGTCTCTAAAATGGAACCCTAGGTCGAACCGACGCCTACTGTTCTCTCGACGGGGAATGCGTCCTCACCTATTCCTCTCAGGAGAGTTTACCTTTTTCCAACCGGCTTCTCCGGTTGGACTTTTGCCTAGCAATCCTTCGCTAGGGCTTAGGTACCAAGCCGTCCTTCGCCCGGTGCCTAGCAGTCCTTCGCTAGGTCTTCGGTACCAAGCAGTCCTTCGCCCGGTGCCTAGCAGTCCTTCGCTAGGGCTTTGTATCCTGGCATTCCTTCGCCAGGTGCCTAGCAGTCCTTCGCTAGGGCTTTGTATCCTGGCAGTTCTTCGCCAGGTGCCTAGCAGTCCTTCGCTAGGGCTTTGTATCCTGGCAGTCCTTCGCCAGGTGCCTACAAGCCCTTCGCCATGTCTTTGTTTCCTGGCAGTCCTTCGCCAGGTGCCTAGCAGCCCTTCGCTAGGACTTCTTTCTGCACACTTGAGTAACTTCGTTAGATCACAAATAGTACTTAACTTTGAATCCTTTGTCAATATCAAAACAAGGTTCGATATGGTGCTTCCTGCACCAACACAGTGTTAGCATTGAATTTTTTGGCTGTGTAATTGCTCTCAGTTTTTTGAAAATTATCGATCGATATTCACCCCCCCCCAACGATTCTGAACGATCCCACATGTACTAGGTCAAAAAAATAAATCCATGTTTGTCTTCTTTTCATGAGCTTTATGTTGCTAGTTCAGTGTTGTTAGCTGATTCTTATCTTTTGTGGATTATAAATTCAGGAGCAACGAATTTTGTAGCTCGTGATCAAGATATATACATAGAGTACCGTCAGGTACCAGCTGGCAATAAGTGGATATATGTGGGAAACAATGCAAGAATTGAAGTCAGAGGAATTGACACTTGCAAACTCAACCTTCGTAGTGGACGTACCTTGTTTCTGCATGATGTCCTGTATGTTCCTGAGATTCGACGGAATCTGATTTCTATTAATTGTCTTCTTGAATTGAGTTATTATATGAACTTTTATAGTCGTTGTGTGGAACTGAAAATTAACTCTGTGGTAATTGGATATAGTTATGTATCACATGGTTTCATGGTTCTTGATGTAGAACCAGATGTTAATTATGGAAATAATGGTTATTTTTTAAACATTGCTCTTTCTTGTGATGCTGATGTTAATGATAAAGTTTGGCATGCTAGATTGTGACATATAGGATAAGAAAGAATGAATAGATTAGCCAGAGAGGGTCTACTCGACACTCATGCTAAAGTTGACTTATCCATATATGAGCATTGTCTT
Source organism: Boesenbergia rotunda (assembly GCA_024364735.1). Classification (NCBI taxonomy): domain Eukaryota; kingdom Viridiplantae; phylum Streptophyta; class Magnoliopsida; order Zingiberales; family Zingiberaceae; genus Boesenbergia; species Boesenbergia rotunda. The sequence continues at coordinate 144,212 of JAGFNQ010001332.1, read as the reverse complement.
GCTGGAAAGCAACTAGGAAACAATTTAGTAAGGTTATTAGGGTTGAACCACCATTGCAATTGATTCATTAGGATATTTGTGGTCCAATGAATGTGAAGGCTAGATATGGAAGTTCTTATTTCATTACATTTATTGATGACTTCATGCGTTTTGAACATGTGTATTTGATTTCTCATAAATTTGAAGTGTTAGATTTCTTCAATCATTATTTGAATGAAATTGAGAATCAATTGGAACATAAGGTTAAAATTTTTCACACTGACATTGGAGGTGAATATTTGTCTGATCAGTTCAAGACAATATGTAATGAGAAAGAGATTATTAGACAGCTAATTATCCCTGGAACTCCACAGCAAAATGGAGTTGCTGAAAGAAGAAATCGAATTCTTCTTGAAATGGTTAGATTGATGATGACTCAAGCTAATTTGCCTATTTCCTATTAGGGAGATGCATTATTAGCTGCAATGTACATACTTAACCGAGTGTCTTCTAAATATGTTTCATCTACTTCATATTAATTTTGGATAGACAGAAAATCAAATTTGAGTAATCTAAGACCCTGGGGTCAGCTATTTATATTCATGATAAAACTCATAAATATGGAAAATTAGGACTCGGTGATAGAAAGTATATCTTTGTAAGATATTCTGATGCCTCTAAGGGTTATGTTTTCATTAGTGAGAAACAAGATGGAACCATCTCTAACATAGAGCCATGAGATACTACTTTTCTCGAAACTGAGTTCTTAACAAGAGGTGAAATTGATAAATCGATTCCTCTATTTACAATAGAGGAGGATGATATTGTTCCTTTATCAACGAATCAGGAATCATAGAGGATATCTGAATCTAATCAATTTAGTGGGAGTGAATTCCCTATGAATGAGTCAATTTCTCAACAGTCTAACGTACGAAGAAATAGTCATCAAATTATTCTTTAGAGAAGGTTTGACATTGAGAATGAGGCATTAATGATTCTCTCAGTTGATAATAAAGACCTCGAACAGTTGAGGAAGCATTGAAATGCTCAGTTAAGGAGAAATGGAAAGTTATAATGGATGAGGAAATGGAGTTCATGAGAAAGAATCATGTTTGAGACTTAGTCGATCATCCTCTGGGCCAAAGGGCTATTGGGAATAAGTGGATTCTCAAAATTAAGAGGAAAATGAATGGGTCGATTAATCGATACAAAGCTCGTTTAGTTGCAAAAGGATATACCCAAATGGAGGGTATTGATTTTGAAGAGTCATTCTTCTCAGTTGTGAAGTTTGTGTCAATACCTGTCATCCTAGCTATAGTAGCACATTTTGACTTAGAATTACATCAAATGGATGTAAAGACGATTTTCCTTAATGGTAATCTTGACGAGAAAATCTATATGACACAGCCAGAAGGTTATATAGCTAAGGGCCAAGAGAATAAAATATGTAGACTTAAGATGAAGTCATTTTGTTTTATGGTTTTGAAATTAATGATCAATGAGGATCATTGTGTTTACCTGAAGAAGGAAAAAAGAAAAGTTTGTCATTTTGTCATTATATGTTGATGATATGCTAATAGCTAGAAATGACTTTAAGTTTGTGATAGAAGTCAACTTTTGGCTTTCATCACAATTTAATATAATAGATATGAGAGAAGTTGAGTATATCTTAGGAGTGTAGATCATTCGTGATCAATTAAAAAGGCTTTTGGATTTGTCCCAAGAAGCTTATATCACTAAGATGCTATAACACTTCAATATGTCAGATTGCAATATTGAACAAACATCTACAGCAAAAGGTGTTATTCTGAGCAAAGGTATGTCTCCCAACACTCCTGAAGAAATAGCCAAAATAAAGAAAAAAATCATATGTCAGTGTCATTGATAGTTTGATGTATATTATATTGTGTACTCGTCCCGATATAAGCTATGCTATCGGCTTAGTTAGTTGTTTCCAATTAATCCCAGGATCGAGACACTAAAAAGTGATGAAAAGGATCAAAGCTGAGCCTGAAGGGCTATATAGTTGCATATTGGGCAAGGGACCTTGATAACAGAAAATCCACATCTAGCTATACCTTTTTGCTGAATAGCAACACTACCTCATGGAACAACAAAAAACAGACTTGTGTAGCGTTATCGAAATAGGCTTGTATAACCCTGCCGAAACAGGCTTGTGTAGTGTTGTCGATAATGGAAGCTGACTATGTGGCTCGTGTAGTTGTTGCATAAGAAATTATCTGGTTAAGAAGGTTCTTCATGTATTTGAGGATTACTGGCGACAGTGAGAATCCTGTTACAGTGTGCTGTGATAATCAAGCTACTATAGCTTTTTCTAAGGAGCTCAAATATTACAATAAAGGCAAGCATATGGGACATTATTGACAAGGATAATTCTTGAGTATATCCGTATACGTGTTATGTTTTCAAATTCTTTTACTAAGTCATTGACTAAAGCATCATTTTAAGGACATGTAAAGTCTTTGGGACTTCGAAAAATGTAATACAATTGGTTATATATGAAATGTCATGATTTATTCAGTGTAAATGTCTTTATTACATTTGGATAAAAGTCTCGATGAGCATGTTTGCAGGTTTAGATTGTTTCACTCACATGGACAATCATCTTTATTTGTTAAGTATAAATAGAAGTAAGACTGTTACTTATGGGACAGTTTATGTACCTGTGAATAGAGACATACTCATAAGTTAAGGTCGCCTTGACAATTATGTCAAGATGAGATCATTTGTGTAATAATCGGAGTAAATGAACCCACCATTTACTAAACCTGTTAAAGGTCAGATTGGAATTAATAAGTTGAATTCGGATTAAACATTAGGTATGTCTAGATCGAAATATGTACGATCTTAAATATTTGAGAAAAACGTACACTCTTTTTGGTAAAGAGAAAAACATCGTAGCATGTGATTAAAACCACATGTGCTATAGTGACAATAAGGGCAGTAAGAGAATGGATCCCTGCTTCTCTACTATGTGAGCCCCTTGAGATAATAGTTAATCTCAATCTTATCCTAAGTGACTATTTAGCTGTCTACTTAAAGTTCTAATCAGTATCTGCTACTTTAGTATGTATCCTATTGGCTATGGATAATTCGGTCTATGAAGCATAACTAGGAAAATGACTGATTAGAATGAATAGATTGTAATTAAAAAGGAAGATTAAAATTGATTTACATCTATGGTTCTTATTCACTGGTCGACCAGTTATATTTTTTGTTGTGTACTTAAAATGTGATTGTAATAAATGTATTAATTATAGCTATTGAGCATGCTCTTGACATAGTAGTCATATGAGGGATTAAAGATGTTCATATTGATGTAAATATTTAATTTGGGATAAAGGCAAGCTATTAATATCTCAGATTCGTTCTATAGAGCAGCTAAGTTAAGTGTAACAACTTTCTTAGCAGCAATTGCTCAGTGTGCTTGTTGTTGCACGAACCATTTTCCCTAGAGTATGAATTGAATGTTCATATATGATCTTCGTGACCTTCTTACATGGTCTTTGTGACTAGATGACCTATACGGATTGACTTGGACGAGTGGGAGATGTTGAAATTATATGAAGATGAAGATGCACCCCTTCCTCTTTATCTTCCAACCCATTCATATTCCTCCATTAATGGAAGGGGAAGAGACCTTCTACCCCTATATGTATGTGTTTGCTTCCAAGGCAAAGGAGAGGTGAATAGAGAGGAGGTGCAATGGGTGTGCGTCCAAGCAATAAGTTCATTGGAAGGGACAAGTTGTGTGTGAGGTCTATGTAAGGTCAATGAGAAAGGGTTCGTCCCGTGTATGTAACGTCTACGTGCAAGGTTCGTCTGGGTGTATAAGAGGAAGAAGGAATTGTTGCAAAGAACATTCAAGATTAGTTTGCAAGGTTCGTCTGGGTGCACAAGAGAAAGAAAGGGTTGTTGCGAAGAACATTCAAGATTGGTTCGTCCAATTACAGAAGAGGGATTTGGTTTGTGAACCTTGAGAGACAGTTTATTTTTCGTGATTATTTCTCCTCGACGGTAAATTTTTCAAAGCAGCATTCTTCTCTAATTTTTTCTCCATCATTGTAAATATTTAAATTTACAGAATTTATTTATGGAATTCATGTTTTAATAGGTCAACACCTCACACTTCTTTTGTTGGTTCCAATGAAGTGGCAAGGTCGTCGGTTGATGAAAGCAAAAGTATTTAAGGAGAATCTGGAATTACATAGAACATCCCAATGCTAGTGTAGTTCAACTTTGGATGGCGAAAAGCTGGACATTGGTTTGGGAAACCACAAGTATGTTACGTAACTACAATTCCAAGATTCATTGACCATCAACTTTCGACAACCATTCAAATTGCAGAGTCAGAAGTGAATGACTAAACAAAAGGAAGGGATTCTTTCAAAGTTTTTATAGCAAAGCAGAAGGTGATATGCAATGATTTTTGGAAGAAGTTGGTAGATGCAAAGGTAGAAGACACCACAACTTCCCTGTTGTCCATTTTGGTGAACTTAGTGTTAGAAAAGTTTATCAAAATGTGAGAATCAAACAACTACAATGGGCAAAAGATGGGGACGGTAAAAGTGTGAATTTGTTCTTGCGATCAATTGGGCTAAGAGAGTATTCATGTTATCTTTGTTTTAACTTCCCATTAACACAGAGCAATCACTATTGGGTAATCTGCAGCACTATCCTTGGCGTGGTTGATGAACGTCAGTTAGTCTTGGAGACAGGGAAGAACTGGTTATCCCTTAGTGGATGGTTGCACAACAGGACAAGAGTGATTGTGGCAAGTTTTCTTGTGAAAAATTTGCAACTCCCATGGACTTGGGGAATAAAGTATTTTTGGGACACATTGCTAAACGGATCTTGAAGGTGATATCCTTGGTCGGCCTCATGAGGAAACTGAACAAAGGAATTTGTTACATAAGTAAATTCACAAGATGAGGAGATAAATTTGGCAATGTCCGTGAAATTGATATTGGAAATAAAGTTGCATCAGGATTCTTAAAAGATTCATCTGGAAACTGAACAAAGTATCATAGAGGTTTTTTAAAATCCCACAACTATTAATAGATTTTGTCAATTGAATACCAGAGGCTACTTAAACTATTCTTTATAAGAAGATCTAAAAAATTTTATTATTATTTTTTTAATAATTTTTATATTTTAGTATTTTAAATATTTGATATTTTAAATAATTTTAATAATTTTTATCTTTTATATTTTGAATACGTTTAAAATTATAAATCTATTAATATTTTTACCATTCTTTTAAAAATTATTTCCTTTCTTTATAGAATAAAAATTATAATTTATATATTAAAAAAAAATATTTAGAAGTTAAGGTCTATAGGAATATATATTTAGTTGTTTAAGAATTAATCTACTAGAATAATAATTTTTTGTTTGAAAAAAGATAAAAGATAATGATTATTTCATTTTAACTTCCCTCAAAACCCCTTTCTTATCAATTCATAATATAATCACTATCCAATCCCGCACACAAGCAAAAAGAAGTCAGTGTGACAAATTCATGCATGCATAACGTACGAGGAAATTCTTGTCTACAAAAGTTTATTGGAAGGGCATTAGGGTTTTTAAAACAAATCAAAATTCTCAAAACATACTTCACGTGTCAATTGATGACGCCCCGAGGCCATCCTCCAGAAAGTAGCCAACTGGTCATACAGCTCTGGAAGTTTAAAGAACAACGAACCAAGTGAACCTGTTTCAGAGTGTGCATAGGCATTTCCAATGTACCTCGTATCCAATTCATTTCCGATACACTTTTGAAACGCTCTAATGCAAATGCCACGCCAACAGAGGATGAACATTATTAGATCGACCAGGAAGGCCAGGCCAAAAGAATCCTACTAATCGACCAACAGAGGATGAACATTATTAGATCGACCAGGAAAACCAGGAAGGCCTCGAAGTAGTTGTTGCAGAGAGTCTGGAGTCTTCAGCTTTCTCATGTTCCTTGTTGAGTATCTAGAATCACCAAAGTTACATCAGATGTTTGCTAATCGTGTTCTACTAAGAATATTTATATCTATCGCCAAATTTGAGTAGCATGGAAGGTCCTTGTCGATGAAATAAAAGGGTATATGTAGTAAGTAAATACATGATGATAAACTTAACTCACTTTGTTGTTTATCAAATTGTGAAGTGCAATAACACTCCGGATGAGGGAAGAAAGGTATATAACCAGCATCATGTCATTTGTTTTCACTGCAAAAAATTGAGGGACGGGGTGAAAATTCAAACTAAGGCATGTTAACGACACTTCTACACTTGGTTTACAAGGGCATTACCTGCAAATGCCTTGATCAACTCGTTGACCTTAAGATTCGGAAGTAGATTGAATATGTTCTGCAAAAGAAAGTATTTGGACTTTTAACGCTGAACAGGAATCTTATTGAGCCAGTATACGCTCCAGTATAGAGAGACTTCAAATAGATTCGTGGACTCTCTTATGTTTCGACATAGAAAAATTAAACAAAGAAAAATGCTTGATAACCTGCAAGTTGTATAATATCTCATGATTCAGAGGTAACTTCCCATCAATAACAAGTTCTAGATAACCACGTATCTCATGTAACCTTGCATCGAGCCCCTTCAGTGCTGCGAGTTTGCCTGTGACCTGCAAGATAAATAGCAAAGTTTGCAAATTGTAAATATCATCCTCAAGTCGTGAATGCTTATGAATTCACGTTTTGAATCTTGTTAATATTGCAATGAGAGAAGAAAAAATAAATTTGAGGACTACAAAGAATGATAAGCACGGTGCAGAATATAACCTCAGTTGCTAGGGTGCTTATTGTTGTATCCTTGACATCTCTCAGCAAGTGTTCCACTCCTGCAAACAGAGAAATTAGGCCACAGAAGCACATTCCTAACTTTTATTTCACAAGTGGAATGTTATTGAAATGGGTATTCAACTAATAACTAAAGAAGTTACAAAAATGAAAAGAATTATGGTTCAGTTACCAATTTCCTCAACTTCATGAGCAGCAATTTCTGAAGGCACATGCACAAACACCTTCTGGCTTTTCTGTGTGGCAATCTGAAATCAAATGCACACTGAAAATTGTTAGAACTCGATCCATAGAAAAGGACGCTATTTTAAAACTCAGTAGATTACACAGTCACCTCTTTGACTTCTTCGACAGCATAATATGCTTTGGTAGGTATACCAAGCTCTTTAGGTTGCACATCGATGATTACCAAGACAGGATTTAAAACATAACTGCAGTGAGAAACACAAGGCTTGAGAGAATAAATATCAATCTGATACTGCCAATTGCCAGCTAAATGTGTGTTTTTCTCAAAAACAGCGAAAGAAAAAAGAAATTAACATCAACAGACAAGGTTCATCACATTACAAAGCACTGTGGAATGCAAAGAGAAAAAAAAAAATTGAATAAGATTGATGCAGAACACACAAATTGCTTTCTCTCATAGAATTATTATTTCTAAGACAAATATAATCCAGTTGGTGATATTGGAGAAATAAATGTCTAAACATTTAATCATCCATATGCAATAATGTCCAGCTTCTTCTTTTTTTCTCTTAGTACTCTTTAATGTAAAACCAACTGACTACTGTTTCATAATATCTCCAATTCGGTAAGATTTGTCAAAACAGACACCAAATAAACAAATAAGATTCAAGTTTGCAAAGCAACTACTCTAGAAAAGTACAAGTCTCTTTCACTTTTTTGAACAGATGCAGAGTGAGCTAGTAATTCTACTTCTATTAACAAGAACTTAGGAAATGTAACATAAACCTCTAATGCTAGCTTCAACAAAGAAGAGTTTCCAACAAAATGTTAAGTTTTTTTTGTCAAACAAAGCAAGTCTATGATTTGACAATCTTACTCAGTAAACAAAGCGTGGATATTCAAATCATTTTCCCGCAGCTTGGGCCCTGTGCTATACCATCCTACAACATTCTCCTTGGCTGCCAAAAAGGAAGATTGTCAAAGGCACGGAAAGAAAAATAGTTACCTTTCACGAGAATTCAAAGTTTCAATAGAGTAGTACCATTTATTCTCTTAAACATAGAAAACATTGCCTCATGGTAATTGTGATCGAGAAACCAAATGCTTGAATCTCTCTCATCCTCTTCAAAAGGCACTGCATAACAACATCAAGAGGTTGAGCAAAACATGCTTTAAGGCTCTATTACAAAACAGGAATAGACAAATCATCATGATCAAACCATGTCTGTCCTACCTATTTGGGGTTGACTAAAATCTAACTGCAGACCAACATCATTATTATAGCAAAAGCATACTAAAGGGTTTTACCAAAACAGGCAGGCAAGACCTGTTTGGAGAGCAGCAATGTACCTTCAAGTACAATGCATATAGATGAAATATGCTAAAACACATATGAAATACAAGAGAACAAATTCAGCCAATTGAGAAATACAGATTTTGTACTCTTAAGCATAGTTATCCAAATCATATGATTTACAATTCAAATCACACGATTTGATTTGATTCACACCAAATTCGATACAATTCTAATCTATTCAATACCAATCAATTGATTCCCAATTGTAAACTTAGACATTAATTATTGTATGTAATCAGGTAGCTATACAGTTCGGCACAATTAATCTTGGGTTAAAAAAAATCTCAAGCCTCATTTTATTTGATTTATCTTCAACACTTCACAAGTAAAGGTTACTTCTTTGGGAGCAACTCGTTGTGGATGACCCTTCACACACACACACACACACACACACACACACACACACACATTTTGACAGTTTTAACAAATATTTAAGTCATACAAAAGATAGATGAAATTTTAGGAATATTTTAGAGATATGAATCTAAAGTTTACCCTCTTTAGTTATATAATGCATTTTATTATTTGTGGTAATGTTTTTATTAATCATAATAGGTGTTAAATAGGATAATCTTACAAATTTTAGTAAGGGAGTTTTTTTTTCAACATATATATCTTTTGAACATAAGCCTTAGAATTCACAATTCAATATGGTTCATCATTCATAAAATCATTAAATCAATTTACAATTTGAACCATAATTCAACAACCTTACTCTTAAGAATAAAGACTATTTGGAACTCTCTTAGTTGTTTAAGTACTCCAAAGGAAAGGATGCTCAATTTTAAGAGAATTTGAATTAGATTAGAGAACTTATGTTGCATAATTGCATAAATCTTTAAGTCTTGTCAAAAATCTAGACAACTTACATATCATTTTTTTTTCTAAACACCCTTATTTATATAAAAAGGATTAATATTGTACTCCTATGAAATCTAATTTTCTTTTTCTCTGAAATTACTACTTCTCATTCACTGCTTCTCTCATCTACTCCTCTTCTCTTTCATACTCTTCTGATTCTCCTCTTTTTTGCTAAGTTTTATTTCGGATAATTTCAATAAGCACTTAGGAATTACAAAGATGAAAAGGAAAGAAGCTGGAAACTATGAGAAGATTTCCATATATAATAGTTCATCATCATCATCTATTTGTCCCAATAATTTAGCGTCGTCTAATTGAATTTAGTCCCTTTGCTGACCTCTATGCAAGACTAAACACAGTTCATCGTGTACCAAACTTGAGACTTCCAATGTTTTTAAGATGTAGGTAGCCTTTTCTTTTATTTCAACTATAATGGATGGACCATCCAATACAAATCCAACAAAACAACAACAAATGGACCGCCAATAAGTTGGAAATATTGCTTCACTCAGTTCATCTTACGTTTACAAATCGAACTAATTCAATTATCAGGAAAAAAAATAGGTTACTGAAATAATCCAATTATACCTAACTTAATTATCTTTAAATTTAATATTCTATCAACCTGGATGAGGTTGTGACATTAACCCTAGACTAAGTCACGTTAAAACTAATCAAGTCATGGAATATACCATTTTCAACAAAGAACACGATCTATTGAACCATTAACAATGTGGAAACCATTGACAACCTATTAAGATTTACAAGAAGGTTCTGAGGCACATTTGTCATATCTCCACTCTGTCATTATCAACACAAGAAAGAAACAAATAAAGAAAGAAGTTAAACACATAGAGAATTCCCCACATTAAACAGTAAGAATCTAGGAATCTAACTCAGAAAATACTGCCATGAGATCAGGAAGGAGGGGGAGGGCGGCGGATCAAAACGATGCGACCTAACCTGCGTAGGAATTGGTGACGTCGACCGTGCCCTTGGCCGAGGATCCAAGTAGGACGCCGACGACGCGCTTGCGGGTGTCGCGGGCGACGCGGTTGTAGTGGTCGACGACACTGAGCAGCACGAGGGGGTGCACGATGACCTTCTCCACCACCCTCGTGGACATCTGCTGCGCCTTCACGACGTCCATCTTACCACCGTAGTCCACCTCCGTTGGCGTCCTCCGCCTCGCTAGGGTTCTCGCCGCAACCCCGTGCCTTCTTTTCCACGAAAGAGAAGCAAACTGTGGAAGAAATATAGGTTTTAAAATTAAATAACAAGGAGGAACGTAACAAGGCAAAATTTATTTTACATTTTTACCCTCTAGGGTTTCACTTATTTTTCATAATGTCCCTTCTTTCGATTTCTTTGTTCTCAAGGGGGCGTTTGGTTTAAAATAATAGGGACTAGAGAATGGGAATGGATGGTAATCATTCCCATTGACACTGTTTGGTAAGTGTCAATGGGAATGAAAATAAGATAATCATTCCCTCATTTTCATTCTCTACTCTCCCTCATCAATCAAATTCCTCAATCATTCCTTCTTTTCTATATATCCAAAACACTCCTTTTTTATTTTATATTTTTCATTCTATTTCTTTTTATATTATCTCATTTTACTTTATCTCTCTACATATTTATTCTTTTCTCTCTCTATATTTTCTATTATTTTCTCTCTCTACCTTTCTGTTCTCATTTTCTCTTTATATATTTTCAATATTACTTTCTCTCTCTACCTCTCTTATTATAATTTATCTATCTTAATTTTTCACTTTTTTTAATATTTTCTATATCACTTTTTCTCTATATTTTCTATATCACTTTCTCTCTCTATATTTTCTATATCACTTTCTCTCTCTACCATTCTCATCTCATTCTCTCTCTGTATATTTTGATAATCACTTTCTCTCTCTACCTCTCTTATCATTATTTTTTATTTTTTCTGTATATTTCATATATCACTTTCTCTCTCTACATTTTCTATATCAATTTCTCTCTCTACCCTCTCATCTCACTTTCTCTCTATATATTTTCAATATCACTTTCTCTCTCTACTTCTCTTATTATAATTTATCTATCTTTATTTTTTACTTTTTCTCTATATTTTCTATATTACTTTCTCTCTCTACATTTTCTATATATCTCTCTCTCTACCTCTCTCATCTAATTTTCTCTCTAGATATTTAATATTACTTTCTCTCTCTACCTCTCTTATCATAATTTATCTATATTTATTTTTTACTTTTCTCTATATCTTCTATCACTTTCTCTCTCTACATTTTCTATATCATTTTTTCTATCTCTCTCATCTCATTTTTTCTCTCTATATTTTTTAATGATTTCTCTCTCTATTTTTTATCACATCTATCTTATCTTATTTTTTCTCTCTACTTGTTATCTTTATTTTCTCTATTATTGTATTTTCTCCTTTTTTTCTTCTAATTTCTTTTTTTACCTTACTTCTCATAATTTCTCTCTATATTTTTCTAATTTATCTCTCAACTCATTTTATTTTACTTTCTCTATTTTGTAATAATTCGATTATTTTAGGTAACTTTGAAATTTTTATGGATTCTCATTACTAAAATTAAACTGAACCAAACATCATCAATAACAATAAATTTCATTCCAGGATTTGAACCAAACACTACCCATGGAATCATGGTTTTCATTCCCATTGACCCCTCAATAAATCTTATTATCATTCCGATTAACAAATTTGAACCAAACACTACCAATAAGTTACACCTTAGTTTTGGCAAGAAAAGATCTTTTAGTGAGCAAAGTTTTATTTCACATTAAAATTATTGGCTTCTTAAAATTTAGTGAAAAATATAGAGTCATGATACAGTTAGAGGTAAAAAATAAAGGATGAGGTATAGTTTTCCGATTTTAAATACTCTAAGGTAGGTTTAAAATGTAAGTGAACTAACGAAAAAAAATAGAAATGTAAATGAATCAATATTAATGAACAAATTTGTAATTCAATTTGATATATATTAGATTAATTAAATAAATAAATTTAAATAACTCGTTAAACTGAATAAATAAGTTTGAACATGTGTTTAACTTATTATTATTCATGAACAATATTTATGAATCATGTTTATCAATAAAACTCTTATCAATATATTAAATAAATAAAAGAGTTTCAAAATGAATAAATAAATATAGATTATCAAGCTCAATAATTAATCAATCATGCTTAAAATATAAAAATTTTAAACAATAAAAAACCTTGAGTTGAGAGCTTAACAATATTTAAATGAACCAAGTTCAAATCAAGTTTGAATTCGAGCTTAAGCTTAAGCTTAAATCAAACACAAACTCAAACTTATAAAAAATTGAACCAGGCCAAGTTTAAATCAAGTTCAAGATTATAAAAAATATATCGAACTAAGACTTAACAATCATTTTAATGACTTTTTTTTTTTGGACTCGACTTGACTCGACTCGATTATCTTATCAAATAAGTTTGAACATCATAAAACTATTGGGCTTGTTTACCGCCTTAACATTTGTCTTCCAAGCCCCCACAGTTCGATTCTTAGCTACGACGAATTTTATAGGAATTTTTTCTCCAAATGAGACGCGCAACCGTGGGATATTGAACTTCTGGACCGCTTACTGCAAACGCTTCCCAATTTACCCTGGTGGCTATTGAGAAACTTCTAAGGGGTTGGACCGATCGTCTCAAATTCAACGTTACCCAACTTGATTAATTATTTTTTCATTTACCACCTTAAAAAAATTAGCACCGGCCCATTTAAGACCCAATAACTAAGGTCCAATTGGAGTTGTAGATAGGACAATATTTCGCTATCTATTATTGATGTGATTGAACGTTTCCTTTAATTTTTTTCCCTTTTTTTTTTGTTAAATAGGGCCACCTAAAATGAGTAATTTGTTACTGGTTAGGTGCACCTAATTAATCATTTTCTTCAAAAATATAAATATTCATTGATTGCAAGGATACTTAATTAATTAAGTTTGATAGCTCCTCCACATGGTTAGGGTGCAAGGAAAGAAGATCATAATAATGGCTTGCAAGATTTGAACAAGCAATCTTGTTGTTTGGACTTGGGGAAATAATACACCATTAATAAACAATTAACTAAATGCAAGTAGCGCCTTAAATTGTTTAAACTTGTAATTATATTTCTCCTAATCAACGCTTGCAAATTTTATTTACAATTAATTAATTAATTGTTTATTAATTAATTAATAAACAATTAATTAATTATAAACTTGATATAATTAATTAATTAAAAACCACTGTCACCTCTCTGAAACTTTAAATTTGCAGAATTAATGCCATTACGTCACGTAATCTTATCACGAACGCCACAATATTAAAAGAGAAATAATCCCCTTGCTAATGATGCCAAAATTTGATAATGACCCAGGGAGTTTATCCACTTCTCGAAACACGGATAAAAATGACGACGGTTAGGGGCATGATTAAATGTCACCTATCTATAGTAATCAATTATATATTTTTAATTTATTACTTAATAGATAATCGTGGGACCGACTGTATAATACATTTTACTTTTTTACTATAATAAAAATGGTGATGGTTATTTATATTTAAGCAAATCAGAAAGAAAGATAGAATGCCTTAAAAATATAAATTTACTTTTTCACCCCTCGCAAATAGAATTCACTAGGGCTGAACACAAGTGACGTACTAATAAATCAACAAAATGATTAATTTGTCAATTTAATTTAGTAAAATTTAACAAATAAGGGATCCCATTTCCAAATATTCCAACCAAGATTTGACTACAAGCCACCCACGCCGATGTCGACATCTTGGTTTCATTTTGTTTTTTTCCCCTTCCAAACTACACCAGAAGTTAATTGCACCTTATTTTTATTTTTATTTTTATTTTCGTCTCATTCTTCTCTCCTATTTTATTTTCTTGCTTACTTTTGTACACGCAACGCATAGTGCAAGTTAATTAAATCATTGACTCGTTCACGAATCTCCGCGTGAAAAAAACAAGAAACGATTAAATTAAATTCGAACAGAGTGAAAAGGACTGATTTGATTGGCCCCGCACGCTACTATTATTTACCGAAGTGCCACTCTTATCGTGGCCCCGGCGCGTTGATTCGTCGGCCGAAACGAACGAAGCGTTACGCGCTATAAGCTGTCGGACTCGGTGAATTTTCTTGCTAATTTTCCGACATATGCCCCACCTCGTAACGACTCTATAGCGGGTTATATATCCGTTTAACACGAAACGTTATTTTGGACGGTTTTGATCGCGACGACGGAGCCGTTGCTAATCGACAAAGCGGGGCTAATTCCGAGATTTTGATCCAGTGCCAGGGCTATTTTAGTCTGGATATTTGGTATTTATTTGACAATGAAAATAATAATGAATTTTGATTAAAAAATTTATGAATTTAATAATAATCTAATGGGATTAGATTATAAAATCAATAGTATTATATCTATATTTTGATTCTGATTTTTATATACTAAACATTATAAATAAGAATGAAATAGATTTTATTTCTATCCTGACATTCTAAATCCGCTAACCAAGCGCTCCGGATTTCTACAAGCGCGTCGGAGAAATATGTTGGCAATGGACACGTGGCGTGATCGTGATGAAATTCAAGGCATTCTGCGTGAAGTTGGGCAAGTACCGCATCCGAAGCCCAAGCGTGTTATTATTAACCTGCCCCCCTTCATAAAACTCATCTGCTCGACTCCGCCCCTCCTCGACTTCATGTCTTCGACCTCCTTCGCCGGAATCAATGGAAGAGATCACAGTTAGGCTACCGATCGTCGCCTGGAATTAGTCGGAGAACGTGCTGTTCCTACTTCTTTGACCTCAAAGATGGAATTTTTGTGATTATCGGCGGAGAATTTTTCGTTTATTTTCTGACAAAAATTGTTGAAATCGGTGTTGAGTAGCGGGAGTAGTTGAGATTTGAGATCGTTGTGAGTAGGAAAGGTAGCATTTTGGTCGTGATCGCTTGATCGATGCATTTCCCGACGAAGATCCAGCCGATCGATGCCGGCGGAGCTGCGGAGCTTGCTCAGAGGAGCGACCCAGGGAGGTCGGCGGCCAAGTCGCGGCTGAAGCGGCTGTGGCAGTTTCCGAGCGTTCTTAGGTCTTCCTCGGCCGAGAAGCTAGCCGGAGTCGGAGACGAGAGAGAAAAGAAGAGAGAGGACGCCGGCGATCTAGATGCGATGCTATTCCGCTTCAGCGAGGAAGGGAGCCACGAGAAACCGCCGCGGGGGCGCTGCATCTGCTTCAACGCCAACTTCGACGACAGCTCCGACGACGACTTCGAAGCCCGAGACGCAGACGCTACTCCGGACGCCGCCGAGGCGATCAAGGTAGTGTCTGTTCTTTAATTTACCCCCCCAAGCTTCGATTCTGAGAGCATCGAGCTGGATTTCAAACGCGTGTGGCGGGATTTACTAGGGATTGGTGCCCTGCGCGAGCGTGGCGGAGAGAAATCTCTTGGCGGACGCGTCGAAGATCTTGGAGAAGGCGGTCTCCGAGAACAAGCACGTTAGCCGGAGAATGGTGGTGGACGGTCTTCGCTCCGCAGGCTACGACGCCGCCATCTGCAAGTCTCAGTGGGATAAAAATCCCTCTTTTCCCGCTGGGGAGTACGAGTACGTCGACGTGGTGGTGGCCGACGGCGGCGGCCACCGCCTCCTGGTGGACGTGGACTTCAAGTCGGAGTTCGAGGTGGCGCGGCCGACCAAGTCTTACCGCGCCGTACTCCAGAACCTCCCGTCTCTGTTCGTCGGCCCGGCCGACCGGCTCCAGCGGATCGTCGCCATCGCGTCGGCAGCCTCGCGGCAGAGCCTGAAGAAGAAGGGCCTTCACGTTCCACCCTGGAGGCGATCGGACTACATGCAAGCCAAGTGGCTCTCCCCTAGTTACCAGCGCACGACCGCCGCCGAAACCCAGGACGAGAAGAGCTCCGGCGGCGGCGGCGTCATTCTCCGGTCGATCTCAGCCCTCCATCTTTCCAACGAGTTCAACGGCTCTGCTGGGGAAGAAGAGACCACAAAAGTGGAAACTGAGCCACGGGGAACATCGCCGGCGAGCCCCAAGGCCGGTGATAAGCTCATCTCCGGCCTCTCTTCCATCCTCTAACAATAAAAAAAAAACTTTTTTTCTGTTTGTTGAACTCTTTAATTCTAGCGGATCTACGGGTCTTCCTTGAACGGTTCGACAAGAATATTGATCGAAGTTGAACTCTTTTACACTTGGAAGACGAACATAATTTCGTCGTGCTTGTAATTAATGGATAAAAGCAAGCTTTTTGTTGAGTCGAGTTGAGGTGTTGCAGCAGCTGACATTATTGGACCTATCGAAGTATTCTCCGTAGCTCTGCCATGACCCATGTTTTGTTCTTGGAGGTTGCAAAAACCATGGCAGAGGTGGTCTCTCGAAGGGGAACAGAGAAGACATCGCCCTCGTTCTCTTCGCTGAGACTGCAACTTCAAAGAGCTCCAAACTCCATGACAGGGAGCTCAATTCAAAGCCAAAGCTAAATTTCAATAATAATAATATTAATAAAATAACGAGGTGAATGGACGCCTCGTGCCTTCTCGATTCAACCGAAGAAGAGGGATATGATATATGCTTTTGTTGCCTTGTTATTAACAACTGTTCAGTGTTTTATCACTGCGTGTGGAATCATAAAGATATTTTAAGTGAGGAGCAGAATGATCAGAGAGGGAAAAAAAAGTTGGATGTTCTGTTTTGTACTACTCTGAACATTGAATGGAGGCAGTGATCACTTGCTCCAAACACTGACTTTGAAATGAGGGGTCGCATTAAATAATTGTGGTCGGTGAAGTAAAGTTTGGCTCCCAAATCAAAGATTTAGCAAAAACACTATCTCTTGATCAGAAAAAATAGAAAGAATGGGGAACTGCAGATATCACTTGGAATCCCTGGCAATTGGCTAAATCTTTGGATGAGCCTATGGATAAAGACAACATTCAATACTGTATAAATACTAAGAGCTAACTTTGCTTTCAGGAAAGCAACTTGCCACCCTCTGCCATGACCTTTCCTTGCCTTCCTCAACACTGTTGGGGGTCATTATTGACCTCTCCACCACCACCTTTTATTAAAGTCTCATCCATAAAAGGGAGTTTCTGAACTCTGAAGAGACGGTACTGCAAAATCTCATGGTGAGCAAAAGCAAAGAAAAAGAAAAAGAGGACAGAAATGGGGACAAGTGTTTCTAAAGTTGTTACTGCATCATTTGCTAGACTGAAACAAGGAATGCAGTCCCTTTGTTTTTTCACCCTCGCCTGGTTTCCCACCTACAAAGCATACTGTTCTTGGAGTTCACAGTGTCTGGAAAAGGAATTCACTGCACTGTGGCATTCTGTGTACCTCACCGTGCTTGTGCTTATTGCTAGGGATTTGTTTGGGTTTTGGAAGTAACTTCGAAAGAGATTTTATTGGACAAAAGGACTGGTTTTGAGTGATTAGAGATGTCAATTGGCATCGAGGTGTCTTTGGATGTTCTAGAAAAAGAGATTTTATAGAGCAGAAAATTGCTTGTGAATAACTAGAGATGAATAATTTCCTACAAAATTTAATCCCATTTTAGAATGCAATTAAACAGAATAAAAAGATAATTCACTATAAAATTAATTAAATTTAGTTGAAAGTTGCCATCAGAGCTTCAAATTCAAATGTATTGCATATCATATTTATGGCGACATTCTTTATCTAAATCACTCTCTCAAACTCAATTAATTATCACCAACCCTTCCTAAATATGTCAGTTAGACACTAAACACCCTTTTAAAAAAAAAACAAACTCACCCATCCCTATTCGTAACTAAGATGTACAAGAGGCACTCAATAGGCATACAAAAAGAAACCTTTGTCTCATCTCTACTCAAAACCCAAGAGCCGCTCAGGGCTTTAGGTTGAAACCTACCTTATCAAATCTAGATAATTTCACCTTACTGCACATTGGCTTATCATTTAATGCTGGTACTCGCAAGTGCTCATCTTTACTGCTGCACCACATTGGTCACGTTTAGCAATAATTATTAAGCTCAAGGCACAACCAGTGCTCCAACAAAGACTTAAAAAAAAAATATTAAATCACAAGAGTGCTTGGAAGAACTTCATCTGGAACCAATATTATGTATGTTGGCATATCATTTTCTGATTGCATGGACGTTTACCAAAATGCATAGATCAATTGACAGAATTCAAGTGATTTATATATTTAGTACTCAACACATGGACAAATCTGAAAAATGCAGTGGGCAATATGTTAAGGGTTTCTAAGTATTTTTATTTAACATGATATGCCAATAGATAGATATGTTAAGAAACGTAAAGATTGAAGATACAAGGGATTACTTGCAATTAAACATCACAAGTCATTCACTATGCCAAACAGCAAAAGAAGCTTGCAATTACCCTAAACAAGAGCTTCAAAGCATTCATTGCTGCTGCTTCTTTTGGGCACGTTCTCGGGCCACCATCTCTCTAAATTCCTCCGGTGAAGGTGGGCGGGGGCCCTCAGGTGGGTAAACTACATAAGATCGCTGCATAAAAGAACTCATATGCATGTTAAACATTTTTTTTAAAATAAAGAAACATAGATTACTCAAACATACATTAAGAAAAACGAGATGCCCATTTTGAAACTCCTTAGTCCTTACAAACTCAATACTATTGATTGTTTGGATAAAACTTGCAAAAACAAATAAAAAAAATGCAAGAACACATAATTTTGCTGTTCACAAAACTGAGCTAGTATCATTAGCCTGTACTTAGAACTAAACCTTGAGAAAAGAACTGCAAAAACCAAAATGAATCATGATTATGGAACCCCCATAATCAACAAATTAGAGAGTAACTGAGCCACCATCATCATATATTTTTTGGACTCTCATATATTTCCCTGGACGTACTTTGGGAGGACATTTGCGTATTTTGTCAGAAGTCCCAAGACGCAGAAAGCAAATGCAACAGGGTCAAGCAGAGAGCATTTTTTTCTTTTTATTATTACATATAACTGACTTCAAACTGGAACGACGCTCACTTAGTCATACACAATCGTGGCCCACCTTATACTGTTGTCTACAATTTTTGGTGCAACATATCAAGTTTAACAATTTGTTCCATGGTCAGGTGCACGTGCACGTACACCTCAGTGATCCAAAACCTACACCCCTAAGAGTGCCCATCTTGTTTTAGGACTTGCCATCTTATTCAGTGTGGCTGGGGTTTTACATTAAAAAAATATACAAGAGTCATGTAGGAGCCACATCTTGTTTGCAGAGGTAGTTGGACCATTACAGAGTGAAGAGTTATGTTTTTTTCCCCCTCCGTGATGAACGAGGATCCATGTAATGACAGAGTGTCTTTGCACATAGTTTCAGCAGTGACTTATTTAAGTTTCTATGTAGTTTTACTCTAATATCATATAGGCTTGGATTCCCATAATAGAATAAGCTTAGACAGAATCACAATACATCAATCTTGAGTGTTTTTTTTTTTAAAAAAATCCCGCATTAAAGGGCATGCTTGATTGCACAAAATGCGTTCAATTTGTTGCTTCTGCCATGAGAGATGAAGATAATACACATGGCCTTTTAGTGGAGCTAATTTTTGCGGATTAGGTGCACTGTCTCCAATTTACAAAAGATGTTTTGAATCAGATTCAAATTCAAACATCTAGCTTATAAGGGTAGATCCTAGCAGTGGTTTCTCGATGGTATTGATACCAATAGATGGTGTTTGGCCAACATACAAAACGATAGAAAGAAAGGGTAAACTGTAAGCATAGCTCGTTAGATTTGTCGGCCAAAACACTTCTCCAATCAGCCTCCACCAGAAGCAATCATAATTGTCAGAACAACCAGAATGTTTAAACATACAAGTGACGCCACCAGAAAGTCTCATGAGAAGAAACTCGCACTTAAAAGTAACAAGATAGCATAGCCCCGTGTTGACAGGTGAGTAGCAGGCAAAGTAGACAATAAATGAATGTTTAACTGCTTAACCACGCCCAATTTCTTCGAACTCCATTAGAAAATAAATCTTACAACTCATGCCCTTAACGTTCACAAAATCATTTCTTCGTTCGATATCCAAATTGTCCACGACCAATTTACTTTCCAACGACGGAAACTAACGGCCAACGCCCTAAACCCTAAAATCTCCAATTCAGCGTACGAGGGGAAAAAAAATCGAACAGCGACCATTTCATTAACACTAAAAAAAAAAGTAAAATAGAAAGAACAATTTTTAAATTTATCTTGTTTTCTTGCGATCTCGAACAGAAATGAACAAGATTTTCAATGGATGGAACTAATAACGAGGAAGGAAGCGGGGAGAGAGCGTACGAAGCCCATGAGCTTGTGGATGGTATCGGAGTCGGTGGTAGCGTAGGTGAGGGCGGCGGGGATCGATACGTACAAGGCGAACTTGCCGACCTCCAGCCATCCCTTAGACGCCCATATGGATGACATCTCCGCTTCCCCCTTTCTTTCTCAACTTCCTCAGAACTCGCTGTGGGTCGTGCGTTCTAAATCTCGATCGCTGCTATACGAAGCGACTAATTAAATCATATGACGCAGACTGCACCTTATCGGCTCGTATTGAACCGATGCCCAAGTCCAGGATACTGCCGTGCCCCACAATATGGCAAAGCACAGCCAACCAAAATAAGGTAGTATATCGAGTAGCCGGCTCGTAGTGCAGGTTACTCGGCAAGTATTCCAAATTCCTATAGATTTATTGATTTTTTTTTTTTGCGTTTATGAATATTTATCTGCTTCTGTTTCTATTACTATTAGGTAAATTATTAAATCACATTATCAAAATTCAGAATATTTAAATTATGCACTTAATTTTTAAAATTATTAATGTTAAGATACGTTGGCCGAGGGGAATAATTCACTTTTGCTTCTCAACGATTTGTCATGGCAGAATACTTAAAACAAACACTAATAGTTTTGATTTATTTGGTGTTCATCCCTTGAGATAACTAATCTAAGATTCACATGTACACGTAGTTCCAATAAAAAGACACTCCTTCTCATAAATACTCCGAAGGTTGAGAAATCTCATTCAAACTCGAATACACGAAATATAATAAGAAATGCAAACTGGGTTACAAAACAAAATAAAAAATGATTATACAAGGGACCTTGTTTTTCTTACTTGGATCTAGCCTCTTGAAACTTAGAAAGTGCAACAACAATTTTTATCCAACCCCTCAAGAATTGACATGAAGATGTAACTCGAGCTCTGCATTTTCCCAGTCGATTGCCACATTAGATCTGACCTACAATGGCTAATTTATAAACCCTAATCGTTTGACCAATCGAGGAGCAGCCTCTGAATTGATTACACAATTGATTCCTAATCTCTCTAAACATGAGAGATCACAGCCTAATCAATTGAATCAATCGATTAGGCTTAGCTAAATCGATTGGTCAATCGATTCAACTCTCTTTTCTCTTCATAAGAAACAAGCCCTAATCGATTAGGTTGGCCAAAATTGATTACCCAATCTATTTGGGATCCTTCTATGTTCTTGTAGCCTTAGCCCAAGTTCAGTCGATTGCCTAATTGACTAATCACAACCTAAACCCTAAAACCAGATTTTTGGTGCCTTTGTCCAACCCAAAGTCTTCCATGACTTGTTGGAACTTCTTCATCAAGTGTTCAATCAACCCTTAATTGACTAGGACTTCATTAGTGTTAGGACCAATAGGAGAGCTAGAGGGGGGGGGGGGGGGAGGATGATTAGCTCCGATCTTTGTTCGTTGATGATTTATTGCGGTGGAAACTTGAGCAATGTTAACACTGTTGGTGCAAGTTGCATCAGAAATGTCCTCCTCTAAGTATTTTAATATTTGACAATTTACTTAAGTCGGTGATACAGTGAACAGATAAAGGGGAGATAGGAGAGAAGTAACCAAAGTGAAGAAAAGTCCTAGTTAACCTAGGTACTAAGACCTGGTGAGTGAAGCTGGGCACTAAGTCCTGATCATATATTGGGCACTAAGTCCTGGCAAAGGGCTGGGCACCTAAGACCAGCTCGGAAGGTGGGCACGAAGTTCTGGTCGAGGACTGGGCACTAAGTCCTGGCCGAGGGTTGGGCACCAAAGACCTGGTTCGAGGAATTGGGCAAGAATGTTGATGCAGTCTGACCCTGATTGTTGTTTTGGTGTTGACATCGATTTTAGTTTAGGTTGATGATTATGATTATGGTTAAGTCCTGATCGGAGATTAGCCATGGTATGGAAAATCCTAGCTTGGAGGGCTAGGTGTTGGAAAATCCTAACCTGGATGGTTAGGTGTGGAAAATCCTAGCTTGGAGGGCTAGGTGTTGAAAAGTCCTAATTCGGAAGGGTTGGGTGAAAATTCCTAGCTTGGAGGGCTAGGTGAAAAGTCCTAACTTGGAGGGTTAGGTGAAAAGTCCCAACTTGGAGGGTTAGGTGAAAAATTCCTGGCTTGGAGGGCCAGGTTCCTAGCTTGGAGGGCTAGGTCTGGAAAAGTCCTAATTCGGAAGGGTTGGGTGAAAAGTCCTAGCTTGGAGGGCTAGGTTGGATGAAATCCTAGCTTGGAGGGCTAGGTTTGAGTCCTTGGATCGGTCTGGTGACCGATCAGGGAAGTTGGCACGCTGCTCCTTCGTGGATCAGTCCGGTGACCGATCCAGCGATGACTGATCGGTCTGGTGACCGATCAGGGAGCGCACAGTGAAGTTGGGAACCTACTGTGTGGCTCCTGATCGGTATGGTGACCGATCAGGGAGCAGGCCGTTGCCTCGTTGCTTGGCTCCTGATCGGTCCGGTGACCGATCAGGGAGCAGACATCTTCCTCACTGCCTTGCTCCTGATAGGTCTGGTGACCGATCAGGGAGCAAACAGTGAGTTGAGTTCCCCTGCTGATCAGTTCCTAAACGGTCCGGTGACCGATCAAAGACCTAGGATTTGATTTTCGCGGTTACTGTTCACTCAGACGTGGACCGATCAGGCTCTGGCCTGATCGGACAGGGAGCTACCTGATCGGTCTGGTGACCGATCAGGATTCACTCTGATCAGTTTGATGACCGATCAGGCTTGTGTTGCCGCGAGAGCTGGGGAGTCCCAGCAAGCGATGGATCGGTCTGGTGACCGACCCACGAGCCCTGGATCAGTCTGGTGACCGATCATTTTAATTTAAATTGCACTGTCAGACGCTCTGATCGCGTCTGACCGTATCCGATTCTCTGCATTTGATCCCTGATACTTGATTTACTGAGTGATATGCTGTGCTAATGCTCTGATTAAGCTGCAGGTGACAGGGAAGGATTCAAACACTCAAGGAGAGTCAATGGAGGCCTTTCCTTGGAGCAGGTTTGTCAGTTTTCCATCTCAGGTTGCAACGGACGCTGGCGCTAGCTGGAGCTACTGACTAGGGCTGGTCTGAGGGAAGCTCAGGGAATCCAGAAGAGCTCAGTGGTGGCTGGTGGTTGCAGGAGAGCAGCTGGAGGCTGCAGTGAGATGTTGACCTGGCGCTAGTGGAGAGTGGATAAGTAGCGTGGTGGAGAAGAGCAGTGAAGAATTTTTGGTTGCCTTGGTTTTCTGCTGTGATTTCTTACTGCGTGCTTGTGCTCTTGGCTGATAATCCTCTCTTAAGAAAGCTACTGTGATCTTTGAAGCAACCATCCCTTGCTTGAGCACTTGGAGGAAGGAACAAGAGGCTTTGAGTCCAACAGTGAGAAGACACGAAGAAAGGGGTTCTTGCGTGAGATCGTCGCTGGGTGGAGCTCGGAAGAAGCTTGCTGTGTTCTTGTTTGTGCTAAGTGCTAAGTAAGATCTTTCTTGTGTTTCATTGTGTTTGATTGAAATGCTGTGGAGAGGTTACTCCACCGAGAAGGAGGTTGCTTTCTATCCGGATCTTCCGGGGCTTGATCTGCCGACGATCAAGGGATCGCCCACCTTAAGGGCACGCCAATTAGGAGTAGGGGCAAGTTATCCCTGAACCTTGTAAATCCTCTTGTTAGCGTTCTTGTGTTTGCTCATAGTTTAGGATTTAGTTTTCTGCATATTCTGTTTTTACTACTTCCGCTGTGCTACTAAAAGCTTGAGTGCAGAAATTTGAAAAGCATAAAGTCCAAGTGTTTGGCTATATTCATCCCCCCTCTCTAGCCATCCGAGTTCCAACAAAGAAGACCTAGCCGAGGGTTAGGCACCGAAGTCCTGGACTTAGGGTTTGGGCACGAAGTCTTGGTCCGAGGGACTGACCAACTTAGCTGAGCGATGACTAAGGACAGAAGTAGAGACGGGTCAGGGTTCGGGCGTCTCGAGGTCCGGAAGTATCGGAAGCTAAGCAAAAGTCCACCCGAAGGACTGGGTGGCAACTGTCTCCTGAAAGGAGTAGGTGAAAGGCGCGTTCTCGGGGGTGGGAACTTGCGTCAGTTCGACCTAGGGTTTCGTGGAAATCTGAAGTCTGAACCAAGTCCTTAAGGCTAACATTGTATGTATATTTGCTTTGTGTTTGCGTATCTTGCAGGTACCAAGAACCGGAGACAAAGCAGGCGAAAGGCTGAAAAGCAGCCAACCCGGGCGCCCCTAGTGATGGGGGCGCCCAGATCAAAGCCTAAAACCCAGTGTTGGGTTGAAAGGCATGAAGCCAAGCACCCAGTATGATGGGGGCGCCCAAGCTAAAGAAGAAAAGTGGCAGCTTCGTGTGGTAAGCAGAATAGGCTTCAAGCAGGGCGCCCGGGAGGTCCAGGGCGCCCAAGTTGAAAGTTGTTTTGATGTTTCGAGGTGGAAACACAAGATAAGCCTTCACTCAGGCGCCCGGGAGGTCACAGGTGCCCTGGTCAGAAGTTTTATCAGCCGCGGCGAGGTTGGCGTGGGGATAAGGTTTGACCGAGTTTATAGGGGCACCTCGACGTCCAGGGCGCCCCCAGAAGCACTATATAAGGGGCTTCGACCCCTCTGCTTCAAACACAACTGCTGAAAGCAATTCAGAGCATTCTGACCGACAACAACGCGCTAAAGATGAGGCTCTACGACCGGGAGGCTCCAGGAGGAAGTGCGCGGCGCTTCGGAGGTCTAGATCGGCCGAGTTTCGAACCCGAGTTGTTCGGTTTGCATTTAATATTCTGTACTTACTTTGCTATTCTTTTGATTGTACTTCGACACTGTAAGACGGGTTTTCTCCACCTCCGGAAATTCTAGAAAGGAGACCAATAGTGGACTCACGCCGAGTACAAAGGCCTTGGACGTACTGACCCTGGGGGGTTGAGAACCAAGTAAATAAATCCCGCTGTGTCCTTGTGTTGTTTCTATTTTATTTTCCGCTGCACTAACACTCTGAGTCCAGTACGAACGAAAGTTTTACGAAGATTTCCGCGAGAATTTTTACGGTCGATATTCACCCCCCTCTATCGACGGCACCGGTGCTACAAGTGATGTCAGAGCCAAGTTCGCTCTTCACCGGACTAACCGCTGACGGAGCAACGACGCCAGGAGTTGAGGGGGAGCCCAGGGGTGAATCAAGTATAATTTAATTTTAAATGTCAAATTTTAAATTCCATGTTATATGCTTCACGTGCAGGGAGAGAGAGCACTATAAAAATCAGTGTCCTACTCGTAAGAATCGTTCATCACCGGCGGCAAAGGAGACACCAGCGCCAGGAGTCCGGAGGAACAAGGACCACATCAGATGCTTCAAATGCGAGAAATAGGGGCACTACAAAAATAATTGTCCGGCAAAGGTACGTAAGATTTATGTTCCGAAAATTTTCAAATCTTCTGCACTTTCTTATGTAAATTGTTTAGATAATGTTACTAAAAAATTAAATTGTATAAGTAGGCAAATCAATATTTTGAATGATCAATTAGAAAATGTAAATAATGTTAAAATATCAGAAATTAACTATTTAATTTTTTAATGTAAATTCAAAAATTACTGAACTTAATTCTAAAATTAGATCTGGTAGTACTACTGTTACTCCTGAAATTAAATCAGATAATTTTAAAATTCTTAATGATAATTCTGGAATTAATCTTAATTTTAACTCTGATAATTCTGAATTAAAATTTGAAAACCCTTTTGTATAAATCTGAACCCAAATTTAAAAATCCTTTAGATAATTATGAATTTAAATTTAAAAATTCTGAGGATAATAAGGATAATTCTATGGATAATAAGGATAATTCTGAGGATAGTGGAGATGATATCTCTTTAGATAATGATTTAATTATTCTCTTAGATAATCCTAAAAAATTAACTAGTGACCCACTTTACTCCACCTACTTTGAGGATATTGAAAAATTTAATCTTGAGGAGGAGATAGAATTTTCTAAGATAAAGGCCATAATAAATAAAGTTCACAAAGGTTCAAACAAATCCGAATTGTTAGAAAAACTTGAAAAGATAGATAACGAAGAGTAAGAAATTTTCGAAATAATGAAAATTCTGAACTTAAACCCACAACTATTAATTAATCATTTCAATCTTAATTATTCAAATCTTAATCAAATTAATTCAAATAAATTAAATTAAATCTTAAATCAAATAAATTAAATTAAATCTTAATTCAAATCAATTAAATTAAATCTTAATTCAAATCAATTAAATTAAATCTTAATTCAAATAAATAAAATTAAATCTTAATCAAATTAATTAAATTAAATCTTAATTCAAATCAATTAAATTTAATCTTAATTTAAACTCAAATTAATTAAATCTTAATTATTTAAACTCAAATTAATTAAATCTTAATTATTCAAATTCAAATTAATTAAATCTTAATTATTCAAATTCAAATTAATTAAATCTTAATTATTCAAACTCAAATTAATTAAATCTTAATTATTCAAACTCAAGTTAATTAAATCTTAATTATTCAAATTCAAATTAATTAAATCTTAATTATTCAAAATCAAATTAATTAAATCTTAATTATTCAAATTAAGTCAATTAAATTCAAACTAAATCTTAATTAATTCAAACTTAAATTAATTCAAATTAATCCTAATTAACTCAAACTTAAATTAATTCAAACTTAAATTAATTCATTTAAATCTCAATTAATTAATTAATTTCTAATTAAGTTAACTTCAATTAAGTCTTAATCCAACCAAATATTAAATAAACCCGAACTAAACTAAAATCTTACACAAACCGCAACAATTAATTTAATTAAATATGTCAAAGTGGGTTGACATATTCACCGGTTCACATGACATGTATCAAATCGGGAATTTGATACATCTTTAGAAACTTAATTGAAATGCTTTGGACTTGTTTGACTCATGCATAATTGTCATGTCATGCAATTGCTAATTTTTTTAAATATATGACATGTCATTCATATTTAAATTTTATGCATAATTTAGAATGGCTATAGGAAAAAGAATAATTGAAACTTGATCAACCTAGTATTGGGTGGAGGTGAGATATAGTACGTTAGGGAAGTCATCTTAGCGGAACTAGCCGAAGCTACCGATCCAAGATCCAAACTAGTTAGACCAAAATCTTTCAAGGAGTAACTTGAAAATGGATTTTCAATAAAAGGCTTTGTCAAGGAAAGGGTTGATGATCCAATAAGGCTACGGCCAAAGAAGGCCTAGTGCCTCGCCAAGACCTAGACGTCGATTATTGAAAACCAAATTCACTTTACTATTGTCAGATTTGAATCTAACACAAGCTTCAATTAAATCTTAGAGTTAATAATAAATTAAGAAAAATGATTCAAGCATCTCACAATGCACCCATAAGGCAATCATGCTTGCTGTATTAAGATATCTAGAATGAGTGAGGTGTTAAGGACTAATGAATTGAAAAATTATTTTCAAAATTGTTTTTCAAAATTGCTAGAATATTTTTCTAAAAATATATTTTCAAAATAGTGCTTTAACATAATAATATTTTTATGGATTTCATGCTTGTTTGATTGCCAATACAGTATATGTTTTCAAAAATTATATCCTTTTGAAAATTATTTGACTCACACAATTAGACACAAGCCTCTTAGGACAACACTAAAGTTCCTTAAGGTACTTAGATAGAGTCAAACGATGTTGGGCACATGGGGAGTGTTATCACTCTTTTAATTTTTTTTAAAAGACTTTTTGAAAATTACACCTTAATTTCTATCACATATGTTTTCAAAAAGACTTATACTTTAAAAATTATCTTCTTTCCAAATTGTAATTTCAAAATCTATCTTCCTGAAAAGTGGTGTTCATTTGATTTTGATAAACCCTAAAGACACGGAGGAAGACCCACTTCATGATCTAAAAGGACTCCTAGGATGTGTCAGATTTAGGGGGAGTCTGAGTCAAACTTCTGACAAGTTTTAAATTATTTATGTTAAAAATTATTAGATAATTCTTTTTGATCTGAAACAAATCCTAAAGACTCAGAGGAAGAGTACTTGTGGTCAACAAGCTTCCTAGGACTGGGTCAAGTTTAGGAGGAGGTCAAATTAAAAGAATTATTTAATAACATGTTTTCATATCTTCAAAATCTTGCTAAAAATCTAAGTCTTTCAAAATACTATTATTCTATTTGTTAGAATTTGTGTGACTTATGAAATTAGTTTTGAAATAATATTTACTTGGGTTGGAGAATTTTCAGGATACTTAGGAAATGCCCTTGTAGTCAACAAGGTTTCCTAGGATGGTGTCAGACTGGAAGATAAACCAAGTCAAGTTAAATATTGGGTCTTTAAAAGTTCATATATTTTTCAAAATGTACTAGCATATATTTTCAAAAGTACTATCACTTTTTCTATCAAAATTCTGTTCAGAAATAGTACTTACTTGAATTTGAAAAATTTTCCAGGACACTTAGGAAAATGTCCTTGTAGTTAACAAGGTTTCCTAGGATTGTGTCAGACTGGAAAAGAAACCTAGTCAAGTAAAACATTATGCTTTCAATGTGCATAAATGTCTTTGTAGTTAACAAGGTTTCCTAGGATTGTGTCAGACTGGAAAAGAAACCTAGTCAAGTAAAACATTATGCTTTCAATGTGCATAATATCTTTTAAAAAAATACTTATATTTTTTCAAAGTCTATTTTTTTAAAAAAAATATACATAATTTTTCAAAAAGTACTTGCAAAATATGCATCATATCTTTCAAAGTTATATTTTCCAAAATTGTAAATATTTTTTAAAAATGCATCATATCTTATATGTTCCAAAATTGCAAATATTTTTCAAAAATGCATCATATCTTTCAAAGTTACTTATATTATTCAAAAGTACTAGTTTTTCCAAAAAAAAAAAGTGCAATATATCTTTCAAAATACAAAGTTTTCTCAAAATGCACTAGTAAAAATCTTTTTATAATTACTTAGTTTTATACTATGCCTTTAAAAATTTATACTAAGTATTTTAAAAAGAACAAAATGTTGTCATTGTTGGTGCAAAAATTCTTGATTTTTTTTATGTATGACAAAGGGGGAGAGATACGCCTTAAGTTAGAGTTAGAAATTTTTTTTCTCTTACCAGGATCAATTAATCAAAATGGTTTCAAAAAGGAGAGTGAAAGTTAGAATTTTTTTCTCTATTTTTTCTAGAGGATCAAAAATGGATTTTCAAAACCTAGATCATTTTTTATTTTGATCCCAAGGATAGTAAGTTAGCCCCTTCAACCAATCTAACTTAAAAAATTATCAAACATAAAAAGGGAGAGATTGTTCATGCAAGTTACATCAGTAATGTCCTCCTCTAAGTATTTTAATATTTGACAATTTACTTAAGTCAGTGATACAGTGAACAGGCAAAAGGGAGTTAGGAGAGAAGTAACCAAAGTGAAGAAAAGTCCTAGTTAACCTAGGCACTAAGACCTGGTGAGTGAAGCTGGGCACTAAGTTCTGATCATGGATTGAGCACTAAGTCCTGGCAAAGGGCTGGGCACCTAAGACCTGCTCGAAAGGTGGGCACGAAGTCCTGGTCGAGGACTGGGCACTAAGTCCTGGCCGAGAGTTGGGCACCAAAGACCTGGTTCGAGGAATTGGGCAAGAAGACCTGGCCGAGGGTTGGGCACCGAAGTCCTGGACTTAGGGTTTGGGCACGAAGTCTTGGTCCGAGGGACTGACCAACTTAGCTGAGCGATGACTAAGGACAGAAGTAGAGACGGGTCAGGGTTCAGGCGTCTCGAGGCCGGAAGTATCGGAAGCTAAGCAAAAGTCCACCCGAAGGATTGGGTGGCAACCGTCTCCTGAAAGGAGTAGGTGAAAGGCGCGTTCTCGGGGGTGGAAACTTACGTCAGTTCGACCTAGGGTTTCATGGAAATCCGAAGTCTGAACCAAGTCCTTAAGGCTAACATTGTATGTATATTTGCTTTGTGTTTGCGTATCTTGCAGGTACCAAGAACCGGAGACAAAGCAGGCGAAAGGCTGGAAAGCAGCCAACCCTTGGCGCCCCTAGTGATGGGGGCGCCTAGATCAAAGCCTAAAACCCAGTGTTGGGTTGAAAGGCATGAAGCCAGGTGCCCAATATGATGGGGGCGCCCAAGTGATAAGCACCATTTTATTGATTATTTTAGATGTTAAAATTCATGTTTGACCCATGTTTTTATTGCTTAATTGTGATTTTACCCTAGGTTTTAGGATTTCCTCTTATTTTGGACTTAATTGCAAAATTACATATTTTTGGATTATTTGGCCACTAATTTTCTGATATATTTTTGTAGGCATGGAAGGATCCTGGACCTAGGGCATACTGGGTCAAACTTGAGTCGGAAGTGGAACCGGATCGAATTATCATGTTTTGGATTAATCCGGGCCGTCCGATTCAAGAGCGGCTAGATCTGAGCCATCCGGGACGATCTGAAGCAATCCGAGCTAGGGTTAGGGTTGATCAAGCTCTATGATCAAGATCTGAAGGTTTCATTCCAATCAGAGCTCAATCAACCGTTGGATCAAGCAAGGAGGGCTCTAGAGCGTCCAATCACAGATAGAGTTGATCTGGACCATCCGTTGCACATCTGGAGGATCCGAGCTACCACAAGGCAGATCCTGACCCCAGATCATCATCATAAAAGTTTGGCTCAAATCAGATCAATATCTACCGTTGGATTTCATCCGATAAATCTGGTCCGTCCATTGATGGCTATTTAATCAAAAATCGCCGCAGCCTTCTCCTTTGTCACGTCTCCGCCGCTCGGTAGCTTCTTCTTCATTTCTTCACTATTTTTAGCTCGTTTTCTTCATCAAAGGAGGCGCGTCCACTCAATCTCCACCTTGGATCGAGTTCTGAGTCTTTGGGGATCGATTTCTTGAAGAATTCTGTCCATTTGCGCTGGAACAGAGGATTTCTTGGGGGTTCCGGCAGTTCTCAGTCCGACTCCTTTCTTCTCAACCACAATCCACTTCCAAGCTTCTGAGCCATTTGTAGGGGTTCTCAGATGAGTTTAGAAGCCTCGCAATTCATCATCGCAGCTCACCCAATTGAGATGGAGAGAATCGGATCAAAATTCCATCAAGCACAGATTTGAGGCAGAATCCACTTCAGAAATGGATGTCCACTGATTTGCTGAGCCTAGGGGTTCGAAGCCGGCTCTTGATTGACGACCAAGAAGTTCTTGAGCTTAGGGAGTTATTGAGTTTAGATTTCTTTGGTTAAATTCGTTTGTTTAGCTATAAATTTCAATTACTACTGTAATTCTTACTGTTTTCGAATTTTAGATTTGGTTGATCTCGTTTTCTTAATTGTTTAGCTGTAATTTAGTTTCAATCTTCATGTCGAGTAGTTAAGTAACTTGTGTAGTGATAGATTGCATTTAATTTCAGTTCATTTCTGTTTAAAACCTTGCGTGCCAATTCCTGTTAATGATTCTGAATTTCTGTTCTTGCGTATCCAGTTTTCCAAGCTGCGTACCAGCCCTTTCCCTGTGCGTGCCAAGTCTCGTTTCTGACTTTTCCAAGTTTATTTGAATTCAGTTGTGTTTACTTGAATTTCTGCCATTGCAAACCAAATTTAGATTTCTGATTTTGTTCCTGCACAGCAGTGTCTACATTCAGATTTTTGTTTCTGCATCAAATTTCTGTCTCCAGATTTGTTTCTGTCCAACTATTTCTGAATTGAGTTTCTTGACTGATTAGACTCGGATTTTACTTCACTGCTTTTCCGAACTTAGATGAGGGACTCGAACTCAGCTTGTCCTGATAGTTTGCTTGAAATCGAATTGATCTGCAATCTGAAATTAATCCTGTCTTGACAGTTCTGAATTTTGCTGAATGTTGTATCTGAATTTGTCCATCCTTGGTCTGAATTGTATGCATTCATTTCTGCTAAATGCTTTACTGATAGCTACCTTTCAAACCTGATCGACTAGTGCCATTTTGGGGTTGTTAGCGTCATACTTGGCACAATAGTTTTCTCATGTTTTGTGTATCAAGTTGATGAACTCTGCACCTTGTATCAAGAGCAAATTCGGCATTGATTTGTACCAAGTTAAGTACATTTGATAGAGAATTTTGGCACCTGCTTTCATGCTCACTTGTACTCAGCTTGATGAGAATTCTAATTTCATTTTTGCACATTGGTACATGGCTTAGGCAGTTTGTATCAATTGAAACTTGGAATTAAGTGAATCTTGCTTGCTTAACATTCGGTTTGGATTGATTGATAAATCCTGAAGTCGATTACAAGGTGTGATGTGCTTTTCCAGCTTGTATCAATTTGATGTCTAAAGGTTGCAAGTTTGCCTTAATTGGTCAAAGCCTCATTCGGTCAAGATTATTAACTGCCATTACTTTGTTTCGATTATTAGCTAAGTTGCCTTCATATTCATTGTGCTTTAATTTTCTATTGCAACCCAAACTCAAATCTTTATTTGAAACCCAAATTCACAAACGACGCAAATGCGAGCACGAATCAAACAAACCTTCAACTAGTCCCTGAAAAAAATACGACCTGTGACCCCTATATTACATTTTCATATTTTTGAGTGTAAAAAGGGTTTTCAGCATTCATTTCATTTATAAATTTAAATCTGATGAGCCCACACTTTTGTGACAACTTTAATTAGTATATTTGGGCTCGTCACCAAGCTAAAGAAGAAAAGTGGCAGCTTCGTGTGGTAAGCAGAATAGGCTTCAAGCAGGGCGCCCGGGAGGTCCGGGGCGCCCAAGTTGAAAGCTGTTTTGCTGTTTCAAGGTCGAAACACAAGATAAGCCTTCACTCAGGTGCCCGGGAGGTCACAGGCATCCTGGTCAGAAGTTTTATCAGCTGTGGCGAGGTCGGCGCGGGGATAAGGTTTGACCGAGTTTATAGGGGCGCCCCCGACGTCCAGGGCGCCCCAGAAGCACTATATAAGGGGCTTCGACCCCTCTGCTTCAAACACAGCTGCTGAAAGCAATTTTGAGCATTCTGACCGACAACAACGCACTAAAGATGAGGCTCTACGACCGGGAGGCTCCAGGAGGAAGTGCGCGGCGCTTCGGAGGTCCAGATCGGTCGAGTTTCGAACCCGAGTTGTTCGGTTTGCATTTAATATTCTGTACTTACTTTGCTATTCTTTTGATTGTACTTCTACACTGTAAGACGGGTTTTCTCCGCCTCCGGAAATTCCGAAAAGGAGACCAATAGTGGACTCACCCCGAGTACATAGGCCTTGGATGTACTGACCTTGGGGGGTTGGGAACCAAGTAAATAAATCCCGCTGTGTCCTTGTGTTGTTTCTATTTTATTTTCCACTGCACTAACACTCTGAGTCCAGTACGAATGAAAGTTTTACGAAGATTTCCGTGAGAATTTTTACGGTCGATATTCACCCCCCTCTATCGACGGCACCGGTCCTACAAACACCTTAATTTTACTTGGTATCCACCTCCTTGAGGTGACTAATCCAAGCATCCGCTCTTCCTCGCTCTCTCATACACTATGAAAGATCTCTTTCTTGATGTGGAGAAACCTCTTACAAGCTTACAAGAAGAAACACTCAAGAATAAACAAATACAATAGAAATCTTACAAGATTTACACAACTTAGCTTTCTTTGCTTTTCTTGCTTTCTTCAAGCTTGGAATCGCCTCTAGAACCTTGAAAATACAGCAACACTATGCTCCAAGACTTCTCTTGAATTGGCGATGAAGGAGGAGAAGAAGTATCGAAGAGCTGCCGGAGTGATGTCGCTTCAAACATGTGTGAAAACCCTATGTACCCGCGACCTAGGGTTCTCTAATCGATTACCCAATCGATTACCACGTCAGACATAGTTGTTCAACGGTTATTTTTTAAAGCTTAATCGATTGCTGAATCGATTCAGCACCTTTCTGTGTTTTGCGTAATTCAACTGTAATCGATTGACCAATCGATTACCATCCTCCTTAATCGATTGCCCAATCGATTAAGAGGAGGTTCAATTGATTGCCCAATCGATTCAGCCTGCTTTTGTTCTCGCAACCCATTTCTCCTAATCGATTACCCAATCGATTAACTCCTTCTTTAATCGATCACCCAATCAATTAAGAAGGCTTCTATTTGCAAGAAACCAACACCAATCGATTACTCAATCGATTGACCTCAACCCTAACTTGTGTGCACAAGTCTAGGGTTCCCTTGCCTAACCCCGGTCAACCGTGACCTGTTAGGACTTTCTCACCAAGTGTCTGATCATCCCTTTGAATAACTTGGATTTTTCCTTACCTAGTTCCCAACTAAGAATTAACCTAGTTCCTAACCAAGTTTGTCTAACCCTTGAGTTAGGTCTGGTCTCTCGGTAAACTTCCACCTTGCCAACGTTCAATCTCCCCGATCCTCCTGGACTTCACCTAATCCCACTAGGTGCGTCTAGTCCCACTAGGACTTTTTTCGTACCAGTGTGCGACCTCCCGGATCCATCTGGACTTCACCTAGTCCCACTAGGTGTATCTAGTTCCACTAGGACTTTTCTTGTGCCAGTGTGTGATCTCCCCAATCCACCTGGACTTCACCTAGTCCCACTAGGTGTGCTTAGTCCCACTATAATTTTTCCCATGCCAGCGTGGGATCTCTCCGATCCACCTGGATTTCACCTAGTCCCACTAGGTCTTTTCTAATCAAGTCTCCAGTCAACCTTGACTCACTTGACTTACACGATATTCAAACATCTCACGGTATTCAAACATCTCACGATATTCAGACATCATTATCAAACATCGAAAGTTAAGCTCACCAAGCTTATCAAACATAAACTCACCCGAGTCTAGTCAAACTAGGTCAACCCAGGCCTAACAAAGATTGCACCAACAATCTTCCCCTTTTTGATGTTAGACAATATGTTTGAAAAAGACTAATCCCTATTAGCCTTTCAATCTCTCCCCCTTTGACATACATAAAAACCTCTCTCTGAGAGTCAATATGGTCAAAGACATGCCCAATGAAAGTCTCATACCTTTCATTCGAACCCATGCTCAACCTTGAGCATTCATCGTGATGAAGATTCCCAATCCTCATTCTTTCACTTATCCCTAAAATAAAAATTTAAAAACATGCTTTTAAGGAAGACATCCCTCTCAAAACATGCACTAAACCTTTATCATTGCACCAACAATGATTTTTGAATTTCTAAAACTTTAGAAAACTCAACTTGAGGTTATGAGATTTTGAGATTCAAAACTTGAATCAAAACCTCTCCTTAACCCTATAGTTTTCACGAAATCAACTCTCTTTTTGATTTCATAATGAAATTTACCTAAATATACTTATAAAAGTATTCCAAGGGGCTAGAGACTGTTAGGTTACTCAAAATTGGGTTAAAGAACTGAAATCAAACAGTTTCAGTCGTGCCAATCGATTGGTGTTGGGTCCCAATCGATTAAGCTATGTCTTAATCGATCATCTGATCGATTACGGCTACCCTTAATCGATCAACAGATCGATTATACGAGCTCCTATGCTCGCAAAAAAGGTTCACCAATCTAATCAATTGGTTACTGTCCTAATCGATTACTTGATCAATTGGGAGTTTCTGATTTCTGAAAACAATTTCAGATCGAACTTTAGAAACTCCTAAATAATTCTACAAAATTTGAAAAATTCTAAAATTTTGTGTAGATATTATTTATAGCATATACTATCATGGAAAAATAGTTTTCTATGAATATAACTTTCATTTTCAAATATTGACACAAAATTGGAAACTATTGAAATATTTTAATGTTTCACACTTTTAGGAACCCAAAATCTATTGGTGCTCCTTGGGTGTTCTAGGTATTCATTAGAGATAACTGTTGGTGCAGGAAGCACCATATCGAACCTTGTTTTGATATTGGCAACACAATTCAAAGTTAAGTTTGTTTGTGATCTAACAATATTACTCAAGTGTGCAGAGACAAAGTCCTAGCGAAGGACTGCTAGGCACCTGGCGAAGGACTGCCAGTATCCAAGCCCTAGCGAAGGACTGCTAGGCAGCTGGCGAAGGACTGCCAGTATCCAAGCCCTAGCGAAGGACTGCTAGGCAGCTGGCGAAGGACTGCCAGTATCCAAGCCCTAGCGAAGGACTGCTAGGCAACAGGCGAAGGACTGCCAGTATCCAAGCCCTAGCGAAGGACTGCTAGGCAACTGGCGAAGGACTGCCGGTATCCAAGACCTGACAAAGGACCGTCAGGCAAAAGTCCAACTGGAGGATCCGGTTGGCACCAGGTAAAACTCTCCCGAGAGGAGTAGGTGAGGACGCGTTCCCCTCGAGGGAACATTAGGCGTCGGTTCGACCTAGGGCTCCATTTTGGAGATCCAAAGTCAGAACCAAGACAGCTAAGGCTGTTTTAACTAACTTATTATTTGCTGTTTTGGACTAACCCTGGATGCAGGACCGAAGGACTGTGTTTCTGCAGCTCAGAGAGCCTCAAAGGAGTGAGGCCGCAGCTGAGCAGGGCGCCCCGGATGTGTCGGGCGCCCCAGAGTCAACCCAAAGTCAGCAGAGAAGTAAACCTCCGACAGCAGCGCGTTGGGGGGCGCCCCGCGCATGTCGGGCGCCCCTCTTGTCGCGGGCGCCGCGCATGTCGGGCGCCCCGCGTGTCTCGGGCGCCCACTGTGCCACGCCACTGAAGGCGGCTGCAGCTCACCCTCGCGAAGCCTCGGTGATAAAGTTTGACCGGTCAATCGGGCGCCCCGTGCGCGTCGGGCGCCCCAGTCAAATACAATCCCGAAGATAACGAGATCAGCTTTGACTAGAGCATCGCCGGATCTGCAGCCACGTGGGGGGCGCCCCGAGCATGTCGGGCGCCCCCTGCCCTATATAAAGAGGGCCTCAACCCTATTCTTGAACAACGAATTCCATTGAAAGCAATTACGCTCCTCTGCTCCCGCGCTCTGCTCCAGAACCCTCCAGACTCGAGATACAAGCGCCGGCGACGTCCAACTACTCCGAAACTTCGATTTACACCGGACGTCGGTAACAAAGAAGAGCTGTCTTTTTCTTACTGCAATTTACTGTAATTAATTTGTGTAAATTTGGTTTGCGCGATTATAGTATTGCCCATAGTAAACGGTCAACGACCGTGGGCCTTGGAGTAGGAGTCGACCTAGGCTCCGAACCAAGTAAGACGATCGTGTTAGCGTTGTTTTACTCTATTTTATTCCGCTGTGCACTTGCTCTTTTAAATCCGAACGAATTGCGACAATCACCCCCCCCCTCTCTCGCATTTCTCGATCCAACAATAACTTCCCTTGATACCTTCCTAATGA
The DNA here is from genome assembly GCA_024364735.1 of Boesenbergia rotunda. Taxonomy (NCBI): domain Eukaryota; kingdom Viridiplantae; phylum Streptophyta; class Magnoliopsida; order Zingiberales; family Zingiberaceae; genus Boesenbergia; species Boesenbergia rotunda. Next base: position 106,338 of record JAGFNQ010001332.1, on the reverse strand, counting down.
CTTTTCTAGGCTTCTCCGAAGCCTTAGTCGTGTTGGTCTTATCTTGGTCAACTCTAGGGATGACTTCCCTTGTGACCTTGACTTGACTCCTAAACCTAAATTGAGTTTCATACTTATATGGAACTCTATGGTAAGATAGACCATCATTCTTGATTTTAGGTTTGTACCCCAAACCTTTCTTGCCCCTAGAGGGTCCTTGAATTCTTAAATCTAGGTTTTGATCCTTAGATCCCTTAAGAAGCTTTTCTATTCTTTTGAGAGATTTTTCTAATGTTTCAAGTTTTGACCTCAAACCTTGATTTTCAATCATTACTTTCTCAAGGCTTGGTTTTCTAAGATTGCCTTGGTAATTATTCTTCTTGACCTTGAGTTGGGTAGGTCTACCATGAAATGTTCTAACTTGTTCCCTATCCTTAGGTGTGGTAGTCCTAGCATGAAAAGCTCTATAGTTCTCCTTAGGTTTTTCATGCCTCCTATTTTCATGATAAATGACATTAAAATGATAAAAATAATTTTTATCATGTATTTTATCATGATGAAAATAAGTACTATTACCTAATGGTACCTTAGTCTTGTTCTTAGAGGTTCTCCCTTCATTTGAGCTCCTTCTTTTTGTCTTGGTCAGATCCTTTCCCTTTGGACATTGGTTCCGATAATGTCCCTTTTATTTGCATGAGAAGCACACAATGTGCTTCTTATCCTTCCGTACCATGAGGCTGACCTCCTTTGGCTTCTCCTTGGTCTTGGGTGTCACTTGCACATTCTTCTTGACCAAATTAGGATACTTACTCTTGTAGTGCCCTTTTCCCCTACTCTCAAAACAAATGATATGATCTTTATTTTTGCAAATTGAAATTGTTATACCTTCGTGAGGTGTAGGGGTGACACTCGATTCTTTTTCATCTTTATTGACCTCGGATGATGATGCTGAAGCTTTTCTTTGATCCGATATCAAAGGCAAATTTTGCTCCCCCTCAATCCTTAAAGTGGAGGTTTCTTGAACTTAATCTTCGGATGTTAAGCATCTCTCAACTTCCGAATCTTCTTTCTCCGATAAATCTCCTTCTTCGGATTTATCTTGATTTGGCAAAGTGGAGAGATCTTCATGAAGGTTTGTCAATTTGCTCCAAAGCTCTTTGGCATATTGAAATTCTCCAAATTTGTCCAAGATGGTGCTTGGCAATAGATTGACCAGTAATTTGGTCACTTTATCGTTGGCCTCGCATCTCTTGATTTGTTCCTCATTCCATTTGCTTTTCTTGAGGAGCTTCCCTTTGCTACTTGTTGGAGATTCAAAGTCATCCATTTGAGCAAACCATTGCTCTATCTCCATCATGAGGAAATTTTTAATTTTTGTTTTCCAAAGATTGAAATTAGCTTTGTCGTACGATGGAGGTGCTCGGATGTCGTAGTCGAACTCCATTTTGAATTTGAACCCTCTTGATGATGACTTCTTGAAATTAGGGTTTCTTTAATTCCTTCTTCTTCCTCTAGCTCTTGCTCTCTTGGCGATGAGTCCAAAGAAGAGCAACCTCGCTCCGATACCACTTGTTAGGACCAGTAGGAGAGCTAGAAGGGGAGGGGTTGATTAGGTCCGATCTTTGCTCGTTGATGATTTGTTGGCGCGGAAGACTTGAGCAATGCTAACACCTTGATTTTACTTGGTATCCACCTCCTTGAGGTGACTAATTCAAGCATCCGCTCTTCCTCACTCTCTCATACACTATGAAAGATCTCCTTCTTGAGGTAGAGAAACCTCTTATAAGCTTACAAGAAGAAACGCTCAAGAATAAACAAATACAATAGAAATCTTATAAGATTTACACAACTTAGCTCTCTTTGCTTTTCATGCTTTCTTCAAGCTTGGAATCGCCTCTAGAACCTTGGAAATACAGCAGCACTATGCTCCAAGACTTCTCTTGAAATGACGATGAAGGAGGAGAAGAAATGTCAAAGAGTTGTCGAAGCGATGCCGCTTTAAACCTGCGTGAAAACCCTATATACCCGCGACCTAGGGTTCCCTAATCGATTACCACGTCAGACTTAGTTGTTCAACGGCTATTTTTTGAAGCTTAATCGATTAGCTCTGAATCAATTTAGCACCTTTCTGTGCTTTGCGCAATTCAACTGTAATCGATTGACCAATCGATTACCATCCTCCTTAATCGATTGCCTAATCGATTAAGAGAAGGCTGAATCGATTGCCCAATCAATTCAACCTGCTTCTGTTCTCGCAAACCATTTCTCCTAAACGATTCACTCATTCCTTAATCGATCACCCAATCAATTAAGAAGACTTCTATTTGTGAGAAACCAACACCAACCGATTACTCAATCAATTGAACTCAACCCTAACTTGTGTGCACAAGTCTAGGGTTCCCTTGCCTAACCCCGGTCAACCGTGACTTGTTAGGACTTCCTCACCAAGTTTCTAATCATCCCTTTGACCAACTTAGATTTTTCCTTGCATAGTTCCCAACTAGGACTTAACCTAGTTCCCAACCAGGTTTACCTAACCCTCGAGTTAGGTCTAGTCTCTCGGTAGACTTCCACCTTGCCAACGTGCGATCTCCTCGATCCACCTGGACTTCACCTAGTTCCACTAGGTATGCCTAGTCCTACTAGGACTTTTCCCGTACTAGTGTGCGATCTCTCCGATCCACCTGAATTTCACCTAGTCCCACTAAGACTTTTCTCGTCAGTGTACGATCTCCTCGATCCACCTGGACTTCACCTAGTCCTACTAGGACTTTTCTCGTGCCAATGTGCGATTTCCCCGATTCACCTGGACTTCACCTAGTCCCATTAGGTGTGCCTAGTCCCACTAAGATTTTTCCCATGCCAGCGTGGGATCTCCCCGATCCACCTGGACTTCACCTAGTCCCACTAGGTCTTTTCCAGTCAAGTCTCCAGTGAACCTTGACCCACTTGACTTACATGATATTCAAACATCTCGCGATATTCAAATATCATTATCAAACATCGAAACTTAAGCTCACCAAGCTTACCAAACATATGTTGGTGCAGGAAGCACCAGATCGAACCTTGTTTTGATATTGGCAAAGGATTCAAAGTTAAGGGTTGTTTGGTATCTAACAATGCTGCTTGAGTGTGCAGGAAACCAAGTCCTAGCGAAGGGCTGCTAGGCACCTGACGAAGGGTTGTCAGGAAAACAAGTCCTAGCGAAGGGCTGCTAGGCACCTGGCGAAGGGCTGCTGGGCAAAAACCAAGTCCTAGCGAAGGACCGCTAGGCTCTGGCGAAGGACTGCCAGAATGGCCAAACCCTAGCGAAGGAATGCTAGGCCCTGGCAAAGGGCTGCCAGAAGAAAAGACCTAGCGAAGGGCTGCTAGGCACCAAGCGAAGGGCTGCTTGGTACTCAAGACCTAGCGAAGGGCTGCTAGGCACCAAGCGAAGGGCTGCTTGGTACTCAAGACCTGGCGAAGGGCTGCCGGGCAAAAGTCCAACTGGAGGAGCCGGTTGGCACCAGGTAAACTCTCCCGAGAGGAGTAGGTGAGGACGTGTTCCCCTTGAGGGAACATTAGGCGTCGGTTCGACCTAGGGCTCCATTTTGGAGACCAAAGTCAGAACCAAGACAGCTAAGGCTGTATAAATCTAATTAATTTTTATGTTATCTTGTTTTGGACTAACCTTGGATGCAGGACCGAAGGAACGTGTGTCTGCAGCTCAGAAAGCCTCAGAGGAGAGAGGCAGTTGCTGAGTAGGGCGCCCGGAGCGTCCCGGGCGCCCCCAAGGGCCATACAAAACGAGTAACAAGAAGACTGGTTCGAATACACACTGGGTCGGGCGCCCCTTGCGCTGCGGGCGCCCCCTGCGCTGTGGGCGCCCCCTGCGCTGCGGGCGCCCCCTGGCGCATACCTCGAACCAAGAAGCCCTCGAAGCCAGGCAGATAATCTTTGATCCGGTCAATGCGGGCGCCCCGAGCGCTGCGGGCGCCCCGGTCAAAACTGATCCCGAAGATAAGGGGATCAGACGCTGACCGAGATCGGAACGGATCGGCTGCCACGTAGGGGGCGCCCCCGACGTCCCGGGCGCCCACTAGCCCTATATAAAGGGCCCTCGACCTCATGCTTCAACACATTGCTTTCATTCAACGCATCCAAACGCTCTGACGACCGTGCTCTGCTCCGGAAACTTCCCGACTCAAGAACGAAGCGCCGTCAACCTCCCACTGCACCGAAACTCGATCTACACCGGGAGTTGGTAAAACAAAGTGTATATTTCTATTTACAGTAATTTTGTAATCTCACTTTGTAACCGTTTTGCGCACTATAGAATTGCCCAAAGTAAACGGTCAACGACCGTGGGCCTTGGAGTAGGAGTCGACCCAGGCTCCGAACCAAGTAAAACCTTGGTGTTTGCGTTGTTTGTTTTTATTCCGCCGCGCACTTACTCTTTCTTTTAAATCCGAACATTTTTCGATATTCACCCCCCCTCTATCGGTCTTTCTCGATCCAACAACATAAACTCACCCGAGCCTAGACAAACTAGGTCAACCCTGACCTAACAAAGATTGCACCAACAAGTAGTGCCAAGTGTTTAGCTTCCAGCAAACCCACATTTGTCTAAACTAGAGCTGTCAATTTGGGCTGGGCCCGTCGGGTTGGCCTGCCCCGCCAATCAATTTAAGCGGGTTGGGTTAGAATTTAAGCAACCATGCCCGCCGCGGGCCAACCCGCCTAGGCCCACGACCCGCACGGGTCGGCCCGCGATGGGCTTGGGTTGGCCCGCGGGTTGAGAATCACATGTTAGTTAAGTTTTATGACAATTTATTATCTTTCTTTGTTATTATTTTGAAATAAAAAATAATATTTTTATCACATGAGTACTCGTTTGTATCCATTTATATTTAAAAAATATATTTCTTAGCATATTTGATTGATGAAATCTAAATATATGATTTTTTTAATTTTTTAAAAATATTTTGATGGACCCGCGGGTTGGCCCGCCTAACCCATGACCCGCCTTGGATTGGGTTGGGTTGGGGATTTTCCAACCCGCCTAGATGATGGGTTGACCCGCCCCGCCCCGCCAAATGGCCGACCCGCCATGGGCCAACCCGTCCTGCCACGGGTTGGCCCGTTTGACTGCTCTAGTCTAAACCTAGTTCCCAACTAGGTTTGCCTAGTCCCATTCGGATTTCACTTGTGCCAAGTGTTTAGCTCCGAGCTAACTGACTTGGACTTTTTCTTACCTAGTTCCCAACTAGGATTTCATTAGTGCCAAGTTTTTAGCTTCTAGCTAACCCACATTGGTCTTAACCTAGTTCCCAACTAGGTTTTCCTAGTCCCACTAGGATTTCATTTGTGTCAAGTGTTTATCTCCCAGCTAACCCACCTTGATCTTCACTTAGTTCCCAACTAGGTCTGTCTAGTAATATTAGGACTTCACTTGTGCCAAGTGTTTAGCTCCCAGCTAACTCACTTTGGTCATCACCTAGTTCACAACTAGGTCTATCTAGTCCCACTAGGTCTTTCCTTTGTCTAACCCTTGAGTTAGGAATTCACTAGCCAAGTCTCCGGTAAACCTTAACACATTTGACTTGTCATTCACACATTGTCCAAACATAATTGTCAAGCATTGAAACTGAAGCTCGAGCTAACCTATGCTGAGCCAAACTAGTTAACCTTGACCCGAGGATGATTACACTAATAATCTCTCTCTTTTTGATATTTGACAATATATTTAAGTTAGGCTAAACTTTTAGTCCAACTTTCATCTTGAATGAGGGTTTCTAACTTAAAACTTTACATTTTTCTTCCTCTTTGACATACATCAAAAATTCTCTCCGAGAGTCAATTTGTTCAAAGGAACCCAATAAAAGTCTCATACATTTCATTGTATCATTTGCTTAACCTTGAGCATTCTTTCATCACAATGAAGATCTCCAATCTTTATTTTCTCCTTATTCTCATCATTTAAAAGAAAATCATATTTTTTTAAAGGAGAATCACTCACATAAAACATGCTACAAATTTCTATTATTGCACCAATAATTTTGAGTTTCTAAATATTTAGGAAAATTCAAAATGAAGTCATGAGGTTTAAAAGTTTAAACTTAAACTTAAAACCTTTCCTTAACCTCAAAGTACTCCTTTTAACTATTCCTTCCTTATTTTCATCATGAAAATTATCCATAAATGCTTATAAAAGTATTTCATAAGATTAGAAATAATGAAATAACTTAATCTTTGCTCAGTGGAATGAAACTAGCCAAAATTAGGGTTTCTAATTGATTGGTTTCAATTACCAATCGATTCCAGCATATCTAAATCGATTGAAGTTGGGTTTCAATTGAATAGTCATCCTAATAGATCACCTGATCAATTCCTCAAGTTTCTGCTCACAGAAATACACTACCAATCGATTGACCAATTGATTGATCCAATCGATTATCGTTTCTGATTTCTGAAAATAATTTTATATTTAACTTCAAAAAATCATAAATAATTCTATGATTATCGAAAAACCACAAAATTTTACATAAAAATTATTTATACCATACACTATAATGGGAAAATAGTTTTCTAGAAAAATAATTTTTATTTTAAAAAATTTACACAAAATTAGAAATATTAAAAAACATCAATGGTGGTTCCTATCAAAAGATGGGATTCACCAAGGTTATCCAAAGTGATTTTGAAATAATTTTCAACCATTTTCTTTGGGTTAAATACACATGACTTATACATTAGTTTTCCCAATGATTAAGCTTCACTTATCACTTATTTGGATGGACTTAAACTCAATAAGATGTACTAAATCAATACTTTAAGTTTTGCTCATCCACCTAATATTTCACCTATATCTAATGTGTCTCAATACACATACAAGTCAACTTTATGATTTTTGTGAGATTTTAATAAGGGTTTCAAACCTAATGGATCATGCATATCTAAGTAGACATTTTAAACTTTGATCATTCAACTTAGGATGTCAATTAATGTTAATGTTCTTAATTTCAATAAATTAAAATAATACATAATAGGCATCATGACATACATCAAATGCATATTTTCAAAAGAAAAATTATCATAGCTACGTGATGTATATATGACATGACATATGATATTTTTTATAATGAAATATGAATGTTGAAATATGATATCATAGCATATGATAGAGCACACAAATGATGACATTTTTTGTGCAAATAGAGTACCTAGATTCACTATTTAAGTATTATAAACTAATCACTAAGCCAGGAAGTAAGCCTAAGTTGGCTTAACTTTTCGAGAAAATGTCAAAACTCTCAACTTGGCATCTCTTTGAATTTTAACCTATTTGTCAATTTGATCAATCTCAAATTTTACAAAAATCTAATTTGACACAATTTTACTTTTCAAAAATAAATATCAACTTCTTCATTTTCAAGGGTCACACTTTCCTTGAAAAATGCCCTAAAGTGCCAATGTCATCATGGTCGGGTTAACTACCTTTCCAATTTGAGTTGACACTCTCTAAATCCATCTAGGGTGTAGAGAACATACTCTTAGAAACCCAAAATCTATTGGTGCTCCTTGGGTGTTCTACATATTCACTAGGGATAACTTCTCTTGATATCTTCCTAATGACTTTCTCAAGCTTCTTAGTAGCCATTGTCATGCTAGTCTCATCTCGGTCAACTCTAGGGATAACTTTCTTTATGACCTTGACTTGACAACTAGACTTAGATTTAGTTCCATACCTATATGGAACTCTATAATAGGATGACACATTCTCTTTGACTCTTGGTTTGTATCTTAAATCTTTCTTACCCTTAGAGGTTCTTGTTTTCCTAAACCTAGGTTTTGTCCTTTTGTTCCCTTAAATAAATTTTCAATTCTTTTAAGGGATTTTTTTAATTTATCAAGTTTTTAGGTCAAAACTTAATTTTCGATCCCTAAGTTCACAACCTCGAAAATTTCCTTATTTCAATGGATATTTTTCCATTTAGGCATATACCTAAAATCCTTTAAGTTCTTACCTAAGCCATTTTCTACCTTTCTATCCTTAAGTAGAGTTGTTCTAGCATGAAATGATTTATAATTGTTCCTTAGTTTTTCATGGTTTCTATTTTCATAATAAATAACATTAAAATGATAGAAATTATTTTTAGTATGCTTTCTTTCATGATTAGCACAAGTATCATTAACTAATTGTACCTTAGTTTTGACCTTGGAAGCTCTCCCTTTACTTGAGCTTTTTCCTTGGGCTTTTCTATGAACCCTCCCTTTTGGACATTAACTCCGGTAGTGCTCCTTTTGATTGCAAAGTAAACACACAAGGTGCTCCTTGCCTTTGTGTATCATGAGTAAAGCTTCCTTTGATATTTTTTTTCCTTTGCCTTGGGTGTCACTTGAGCCTTCCTCTTGGTAAATTTTGGATACTTGCTTTTATAGTATCATTTTGCCTACACTCAAAGCAAATAAAATGATCTTTATTTTTACAAATTAAAATTGATATACCTTTACAATTTTTTCTCCCTTGGTTTGTAGAGGTGTCACTTGACTCTTCTTCATTGACTTTGGATGATAATATCTCTTCTTGTTCCAATGTCAAAGATCTAAGCTCCCCCTCTACCCTTGAGGTGGATGCTTCTTGAACTTCTTCTTCGGATGTTGAACATCTTTCAATCTTTGAATCCTCATGGACATGAAACAAAGAGTTTCCCTCTTTGTCTTTGTCTTTGCACTCCATTGAGGATGGACCTTCATGAATCTTTGTCAACTTGCTCCATAGCTCTTTGGTATCTTGAAATTCTCTAATTTTATCCAAGATGGTGCTCGATAATAGATTGACTAACACTTTGGTTAATTTTTCATTGACCTTGCATCTCTTGATTTGTTTCTTATTCCATTTACTTTTCTTGAGAAGTTTTCCTTTGCTATTGGTTGGAGCTTCAAAACCCTCAATTAGAGCAAACCGTTACTCTATCGCCATCATGAAGAAATTTTCGATCTTTGACTTCCAAAGATCAAAGCTTCCTTCCGAATAGTGAAGGTACCTGAGTGTCATAGCCAAACTTCATACTTGAAGTTAAGTCCCTTGATGATGAGTCTTTTGACTTGTTGAAATTAGGATTTCTTCTTCAACTTCTTCTTCTTTCTCTAGTTTTTTACTCTTTCGACGATTAGTCCAAAGAAGTGCGGCCTTGTTCTGACACCACTTGTTAGAACACGTTGAGAGTGTCGGACCGACAAGAGGGGGGGGGTGAATTGCTACTGTAAAATAAAAATAAATCTTTTGTGTGGCTCACAAAGATTTCAGATTAGTTGCTACAATTAAATAAAATAAGCATAAACTAATTCAACTAGTAAAAAGGCTAAGATATAGAAATTTACTTGGTTGTGACCTAGGTGGTTGTTAATCCAAAATGGTTGAAGTTCACTATCAAAATCTCCTTTTGGCGGAGAAGCCTTTTACAAACTTTGAAGCACAGGAAGCTAAAAAACAAGAAAGAATTCGTTTCAGTTGATTGATGGTTTGGAACTGAGCTCTGGGTGTGTAGCGACATGACTCCTCTAGCCCCATCAAGTGGCTCTCTAGGCAAGTGCCCTACGGTCTTCCCACACCCGGTGGTGGGTTTTTGCCTTCCCCATATTTGAACCCTAGATCTTCGGGACAAGTACTAAAGTTCCTTGAATCTGGTAGTCAAGTGAGCGTGTTATGGTGGGAAGTACTTGGGAGTAACGGCACGACCGACGGTTGACGGCCAAAGGGGCCAGGTTATTGGGCCACTAAAAATGGAATTTGGCTGCCCAAAGGGCCGAGGGGTCGGGTCGACTGGTAGGGTCGTTATAATAAAAGGCGCCTTTTTATGTAGCGGCACGACCCCTCTAGCCCCATCAGGCGGCTCTCTAGGCCATGCCCTACGGTCTTCCCACACCCGGCGGTGGGTTTTTGCCTTCCCCAGATTCGAACCCTAGACCTCCGGGACAAGTACTAAAGTTCCTTGAATCTGGTAGCCAAGTGAGCGCGGCTCACTTGGCTACCAGATTCAAAGAACTTTAGTACTTGTCCCGGAGGTCTAGGGCGGCTCACTTTGTTACCAAGATTCATAAACTCTAGTACTTAGCCTGGAGGTCTAGAGTTCGAATCTTGGAAAAGGTAAAAATCCATTGGCCAGGGGTGGGAAGTACTTGTGAGTAACAGCACGGCCGACGGTCGACGACCAAAGGAGTCGGGTTGTTGGGCCGTCAAAAATGGAATTTGGCTGCCCAAGGGGTCGAGGGGTCGGGTCGACGGGCCGGATCGTTACAATAAAAATGTGCCTTTTATTGTAACGACCCGACCCCTCGGCCCTTTGGGCGGCCCAACTGGCGTCCCAACAACCTGGCGGCAAAATCAACATTTGTCGGCCCAACAACCTGGCCCTACCGTGTCGTTACTCACTAGGATTTCCCACCCCTGGCCAGTGGATTTTTGCCTTCCCCAGGATTCGAACTCTAGACCTCCAGGATAAGTACTAGAGTTTATGAATCCTGGTAGCCAAGTGAGCGTGGCTCACTTGGCTACCAGGATTCATAAACTCTAGTACTTATCCTGGAGGTCTAGAGTTCGAATCCTGGGGAAGGCAAAAATCCACTGACCAGGGGTGGGAAGTCTTAGTGAGTAACGACACGGTCAGGCCAGGTTGTTGGGCCGCCAAATGTTGATTTGGATGCCAGGTTATTGGGCCGCCAGGTTGTTGGGCCGTCAGTTGGGCCGCCCAAAGGGCCGAGGGGCCGGGTCGTTACAATAAAACTTAAGTGGGGTTTGACCCCTAGGCCTTTACCATGAGAGGAGAATATACTTACTAAGTGGGATGGTTTGTTTTTATGTAGCGACACGACCCCTCTAGCCCCATCAAGCGGCTCTTTAGGCAAGTGCCCTACGGTCTTCTTGTTAGATCGAGAGAATACAATAGAGGGGGGGGGTGCATATCGTAAATCGTTTTCGGATTAAAGATAAGAGAATACGCAGCGGAAAATTAAAACACAATGCAAAGACAGGCGATTTTACTTGGTTCGGAGTCGAGGTCGGCTCCTACTCCAAGGCCCACGGTCGTTGACCGTTTACTGCGGGCAATTCTATATGTGCGCAAAGTGTTTACAATAGAATATCACAATTTTAGTACAGTAAACTAAAAACTTAACACTCTTCGTTACCGACGCCCGGTGTAGGTTGTATTTCGGAGCAGAGGGTCGTCGTCGGCGCTTGTATCTCGAGATTGGAGGATTCTGGAGCAGAGCGCTTGAGTAGAAGAGCATATTGGCGTTGGAAAGTTGTCTTCTGAAGCCTTGGGGGTTGAGGACTATTTATAGCAGTCCTGGGGGCCCCCTGGACGTTGGGGGCGCCCTCTACGTGGCCTTCGATCCACAACAACCTCGGTCAGCCTTTATCCCTCAAGGATCGGGTTGAGGTTTGACTGGGGGTGCCCGGGACGTAGGGGGCGCCCCGGTTGACTTAGTCTGCTGGCTTCTCGCTGGCTCAAACTCCATCCGCTTCGTTGGCTTGGACCTAGGGCGCCCAGAGCATCCGGGGCGCCCAGGAGCACGGGGGCGCCCGGGATCACGGGGGCACCCTCCCCATTGTGCTTCCGAAGCATTACTTGCTTAGCTTGTCTTGCCTTCACCTTGGGGGCGCCCTGCCCAGCTGCTGCCCCTCTCTTTTGGGGCGTTCTGAGCTGCTGAAACTCGTTCCTTCAGTCCTGCATCCAGGGTTAGTACCAAACAAAACAATGCAAGCATGTTAGTGAGTTTTACAGCCGTAGCTGTCTTGGTTCTGACTTTGGGTCTCCTAAATGGAGCCCTAGGTCGAGTCGACGCCTACTGTTCCCTCCACGGGGAATGCGTCCTCACCTACTCCTCTCAGGAGAGTTTATCTTTTGCCAACCGGCTCCTCCGGTTGGACTTTTGACCGATGCACCTGACTAGGTCTTCGTGCCCACCTTCCGAGCAGGTCTTCGGTGTCCAGCTCCTTGCCAGGGCTTCGTGCCCAGTCCTCGACCAGGACTTCGTGCCCACCTTCCGAGCAGGTCTTCGGTGCCCAACTCCTTGCCAGGGCTTCGTGCCCAGTCCTCGACCAGGACTTCGTGCCCACCTTCCGAGCAGGTCTTCGGTGCCCAGCTCCTTGCCAGGGCTTCGTGCCCAGTCCTCGACCAGGACTTCGTGCCTAGTGTACCTAGGGCTTCTTTTCCTGTACACTTAGTAAATGTGTTAGATCAACATTATATCTTAACTTTTGAACCCTTTGTCATTATCAAAACACAGGTTCGACTTGGGTGTTGTCTGCACCAACAATCTCCCCCTTTTTGATTTATGGCAACCCGGTTCAAAAAGTTAAGTTAATTAAAACAGGTGATATAACAGTTTTGTTTCCTCCCCCTGGAAGGAATCTCCCCCTAGGGTTTTCAAAAGTTCGCGGGGTTTAAAAAATTTCTAACTCTAAAGAGCACTTTTAAAAAGACTTTAAGTCAAAAACTTAGTAGAATCATTTTCTGAAGTTTAACAAAAATCAATCCCTTAATTACTTTTTCTATTCAAGATAAGTACTTAGAGAAAGTTTTGAGCATAGCTTGAGTTTAAGTACTTCGAAATACTTTTGTAATTGGGTTAAGTCAAATACTTAGAAAAGTACTACTTTTTGTTTTGAAAACAATTTAAGTCAAGTACTACTTGAAATTTTTGAAAACAATTTAGAAAGCAACTTAGATTACATACTTTTTGAAGAAAGGATAAAGTTTTGAAATTTTTTTTAAAACCTTCTCTCCTTTCCTATCTCTCCCCCTTTGCCATATATCAAAAGCAAAGCAACATAGCTAAAATAGATAAATTGCATCAGGATATAATAAAAAAATAATGTGCTGTACTTGACCAATTCGAGATGTAAACTAAATCAAATCAATTGAAATTATCTCTGTAGGGTCCTGTCTAACCCAATTAGCTACTAACTAACTGTTATAAACAGTAGTTTTTGTTAGGGTTAGTCAAGTTAAGTGTTCTGTTCAAGTTAGATTTTCTAAACTTGACACTCAACCTGATTATTGTTTAGGTTGTATTTAGTGCCCCAATTACTGCAGATGCACTGACTTAAAACATCTTGAATTAAGGCAAAGACCTAAGCATCTCAACCCATTCTAGGTTATCAATCAAAAGTACCCTAAGGTGCTTGTGAGATGCTGGCTTCTAAATCTATAGGTGCATGCAGTTCTAGGGTTAGAGCCTAGGCTAAGTCCATTTGGGAAAAAATCCTAGTTTTGAAGGGGATAATTTTTCAAAAAAAAACTAAGTCGAAAAATTATTATTATTATTATTATTGTAAAAGAACTGCTAAAAAGATTTTTCATACTCATTAAAGCTGATTTTGAAATTAAGTAAAGCAGTTTTAAAATTATTTTAGAAATTGATTTTTCAAATAAAGCAGAAAAACAGAAAAATAGAGTAAACCTATTCTACCAAGCATAATCCTAACTGATAATGGACAGATAGTCAAACAAGTAGGCAAGTGCATATAAGTTAACTGGTCAAAACGTGTACCAGTATAGTTTGACATATGTTAGGCATGAGTTACAAAGCATTTAATGAAGTAATCCAGCTATGACGAGGGGCCAGGGTGGTCTGATGAGCCAGGCTGCCACGCTCTGAGTAGTGACATCATCTCGGTGTATCGAGCGTCATCTACTTCTCGATCGGCTCTTTGAGCGTCCATCTGCTCGAAGTGGTAAGCCTCGACTTGCTCTCGGAGCCTGTGGAGCTCCGTCTGCATCTGAGTGAAGCGCTGGTCTATGGTCAGTGGTGGTGGCTCGTCTATGTGCTCACGAACCTCGGCTGCCAAATCTGCGACATCGACTTCAACCTCCTCATCTGAGTCGATCTGGGGTCCGGCTCTTTCTGCTTTTGACCATGTCTATGGGGGCGCCCTGGTCAGCGAGGAGTGGCAGACTTTCTGCCATTTGGTGAGCCTTGGGGTGCCCACAAGGGTCTGGGCACCCTCAATAGCTGCTTTTGCAGTTTTTTGTCCTTAATGATGGAAGAGAGAGGGGGGGGGGGCGCCCGAGGGGTCACGGGCGCCTGTGACCTGCTTTTTGACTAGTCTTAATCTTACTTTGACCAATTTGACTAGGTTTGATCGCTTTTGACCAATCTTGACTGGACTTAACTTGTTTGACCAGGTTTGATCATTTTGACCAGTTTTGATTAGGTTTGACTAACCAATAGTCAAGTCATTTTAGTTCCAACTTGCAAAAAAAATAGATGAGCTTTGGTTAAATTAAACCTAGCTGTCTCATCCAATCTAGAGTTGTCAAACACTTTTGCCTTATGGGTTTTGTGAGACAGATTTTAGTAGATAAAATTATTTGGTAAAATCATGATTTATTTGGAAAAAGTTAAATTAATTTTAAAAATAGTTGATTTTGAGTTTACCAAAAAAAATGTTTGATTCTATAATTAACTGAAAATTTGTGTTAGATTCGAATTTGACAAGGAATAATTTGAATTTGAATTTCAGAAATCGGCTTCCAGGTCTTGGCGAGGCACTAGGCCTTCTTTGGCCGTAGCCTTATTGGATCATCAACCCTTTCCTTGACAAAGCCTTTTAATGAAATTTAATTTTCAAAATTATTTCTTGAAAAATTCTGGTCTAACTAGTTTGGGTCTTGGATCGGTAGCTTCGGCTAGTTTTACCAGTCTAAAGAGACCAAGTAGAGTATACTTGACCTTATTAGAATTGACTTCCCTAACGTACTATCATCTCACCGCCACCCAATACTATGTTGTTCAAATTTCAGTTAAGTTGGTTCAATCCTTAAACTAACCATTCCTAAGTCTAAGCATGGTAAATTGCAGAAATTAAATAAACACGCAATCATGCATTTTGAAAACAAGATTTGAAATTTATCTAGGTATAAATATTGTTTTTAATTTGGCTCCCCCTGGACTAAAGCCATGATAATGGTTAGGCAAGATGTGAATCTTGTCCTTGGGGATCCAATACTGATTTGATTCAGTTTGTTTGTTCAGGCATAGTTTGGGTACCCATGCCTGAATTTTAGGTCTTGACTGGTTCAGTACAGCATAGTAGGATCTTTGTCTAGATTTGGTTCTATAGCCTAATCCGGATCAATTTAGAATCGATTTTTATTTTCCAAGAATCATGTCTAGACCCTTGGAACCAGAAGTGAACCGTTCTAATGCTGTTCTGAGGTCCTTGACTTGAGTTTTCAAGGAGGAGTTCTCTTTCTCAAGTTTTTCAACTTGAGTAGAGGTTCCTTCTTGAACATTCTGTTGGTGCAAGTTGCATCAATGATGTTCTCATCTAAGGGTTTTAATGTTTGACAATTTACTTAAGTCAGTGACACATTGAACAGACAAAGGGGAGTTAAGAGAGGAGTAACCAAAGTGGAAGGAAGTCCTAGTAAACCTAGGCAATATGTCCTGGTTCAGGGAATTGGGCACTAAGTCCTGATCGAGGATTAGGCACTAAATCCTGGCAAAGGGCTGGGCACCAAAGACTTGCTCGGAAGGTGGGCACTAAGTCCTGGTCAATGACTGGGCAAGAAGACCTGGCCGAGGGTTGGGCACTGAAGACCTGGTTCGGGGAATTGGGCACTAAGTCCTGGCAAGGGTTGGGCACCAAAGTCCTGGACTTAGGGTTTGGGCACAAAGTCTTGGTCTGAGGGACTGAGCAACTTAGCTGAGCGATGACTAAGGACAGGAGTAGAGACAGGTCAGGGTTTGGGCGTCTCGAGGTCCGAAAGTATCGGAAGCTAAGCAAAAGTCCACCCGAAGGACTGGGTGGCAACCGTCTCCTGAGAGGAGTAGGTGAAAGGCGCGTTCTCGGGGGGTGAGAACTTGCGTCGGTTTGACCTAGGGTTTAGTGGAAATCCGAAGTCCGAACCAAGTCCTTAAGGCTAATATTGTATGTATATGCGCTTTGTGTTTGTGTATCTTGCAGGTACCAAGATTGGAAGACAAAGCAAGTGAAACAAAAACAAGTGCTGGAGGCCTTAAAGCAGGGCGCCCCCAACAGTGGGGGCACCCCCATGCATCCAGGGCGCCCCCAATGATGGGGGCGCCCAAGCTAAAGAGGAGAAGTGGCAGTTTTGTTTTGTAGGCAGAATAGGCTTCAAGCGGGGCGCCCGGGAGGTCCGGGGCGCCCGGGTTCAAAGCTGTATTTGCTGTTTCGAGTTTGAAACACAGATAAGCCTTCATGAGGGCGCCCTGGTCAAAGATTTTATCAGCTGTGGCGAGGTCGACTCAGGGATAAGGTTTGACCGGGTTTATCGGGGCGCCCCCAACGTCCAGGACGCTCGTAGGAAGTCTATAAAAGGGGCTTCGACCCCTCTGCTTCAGACACAACTGCTAAGTGCCATTCTGATCATTCTGACCGACGACAACGTGCTAAAGATGAGGCTCTACGACCGGGAGGCTCCAGGAGGAAGTGTGCGGCACTTCGAAGGTCCAGATCGGCCGAGCGTCAGAATTTGTTTTGTTCGGTTTGCATTTATTCCGTACTTAATTTTCTGTACTTGTGCTTGTAATTGTACACTGTAAGACGGGTTTTCTCCGCCTCTGAAAATTCTGGAAAGGAGACCAATAGTGGACTCATGCCGAGTACATAGGCCTTGGACGTACTGATCCTGGGGGGTTGGGAACCAAGTAAATAATCCCGCTGTGTCCTTGTATTGTTATTTCTCTTTCTGTTTTATTTTTCCGCTGCACTAACGCTCTGAGTAGATCGAAAGTTTTACGAAGTTTTCACGACAAGATTTTCACGGTCGATATTCACCCCCCCCTCTATCGACGACATCGGTCCTACAATTGGTATCAGAGCTAGGTCGCTCTTCACCGGACTAACCGCCGACGGAGCAACGACGCCAGGAGTTGAGGGGGAGTCTAGGGGTGAATCAGGTATATTTCATTTAAAATGTCTGTTTTTAAATTTCATATTACGTGTTTTAAGTGCAGAGAGAGAGGACACTATAAAAATCAGTGCCCTACTCGTAAGACTCGATCTACACCACCGGCGACAAAGGAGACACCAGCGCCAGGAGTCCGGAAAAACAAGGATCACGTACAATGCTTCAAGTGCGGAAAATACGGACACTACAAGAACAAATGTCCGACAAAGGTACGTAAAATTTACGTTCTGAAAAGGTTCAAAATTCCTGCGTTGTCTTTAGATAATTTAGTTAATTTCTCGGATAAATTAGATTTACTGCATAGTAAAATTAATATTTTGCATGACAAATTAGAAAATGCAGATATGACTAAAATATCAAAAATTAATTATTTAATTCAGAACATTAATTCAGTAATTTCTAAAATAAATTATCATAACTTTAATACTGATGATGTTAATCCTAATAATTTTATTTCTGATAATTTTAAACGTAATTCTGATTCTGATAACTTTAATTCTAATAATGTCAATTCTGATAATTCTAATTCAGATAAATTTAATCCTAAGGATAAATCTGAATTCAAAAATCCTAAGGATAAATCTGAATTCAACAGTCTTAAGGATAATTCTAAATTTGAAAATCCTTTAGATAATTATGAATTTAAAGTTGAAAATCCGTTGTATAACTATGAATTCGAGATTAAAAATCATAAGAATAATCCAGAAATTAATTCTGAAAATCTTAAGAATAATCCAGAAATTAATTCTGAAAATCTTAAAGATAATCTAGAGATTAATGTTGAATTTCTTGAAAATATTGAAGATATATCTGAGGATAATTCTGAGGATAATATTGAAGATAAAATTCTCCTATATAATAACTTAATTATAGATAATCTTGAAAATTATTACAAAACTTTAATTAGTGGTCCAAATTACTCCTCCTACTTTGAGGATACTAAAAAAATGTAATTTTGAGGATGAGAAGGACATGGAATTATCTAAGATTAAGGCCGTAGTTAATAAAGTTTACAAAGATTCAAATAAATCAAAATTAATAGAAAAACTTGAAAAGATATATAAAAATGAAGAAGAAATTTTCGAAATAATGAAAATGATGAACTTAAACCCACAACTATTAATTAATCATTTCAACCTTAATTATTCAAACTCAAATTAATAAATTCAAATTAAATTCAAATTAATAAATTTAAATTAAATTTAAATTAATTTAAATTCAAATTAAATTAAATTCAAATTAATAAATTCAAATTAAATTAAATTCAAATTAATAAATTCAAATTAATAAATTCAAATTTAATTAAATTTAAATTAAATTAAATTCAAATTAAACCTTAATTAAATCTCAATTAAATCAATTAAATTTAATTAAGTCAATTAAATCAATTTAATTCAAATAAAGTTAATTAATTTACTTCAAATAAATTCAACTTTAATTGATTCAAATTAATTCAAATCAATTCAATCTTAATTAATTCATTTTCAAATTAATTCGAACTTCAATTAATTCTTAATTAACTTGAATCCAAAATAACCTAAACTCGAACTAAACTAAAACCTTACCCAAACCGCAACAATTAATTTAATAAAATTAAATATGTCAAAGTGAGTTGGCATATTCGCGGGTTCACACGACATGTATCAAATCGGGAATTTGATACATTTTTAAAAACTTAAATAAAATGATTTGAATTGTTTGACTCATGCATAATTGTCATGTCATGCATTTGCTACTTCTTTTAAATATATGACATGTCATTCATATTTAAATTTTATGCATATATTAGAACGGGTATAGGAAAAAGAATAATTGAAACTTGATCAACCTAGTATTGGGTGGCGGTGAGATGATAGTACATTAGGGAAGCCTCTTCTCATAAGGTCAAGTATACACTACTTGGTCTCTTTAGACTGGTGAAACTAGCCGAAGCTACCGATCCAAGACCCAAACTAGTTAGACCAGAATTTTTCAAAAAGTAATTTTGAAAATGAAATTTCATTAAAAGGCTTTGTCAAGGAAAGGGTTGATGATCCAATAAGGCTACGACCAAAGAAGGCCTAGTGCCTCGCCAAGACCTGGAAGCCAATTTTTGAAATTCAAATTCAAGTTACTTCTTGTCAAATTCAAATCTAACACAAGTTCCAATTAAATCTTAGATTTAATAATAAACTAAGAAAAATGATTCAAGCATCTCACAATACACCTATAAGGCAACCATGCTTGTTGTATTGATATATCTAAAATGGGTGAGATGTTAAGGACTAATGAATTAAAAAATATTTTTCAAAAATATTTTTCAAAATTGTTAGAATATGTTCCTAAAAATATATTTTCAAAATAGTGTTTCAACATAATAATATTTTTATGAAATTCATGCTTGTTTGATTGATTGTACATAGTATACATTTTTCAAAAGAATATCTTTTCAAAAATATTTGACTCACTCAATTAGATACAAGCCTCTTAGGACAACACTAAAGTTCCTTAAGGCACTTAGATAGAGTCAAACGATGTTGGGTACAGGGGGAGTGGTTTATTTTTTTTTCAAAAAATTGTCCTTGAAAAACCACTGTCTTTTAAAACGGTCTTCGAAAACTGGGCTTTAAACACTATTACTTACCTTAATTTCAAAATATGTTTCAAAATTTCAAAATACATTCCAAGAGTGTGCTTTGTCTTGTTTGATTTTGATAAACCCTAATGACACAGAGGAAGGTCCACTTCATAATCTACAAGGACACCTAGGATGTGTCAGATTTAGGGGGAGTCTGAATCAAACTTCTGAAAAAGTTTTTGTGTAATTAATTGCTTTGAAATTATTAGATAATTCCTTTGATTTGAATCAAACCTTAAGACTCAGAGGAAGAGTACTTGTGGTCAACAAGCTTCCCAGGACTGGGTCAAGTTTAGGGGGAGGTCAAATTAAAAGAATTATTGAATATTTCAATTGTTTTCATGCACGGTATTTTCAAATCCTGTTGAAAACATAAGTATTCTTTCAAAATACTATCAATTTTTTTTTAAAAAAAATACTATTATTTTCAAAAATTCATCTGGTTTTTGATCAATTTGAAATAATGTTTATCTTGAGTTTGGAAAATCTTCCAGGACACTTAGGAAAATATCCCTGTAGTCAACAAGATTTCCTATCATTGTGTCAGACTGGAAGATAAATCAAGTCAAGTATTATGACTTCAAAAATTCATACATTTTTCAAAATGTACTTACATCCTATTTTTTAGAATTTGTGTGACTTATAAAATTATTTTTATATTTACTTGAATCTGAAAAATTTCCAGGACACTTAGGAAAATATCCTTGTAGTTAACAAGGTTTCCTAGGATTGTGTCAGACTGAAAAAGAAACTTAGTCAAGTAAAATATTGTGTTTTCAAAATGCATAATACTTTTCAAAAATTACTTATATTTTTTCAAAGTCTCATCTTTTTCAAAAATAGTTAGTACTTGCAAAATATGTATAATATTTTTCAGAAAAACTTGTACTCTTCAAAATAACTTCCCAAAATGCATCATATCTTTCAATGTACTTGCACCTTTCAAAACTCACAATATTCTGTCAAAAATACAGTATTTTCTCAAAAAAAATTTTTTTGCAATATTGTTTAAGTTTTCTAAGATCAAAATACATAAATACTTAGTTTTATGCTATGTCTTCAAAAATTTATACTAAGTATTTTCAAAAAGAACCAAATATTCTCATTGTTGGCGCAAGTATTTCTGGTAATTTTTTTTTGATGTATGACAAAGGGGGAGAGATGCGCTTAAGTTAGAAATAATTTTTAACTTAAGACAAAGGGGGGAGAGATGCGCTTAAGTTAGAAATAATTTTTTCTTTCCCTCTTACCAAAGGATCAATTAATCAAAATGTCTTTCAAAATGGGAGGAAGTGAAAGTTAGAAATTTTTTTTTCTTATTTTTTTCAGTGGATCAAAAATATATTTTCAAAACTAAGATCATTTTTTAGTTTGATCCCAAGGAGAGTAAGTTAGCCCCTTCAACCAATCTAACTTAAGTTATTGTCAAACATCAAAAAGGAGGAGATTGTTGGTGCAAGTTGCATCAATGATGTTCTCCTCTAAGGGTTTTAATGTTTGACAATTTACTTAAGTCAGTGACACATTGAACAGACAAAGGGGAGTTAAGAGAGGAGTAACCAAAGTGGAAGGAAGTCCTAGTAAACCTAGGCAATAAGTCCTGGTTTAGGAAATTGGGCACTAAGTCCTGATCGAGGATTGGGTACTAAGTCCTGGCAAAGGGTTGGGCACCGAAGACCTTCTCGGAAGGTGGGCACTAAGTCCTGGTCAAGGACTGGGCAAGAAGACCTGGCCGAGGGTTGGGCACCGAAGACCTGGTTCGGGGAATTGGGCACTAAGTCCTGGCGAGGGTTGGGCACCGAAGTCCTGGACTTAGGGTTTGAGCACGAAGTCTTGGTCCGAGGGACTGAACAACTTAGCTGAGCGATGACTAAGGACAGGAGTAGAGACGGGTCAGGGTTTGGGCGTCTCGAGGTCCGGAAGTATCGGAAGCTAAGCAAAAGTCCACCCGAAGGGCTGGGTGGCAACCGTCTCCTGAGAGGAGTAGGTGAAAGGCGCATTCTCGGGGGGGGTGAGAACTTACGTCGGTTCGACCTAGGGTTTAGTGGAAATTTGAAGTCCGAACCAAGTCCTTAAGGCTAATATTGTATGTATATGTGCTTTGTGTTTGTGTATCTTGCAGGTACCAAGATTGGAAGACAAAGCAAGCGAAAAAAAAAAACAAGTGCTGGAGGCCTTGAAGTAGGGCGCCCCCAACAGTGGGGGCGCCCCCATGCATCCAGGGCGCCCCCAATGATGGGGGCGCCCATGCTAAAGAGGAGAAGTGGCAGTTTTGTTTTATAGGCAGAATAGGCTTCAAGCGGGGCGCCCGGGAGGTCCGGGGCGCCCGGGTTCAAAGCTGTATTTGCTGTTTCGAGTTTGAAACACTGATAAACCTTCATGAGGGCGCCCGGGAGGTCTGGGGCTCCCTGGTCAAAGGTTTTATCAGCTGCGGCGAGGTCGACGCGGGGATAAGGTTTGACCGGGTTTATCGGGGCGCCCCCAACGTCCAGGGCGCCCGTAGGAAGCCTATAAAAGGGGCTTCGACCCCTCTGCTTCAGACACAACTGCTAAGTGCCATTCTGATCATTCTGACCGACGACAACGTGCTAAAGATGAGGCTCTACGATCGAGAGGCTCCAGGAGGAAGTGCGCGGCACTTCGGAGGTCCAGATCGACCGAGCGTCAGAATTTGTTTTGTTCGGTTTGCATTTATTCCATACTTAATTTTCTGTACTTGTGCTTGTAATTGTACACTGTAAGACAGGTTTTCTCCACCTCTGGAAATTCCGAAAAGGAGACCAATAGTGGACTCATGCCGAGTACATAGGCCTTGGACGTACTGACCCTGGGGGGTTGGGAACCAAGTAAATAAATCCCGCTGTATCCTTGTATTGTTATTTCTCTTTCTGTTTTATTTTTTCGCTGCACTAACGCTCTGAGTAGATCGAAAGTTTTATGAAGTTTTCACGACATGATTTTCACGGTCGATATTCACCCCCCCTCTATCGACGGCACCGGTCCTACACATTCTCAGTTAAGGATCCAGAGTCAGCTCCCTCTTTCAAGAGTTTTACTTCCTGTCGGAGGGATTCGACTCGGATTTTGGCTTTTGCCAAGTCTCGAGAAAGATATGTAATTAATTCGTTTAATTGACTTCTAGAAAAACCACTTATAGTGATTCCGTCATCCTCTAAAAACGTGAGTTTGCTGTCGTCCGGCTCCGATTCTGACTCGGTCTCAATTTCTTCTGAGGCGGTTAGTGCAAGCAGGTTCGACTGTGGGGTCTCTTCTTCTTCTTCAGAGGAAGACTCGTCCCACGTTGCTTGAAGAGCCTACTTTCTTCTTGCTTTCTTGGCTTCCTTTAGGTTAGGGCATTCCGATTTGAAATGACCCTTTTTGTTGCATTTGAAATAAGTCACACTTGATTTATTCTTCGTTGGTTCAGCTGGATTATCCTTCTTCCGGCTGGCTTTTCTTCTGTTGGATTGATTCTTCAATTCCTTATAGTAGTTCCGAGCAAGCCGGACCAGCTTGGGTCGATCTCCTTCGCTGTCTTCTGAGTCTGAGTCTGAATTAGACTCGAGTGCAGGTTGAGGTTTCTTCTTGGTCATCTTTCCAGTTTTACCTGCAATAAAGGCAATGCCTTTTTCGGCCAGTGTGCAGTTAGTCTGCTCATGTAATTCAAGTTCGGAAAATAGTTCATCTAATTTAATTTTTGAAAGGTCCCTTGAACCTTGTATGCATCTACCATAGATGCCCACAGGGTGTTTCTCGGGAAAGCGTTAAGAGCGTACCTTATCAGGTCACGATTTTCTACCTTGTGACCGATTGTGTGTAGTCCGTTCATTAACTCCTGAATTCTGGCGTGGAGCTGGGCTGCTGTTTCGTTGTCATTCATCTTGATCGTGTACAACTTGTTCAGGAGGAGATCTCTCTTGCTGATTCGAGTATCTGAAGTTCCTTCGTGCAGCTCGATCAGCTTACCCCACAGCTCCTTTGCACTACTGAATGGTCCTACCCGATTCAACTCTTCCTTGGTCAAACCGCATTGAAGCGTCTGGGTTGCTTTGGCATTAGCTTCTATTTTTCTTTTCAGAGTGGTATCCCACTCAGTGTAAGACTGTGGCACTCCTTCAGCATTCCTTGGAATCTCCAGTCCAGACTGGATGATTATCCACATGTCCACCTGAGTTTTCAGGTAGACCTCCATCCGACTTTTCCAGTAGGAGAAGTCCTCTCCACTAAAAAGCGGTGGTCTGGCTGTGCTGAATCCTTCTTGCATGTCCATTTAGCTAAAATAAAAAAAGAAAGAAAATATCCCAAGACTTGGTCTTGGATTAGTAGTGCGGTAGAAAAATATTTATCGAGGGGTGTTGCACCAACCTCGATTAACGATGAAAATTCGAAAAAAAATTAAAAAGAAATCCGAAAAAAACCCCTCAAATTGGTGGTTGCACCAAATTTGAGCTTCCCCGCTCTGATACCACTTGTTAGGACCAAAAGGAATTAGGATACCTCCACAATGGCATGATATTGTCCACTTTAGGCCTAAGCCCTCATGGTTTTGCTCTTGGGCTCTCCCCAAAAGGCCTCATGCCAATGGAGATACATAATTCCTCATAAGCTTATGATCCAACCATATGATTTCCAATGTGGGGCTAAGTTTGCACCCTTGCAACCCCTAACACTTCCCACACCCGGCGGTGGGTTTTTGCCTTCCCCAAATTTGAACCCTAGACCTCCGGGACAAGTACTAAAGTTCCTTGAATCTGGTAGCCAAGTGAGTGGCACTTGCCTAGAGAGCCGCTTGATGGGGCTAGAGGGGTCATGTCGCTACATAAAAGGCACCTTTTTATATAGCGACATGACCCCTCTAGCCCCATCAAGCTGCTCTCTAGGTCATGCCCTACGGTTTTCTCACTCCTGACAGTGGGTTTTTGCATGAGATCTCGCGCCAAACCTGATCGAATGCGTGCTCACCGCTACCAGCGTCCGATCCGCCACTCCAACCCTCCAAGAATCACAAGAAAGCCTGCGAGGAGGATGGGTATTAGGGTTTTGCGTTCGTGATGATCTACGGTGAGGCATAAACCAAAACGTAACAAAATCCTTACCCAATCCCGGCACCTCATTAAGGAGTGGAAGATCGAGCCTCAGTCGGGGTTTACGATCCCCTCCTCTGACTTCGACGTGGCTGCCTAGATCGCGCGATCACCCATCCAAACCCCTCGCTCCTGCAGATCCCAACAAGAAGATGATTGACGCTCTAATCAAGGTCTCCTTCGCTCCAGGGGACCTCGATTTCACCGAGAGAAGAGAGGAAGAACGAAGAGGCAGGCGAGGGTGGAGAAAAAGGAATCGCAATGGCTAGGGAAAAAGGGTCGGCGAGGAAAGAAGAGAAGAAAAGGAAATTAATATAATAGTGGCACTTTTCTGTTTAGCCCCCTCCAGGTTTGACTATTTACAAAGTAGCACCTGGTTCTGAAATTTTTTCCCATTTTAGCCCTCAAAATCTACTGTATTATGACATTCTCCCCCACTAACAAAAATTTGGTCCCCAAATTTCGTTGTCACATGTGCTAGGTACGATCATACAACACAATACTGAACGAAATCAGACAGTACGGATACGGTTCTGAAATTTTTTCCCATTTTAGCCCTCAAAATCTACTGTATTATGACATTCTCCCCCACTAACAAAAATTTGGTCCCCAAATTTCGTTGTCACATGTGCTAGGTACGATCATACAACACAATACTGAACGAAATCAGATAGTACGGATACGGTACAAAACAAACCGTACCAATCTCAAATAATCAAGGGGAAATGACGAGCTCTGATCATATCCTCGAGCTCCCAGGTCGCCTCTGCCTCCGAATAATACCGTCATCTGACCCTGACTTACCGGATCGTCTTGTTCCGTAGCCGATGCTCCCAGAACCCAAAATTCGTACATGTACCTCCTCATAAGTATCGTCAGATCGGAGCGGAACAGACACCTCGGATAATATGAGTGTGGAATTTGGCACATGACCTCTCAGCATGGATACATGCAACACGTCATGGATGCCAATCAAAGACGGTGAAAGTGCTAGGTGATAAGCTACAGCTCCAATCCTTTCCAGAATCTAGAATGGACCAATATACCGTGGAGCTAGCTCACTTCTGAGACCAAAACGTTCCACCCCTTTCGGGGGTGAAACTCGAAGGAAAACATGATCACCAGGGGTGGAACTCGAAGGAAAACATGATCACCTGCAACAAACTCTATGGGTCTGTGCCTCCGGTCAGCATAACTTTTCTGGCGATCCTCCGCTACTAATAATCTCCGTCTGACAGTCCGTACTAACTCTATCTCGTGCTGAACTCTCTGGGGTCCCAGCAGCTGAGTCTCACTGACCTCATCCCAGAGGGTGGGTGTCTTGCACGCCCTACCATACAATGCCTCAAACGGTGCCATCTATATCGCCGAATGAAAGCCGTTGTTGTAGGCGAACTCTACTAAGTACAAATGATCCTCCCAACTGCCACTAAAGTCTATCACACACGAGCATAGTACACTCTGACTGTCCGTCAGTCTGCGGATGAAAAGCTATGCTGAGACAGAGCTTTGTACCCATAGCCCTCTGCAAACTCTGCCAGAACCAAGATGTAAAACACGGATCCCTATCCGAGATAATACTCAAAGGAACTCCGTGCAATCTGACTATCTCCCGACAATACATCTCTGCCAATCTATCGAGAGAATCCGTCCTCCGAATAGCTAAAAAGTGAACAGATTTGGTTAGTCGGTCCACAACTACCCAAATCGCACCATGACCTCTCCTAGTCCTCGGCAAACCCACTACGAAATCCATGGTGATATGCTCTCACTTCCACTCAGGAATGGGGATCCTCAGGAGGAGTCCAGCAGGTCTCTGGTGCTCTGCCTTAACTTGCTAATAGATAAGACATCTAGCAATAAAGTCTGCGACGTTCCTCTTCATGTCGTTCCACCAATAGGAACGTCTCAAATCAAGATACATCCGAGTGCTACCCGGATGAATAGTAAAATGTGATCGGTGAGCCTCCTGCAGCAACTCCTCTAAGACAGGGTGCGCCTCTGGTACACACAACCTCCCTCGAAAATATAGGACACCCTCCTCATCACGTGAAAAATCCGGCTGCTCTTTCGAAATCGCCTGACTACCCAGAAACTGAATGTGCTGGTCACTGACCTGAGTCTCTCTGATCCTCGACCGAATCTCTGACTAAGCCATCAAAGTCACTAGCACTCCTCTCTCTGTCCGAGACTGCTCCACTAACCCCAGCTCAGAGAAACTCTGAATCAAATTCGTAACCATCACTCTGTGGCATGCTAAAACAGCTCTGGACTTCCGACTGAGGGCGTTGGCGACTACCTTAGCTTTCCCAGTATGGTAGCTAATGGTACAGTCGTAATCCTTCAGAAACTCTATCCATCTCCTCTGTCGAGGATTCAGCTCTCGCTGAGTGAATAGATACTGAAAACTCCTATAGTCTGTGAAGATCCCGAAGGTGATCCCGTAAAGATGACGCCTCCATATCTTCAGCGCAAAGACGATAACGGCCAATTCTAAATCATGAACGGGGTAGTTCCTCTCATGCTCCTTCAGCTGCCGAGAAGCATAAGCAACCACCCGCCCATGCTGCATGAGCACTGCGTCCAATCCCAAGAGAGATGCATCAGTATACCGAGTGAACCCATCCCCTCCCGAAGGCGGTACTAAAACTGGCACAGATACAAGCCTACGCTTTAGCTCCTAAAAGCTGGTCCCACAGGCCTCAGTCTATACCAACTTCAAGCATTTCGTGGTCAGGCGGGTAAGTAGTGATGTAACGCTAGAGAACTCTCAACAAAGCATTGGTAATAGCCAGCAAAACCCAGGAAACTGCGAAATTGGGTTAGTCAATCAATGATCACCCAATTCACTTCAAACCCTCCCTGAGTCCTAAGTAAAACCCCAACAAGGTCCTTAATACCTGTTCCCATTTCCAATCACAAATTGGGATCGTCTAACATAACCCAGCGGGTCTCTAAAGTTCAACCTTCATCTACTGACCTACCAAACATCTATCCACAACCTCCGCGATATCTTTCCCAATATCAACCCACCAACAAGAACGCCTCAAGTCTTTGTATCTACGGTATTACCTGCAAAACACACAAACCAAGAACGGTGAGCCTCACTTGCCTCTTAAGTGAGACAATCAAGGAAGATCCTCCGTAAATAGGTCGGAAAATTTTCAAACCATAGAAAATGCTAATAGACTCCTTCGGACATGCGTCCGAAAATTCTCGAACTACAAAAACGTCAGAGAGCTAAGGCTACCACTGTCAACAGTATGACCCAGTGACAATAGAAACCTTAACGTCCACATGCTTGCACCTCTAGCCCTGAGACGAGGAGATAACTGTAACCTCGTCTTCTCTGATGCCAATGAACCATCACATGGACTGGTTTGAAGGTCAACTCGTAACCACTCTCACTTGACAACCAATGGTATACCCCTCGGAGACTGCCCTCTATAACATACACCAGTTACAGTCAAATTTCACCGACGTCACGCTACTAACACCCATTCCACCGCATCCCAGCGGATCCTGCTTCTCAATGTGCTATTGAGAATATCTAACACGTACAACCTGTCTATGAGTCATGAAACCTCATAGACTAGAATAGCGTAAGACGAGCCGACTAACCCGTCTTCTCGTATCCAAATATACTCCAACTCCGCCCCAAAAGAAGGTAGAGACACATTGTCTCTTAGGAGTATCCCAAAATAGTCAGGAAGTAATTTTTTATTTCTCGAATACATCCTAAGTATTTTTCACCATAAGGTGACTCGGTCTCGTAAGTGATTCGCATCAGTGCCAATCAGGAATCCAAGGTATCCTCTTGGTTATCCAACCAAGTACGAGCGGTAATCTCGTACGTGCCAAGCAACTAGCCCAACACTCCTCCGGATCAATATAAGTCACATCTGACTATACCTTTTTAGGTTAACTAACCAAGCATAATGAATCTGGGATCAAAAGTCCCACGGGAATAGGATATCTCTATCCTCTATCAACTGAGATGATAAACAACCAATATCATCTCTGTTGCATCACAACAGGTCATGTCCTCTAGACATGTCATCTAGAATATCTATCCATACTGAGGCTCCATGAGTTAAAGTGAGTTGATCTCATACCTGATAAAGTCAACTAAAACATACAACCATCAATAGGTTGTCGTCTGATTCGACCCCAAGTCCCCGACTCATCAGTCGGCACTATCGGAGAATCAATATTCTCCGCTATACAATTGAAACCACCATGTCTAACACTACACTAGACAATAGATACAAAAGAGATAAATGAAACACCTCATATACCTCGTGTCGCTTGGAGGAGTCCCGTCGCCGCCATGTTCCAATCGCGTCCATCGAGAAAATGACTCCGACATAAAATCTGAAAACACCCACAAGACCACAAGGTATCTCGAGAACCTGGCTCTGATACCATCAAAACCTAATTTTGTGAAGCATTATCTACGTAGACAGTAGGAGAAGGGCTTGTGGCTTGATCGATGGCATCTCTGATTTGATTTGTTTTGTGCGCAAGCTTTTGGAAATTGAGTTGGTGTTTGAGATTGATTCTTCCTTCCTGTGTTGTGTTATAAACTCTAGTACTTAGCCTGGAGGTCTAGAGTTCGAATACTGGGGAAGGCAAAAATCCACTGGCCAGGGGTGGGAAGTACTTGTGAGTAAGGACACGGTCGACGGTCGATGACCAAAGGGGCCAGGTTGTTGGGCCGCCAAAAATGAAATTTGGCAGCCCAAGGGGCCGAGGGGTCGGGTCGACGGGCCGGGTTGTTACAGGGTGTCTATTTATAGCCCCGGTCAGTTCTATCAGTTTGCTAATGTGGCACTATAGGGGAGCCCGAGTGGTTGTGGGTGTTTGACACATGGCCTGTGCGTTATCCAGTACGTAACGGTCGCAAACGGTTAGCTGGGTGGATAGAATAGGCTCTCAGGCGCCTGTATGCATAGGGGCGCCCGAGTTAGGTTTGGTTAGCAGCATGCTGATCAATCTCCAGCTGGTCTTCTTGGGTGATTTCTAATCAACCGGAGTTAGGCTCACCCGAACCTGACTCTAGACTTTCGCTCCTCGAGCGCCCTTCCTTCTGACTTCTCGACCCTCGAACGTCGTACACGTCCTTCTTGCTCCACCGGTGTACTCTTCTGCAAGTTCCAGATCCCTTAAATGCACCAAGCCTGTCTGCTTACTTCCCCGTGCAATCCTTCTCGTTTATTGCGTCTTACGCTCAACTTTCTCCGCTCTAAGTTCCTACACACTTAGATAGAAGGATCAAAATAACAAGAGGACATAACCTAATTTGTTTGATCATATCAAAACCAACCGGGGCACCAACAGATAGCTAGAGGGAGGGGGATGAATAGCCTGCATTTACTTCTTAACGATTTGTCATTGTGGAAGACTTGAAGCAATCGCTAACACCTTTGATTTACTTGGTATCCACCTCCTTAAGGTGACTAATCTAAGGATCCACACATATGCCCAGCTCCACTATGAATACACTCCTTCTTGGAAACACTCGGAGGTAGAGAAATCTTGTACAAGCTCGAATACAAGAAATACAACACGATATTAAAACTAGGTTACAAAATAAAATCGAAAACGATTACACAAGGAACCTAACTTTTCTTGCTTGGATCTAGCCTCTTGAAACTTGGAAAATGCAATAACACTTTTTTTTCCAACCTCACAAGAATTGGTGTGAAGATGTAACTCAAACTATACTTTCATTCTGAGTGAAAAAAAAAAACCTTTCTAGGATTTGCCTGACACTTCCAATTGATTCAGCCTTCTTCCAGTCGATTGCTACGTCGGATATGGCCTGCAACAACTATTTTTCAAATCTTAATTGATTGACCAATCGATTATAAGCCTCTAAATCAATTACCCAATCGATTCCTAAACTCTCTGTATGTGAGAGATCACAACCAATCGGTTGAACCAATTGATTAGGCTCAGCCGAATCGATTAGTCAATCGATTAGGCTCAGCCGAATCGATTAGTCAATCGATTCGACCCTCTTTTCTCTTCGCAAGAAACAGGTCATCTTCCTAATCGATTGTCTAATCGATTAAGCTAGCCCAAATCGATTACCCAATTGATTTGGGATCTTTCTATGTTCTCATACCCATAACCCAATCGACTGGTTTAGTAGATTACCCAATTGATTGATCACACCCTAAACCCTAAAACCTGATTTTAGCTCTCTTTATTCAACCCAAAGCCTTCCATGACTTGTTAGAACTTCTTCACCTAAGTGTCCGATCAACTCTTGACCGATTTGGACTTTTCCTTGTCTAGTTCCCAACTAGGACTTCATTCGTACTAAGTGTTTAGCTTTCAGCTAACTCACCTTGGTCTTAACCTAGTTCTTAACTAGATTTGTCTAATCCCACTAAGAACTAGGTTTGTGTAGTCTCACTAGAACTTCACTTGTGCCAAGTGTTTAGCTCCCAACAAACTCACATTGATTTTCATCTATTTCTCAACTAGGTCTACCTAGTCCTACTAGGATTTCACTTGTGCTAAGTGTTTTGCTCTCAGCTAACCCATCTTAGTCTTCACCTAGTTCCCAACTAGGTCTTTCCATTGTCTAACCCTCGAGTTAGGACTTCATCAGCCATGTTTTTGGTCAACCTTGACTCACTTGACTTGTCATTCACATATTATCCAAATATCATTGTTAAATATCGAAACTCAAATTCGAGCCAACCTAAGTTTAGTCAAATTGGTCAATTTTGACGTTAAGATGATTGCACCAACAATTAAATCATATATCCCATAACTATTTTACCCTTCCATAATTTATTCATCAGCATAGTAAAATTCCAATTTAATTGCATTTGTAGCAATCAATTAAAAAATGGATTTATTTTTAAAAATTATTGTTCTAAATATAATATGTCAAATTAATATTTGAGTGCATGAATATAATTAAGAGAATTAGACAAATATACAATACGTATGACATATAAAATAATATTTAGGGTGCGTTTGATTCAAGTTATCAGATATAACCTAAGTTATGTGATTATCAAGTAATCACATAACCAAGGTAATGGGGAATGAAACATAACCTGAACTTGTTTGGTTC
The DNA here is from genome assembly GCA_024364735.1 of Boesenbergia rotunda. Lineage (NCBI taxonomy): Eukaryota > Viridiplantae > Streptophyta > Magnoliopsida > Zingiberales > Zingiberaceae > Boesenbergia > Boesenbergia rotunda. The sequence goes on along the minus strand of JAGFNQ010001332.1, from coordinate 74,637 downwards.
AAATAATGTAATCAAATAAAATCTTGTTTGTTTGGAGATAATAGTCTATGACATAATACAATATTTTATCGTATTACCCTTTAGATAAATTTAAGTATAATAATATTATATGCTTATTAATTTAAAATAAAAGGTAAGATGATATTATATACATATTCATACCCTTGGTCGTCAGCCGCGAATAATGGTCGGCTGCTGGCGGTGGTCGCCGGCCGTCGTTGCCGGTCGTTGGCCGCGAATAATGGTCGTCGGCCATCGTTGTCGGTCGTCGACGATAGGGCGACGGTCGCAGTCGATGGGGTGGCGGTCGCCGGTCGCCGGTCGTCGGTCGTCGATCGGCGACGACGGTCGCCGGTCGCCGACGAGGATCGCCGGTTGCCGACGACGGTCGTCGGTCGCCGGCAATGGACGATGGTCGCCGGTCGCCAACGATGGGCGACGGTCGACGGTCGTCGGCGACGGTCGACGGTCGTCGGCGAAGGTCGACGGTCGTCGGCGATGGTCGACGGTCGTCGGCAATGGGCGACGGTCGCCGGCCGTCGGCGACGGTCGTCGGCGATGGGCGACGGTCGCCGGCCGTCGGCGACGGTCGTCGGCCGTCGGCGACGGTCGCCGGCCGTCGGCGACGGTCGTCGGCCGTCGGCGACGGTCGCCGACTGCCGGCCGTGGTCGCCTGCCATCGTTGCTGATAGTTGCCCGCGAATAATGCCTCTTTTGCTAAGGTAAATATTGGAGGATAATTTTGGAAAAATACGTTTCATAACCTGGGAATCAAGAAAAACCTTACTTTCCTAAGGTTTGCCGATTCCGGATTGCATGCCCCTTTTGCTGACGTGTCAGACATCGATCATTACTTGGGAATCGTTGATTATCTAAACCAAACAGGATTTTTGTTGATAACCTAGGATGGATAACCAAGGTTATCATGGATAACCCCCAACCAAATACACTCTTAAGGTGTGGATATAATCAGAAGAACTAGACAAACACATGATTTAGTTTCATGTTCTTCCAAACTCTCTAAGTCTATCAATCTATCTGTTTCAATCAAAATCAACTGATGAATTCAGAGAACTTAGAATGACATAAAATCATGTTTGTGTTCTTCTAATTCTTCTAATTATACTATATTGAGAGCATTGATTTTTGAAATATGAATATGCCTGAAAAATTGATTCGTATTTAAAAAAATTATTGTCTTCAATCTAGTGGGTCAATTGATGTTTAAGGACATGAATATAATCAGGAGAACTAGACGAACATATATGACTTGGTTCCATATCATTTCAAGCTTTCTAGATCTATCAATCGATTTTGGTCGAAACCAGATTTCATGTATTGGTCTAGTTCTATTGATTATATATATACTCTCAAACATAAATTTAATTTCATATATTGAGGATAATAATTTTTTTTAATATAAATCAAAAATTTCGAACATATTCGTGTTTAAAAAATCATTACTTTCAATATACTATATCAAATTAATATAATTTAATATAATTTTAGTTGAAATCAATGAACCTAACGAGTTCGAAATAATATGATATTATTTTTTATATATTTATCTAATTATTTTGATTATATTTATTTTCTTAAATATCAATTTAACTTCTTAAGCAAGAATCCATATCATTCCTAATCAATTGATAACAATCACTGTAGTAATCAATTTGTACAATCAATTGAGAATAGTAAATGGACAAACGGATATCGAATACGTAATAATTTGATAATTTTGAAATTTTAAAACTTTAGTATTAGATTTGGATATTTTGAAACTTCAACTAATTCGATAATTTACCGTCTATTAAATTTTATTTTCTATAAGCAATTTTCTGAAAAAGTTGTTTTTTCTCTCCCATTTTTATTAATTATCAATATTTTTACATCTTGGCTCCAAAGTCCATTCTACTTGGACTAATCAATCAGTACAAAACCGAATCAACCAATTTAATTCAATCAAAATCGAATAACTTATTTAATTGAATGATCAAAATTTTTAATAATAATAAGTCAATTAAACTAATAAAATATCAATTAATTTAATTTTTAATCGTATTAATCAAATTTTATATAACTAATCATGCAACACAGTCTTATTTACACACGATACAACCGTATTAGAAGACATGGTCAGACCATGTGACCTACTAATGTAATTTATTTAATTTAACCAAATTAAAATTTTAAAAACGAAATCAAATTATCTAAATAATCAATATTTTTTAAAAAAAATAAATATATTTCTAAAACTAGGAGACTAAGATAATGTCAAAACATCTTATACTTGCTAACAACAGTTTGGAATACAAAACTAGGAGAATTCCACTCATTTTGCATGGAAACTTGTTTCCTGATGGAGCCAATTTACATGCTAATTCCTAAAAATCAAGAGAACAACCACACCAAGGGAAATAACTCTACTGAGACTGAAGAAATCTCAGCACTCAGGGCAGAGCAGCCTTCAAGGATCTGGTGAAGGATTCAAGCTCTTTCAGCCCTTCTTCTGGGGATTTCGCCTCGCCTAAAAGTTTCACTATTGCACTGCCAACGATCACACCGTCGGCTCCCCACCCAGCTACCTACAAAATCAAACTGGTAAAACTCTCATATTATTGGGGGAAAAGGAACAATAGTATATCGAGCGAACCGACCTGCTTCACATGCTCTGGTTTAGATATGCCAAAGCCAACTGCGACTGGTTTAGTTGTGGCCTGGAAATAGCAGAAAAACATGCGTGACTTCAAGGAAATGCAGAGCAGGCAATCATGAAAGGTAGAGTTTATTCATTTAACAACATAACATGAAGTCCTGCAGTCTAATCTTCAAGACCAAATCTACATGATTTGATCAGCTTGTCTCTTTAAATTAAATCCGCAGTTGAATTTAGAAGAGGAGGAATATAACGAGTAATGGACCAGCATCTAAAAAACTATTTTCCTGCAGAATATCTAATGTGACATCTGTTTACGCACCATACTTCAAACATAAATGAAATTGAAGTTCTTTATAGTGGCTACCAATTTATCTATTGGCAAAACAAAGATTTCTTATTTGCATCATTGACCTGAAATACTTGAACTGCTAATTTATAACTTCATATGGATGTTAGACACCCATCATTCCAAGTGGAAACCAAAAACCATTACCAGGTCCAAGAAACATAGCCACATACTCAATTTTCTCCAGTTGATATTGCTACTGAAGTCTACGCAATATATGAAGTTTATGCCATTGCTTCATAATACTGGGTGCAGTTGCAAACTGAGAAGTGGGGTGTTCTCTGATTTAGTCCTTTTGAAAATCTCGGGTGTCTACTCCAACTAGAAGTTGGGAAATAAAATAACTCGTATGATTCCAACCTCCAACAGTGATAATTGGAAAAGCAAAACATAGAGGTGGCATACCTCTTTAATCTCTTGCAGGAGAGATTGCACACGTGAACTAACAGATGTACGGGCACCAGTAACTCCAACAGAGCTAACCTACACAAAGCAAAATTAAAGTTCAGAGAAATTAAGAACTAGAACAATTATGTGAAGATTTATGAGGTTTTCGTAGCTAGAGAGGTTTAAGTTCACTGTGCTAAAAAGATTTAAGATTATCACGACATGGATGATAAATAATTGTTCAACTACTTAAGCAGGAAAGCAATCTATTGAGATAGAAGATTGCAGGAGGTTTAGGCTGTGTTTGGTACGCTTGTTTTCCATTTTCATTTTATGTAGAAAATGCGATTTTCTGAAAAATTTGTTTGGTTTGCATTTTCCAGCCTTATTTTCGAGAAAAAGATATAGCATTTTCTGGAAAATTAGAGAATGAAATAAAGTCATTTTTCAGAAAATGAAAAAATGTGATTTTCTAAAAAATGAAAATAGAAAATGGAACAAACCAAACGCCCCTTTAATTTCACATTCCAAGAGAAATGAGTGGAAACTATGCTTACTGTGACTCACTACATCAAACTAAGACAATCATAACTGACCAAATTCCTACGATGTGGAGTCATGTGGTGGCTCATAGGAAAAAAGAAATTTAACATATCTACTACATTCAATGAAACCCATGGAATACATATCCAGCATCAAAATCCAACCAAATGCATCAAGAGATAATCTCCCTAGTGAAAACATAACTCTTTCATTTTTTTTAACACTATTTTAGTCCTGGTTATGCTTGCTTATCTGTCATTTGATATCAGGCATCCTATATAAAAGTGCAGATCAGCTGAAAAATGAAATAATTACCAAGTAAACAAATCCTTCTGAAGCTTGTACAATTGCTTTCATTCTTTCTGTTGGGGTGGTAGGTGTTGTAAGGAGCACCTGCAGGGCAATGTGATAGTGACATACTGAACAGGCACCACAATGCATCGACAAGCTAAATGTTTATCATTTGATCTGAAACAATACACTAGTGTTGTGATAGTATAGCCTTTTTTCCTTTTTTTTTCAGTTTAGGAGAATATTATCTTTTATCTAGCCAAAGGTAATGATAACAAACTCTAACTTTCTTACCTACAAAAAGATTTTAGATAAGAACCACAACCAAGAATTCTGGAAGATTAATAATGATAAAAAGGGTCATATGTACAAAATTAGTAGATAAAGTAGGAATGAAGATATTCATGGAGACTTACCAGCTCAATTTTATGCCTAACAGCTTCCTTTCTTAAATTCTCAGTCTCCTCTAAAGGGACATCAGGCACCACAAGCCCTGCAAAATAGCAGACGCGCTAAATAAATAAGCCAAAAATTTAATTGACTGGTTTCAGAGAACATCATATTTGGAAGAGAAAACCATGCCCAATATGGTGAAAAGGTGACACCAAATATATGGTTGAGATAGGTAAAATTACCCCGAACACCAACATCTTTTATAATAGACATGAACTTATCGATTCCCCGCTTCAGAATTGGATTGTAATATGTAAAGAGAGCAATTGGGCATGATAGTTCAGGTACAACCTGCTTGCACAAGATAAATGACATTAAATTAGAAGTTAAAGCGATTGAAATGCAATATTTGAACTCAAGCATGATTAATACGACAACAAACCACGAGTTCCAATTATTTGGGACCATAAGAAATGTAATAAAAAGAGACTGTATAAAAGAAACTTATTGTGTAACAGGGAGAAAATGGTTGTGCACAAATACACCTACAAACACATTGTTCTGCTTATGACAATAGTCTCTTTCATTGTCATTTCATTAACCAAGTCCTACAGAACATTGTCTACTAAGTCCATGGTGCACTCACGTTCGGAGCCCCAAAATCAGGCCAGAGCATCATCTATATCACAATCCCCGACTTCCATAATTCAAAAAAGAATCTGAAGCCTTTGATACATAGCATACGCTGGCATGACACAATACACTAGTATAGCACTGACATTGCGGGCATACAATGTACTACCGTGACAAACCATATTAACACAGTACACAACAAAATCTGTGCCAATTTTAAGCTCGCAATGTACTAGCACAAAATAGAGATTCCAGTAGTGCTCATTTTGATGGTCAAACCTAATGTACCCAATCCTAAACGATCCAAGTAATCATATGTGCATGTTATTGTAGCAAAAAAAAAGAAAAAAAAACAACCTGGTGCATGAAGTTCCCGCCATGCGGGGTTCCAGGAAAGGGTCTATTGTACGTAGCCTTATCCTACTTTGTAAGAGGTTGTTTCCAAGACTCGAACCCATGACCTTTTAAGTCATAAGGCTGTTGGATCTGGGATGGCAAGATGGGGGGGGGGGGGGGGGGGGGGGGCGGGGGGGGGGGGGGTGAATAGCCAGCCACCAAAACCTTACTTCGATCTTTCTGCACTCAGGTTAGCAGCGGAAAAACAAAATAGAAAGAATACAACAGAACAAACACTAACACAGGACATTTACAAGGTTCGGGGATAACTTGCCCCTACTCCTAGGCGTGCCCGTGAGGTGAGCGATCCCTTGATCGTCGGCAGATCAAGCCCCGGAGTGAATCCGGCTAAGAAATTTTCCTTTTCGGTGGAGTAACCTCTCCATAAACGTCTCAGATGAGTAACTAGATAAGCACAGGAGACAGCGAGAAGGATCTTACAGATGCAACCTTAAGCACAAGCACAGAAAGCACGAAGAAGCTGAACACAGAGCACAACACAACTCAACACAAGACCCTTCACTCAGTTCTTTGTTCTCGTTGTTGTCTCTGTCTCTTCTTCGCCAGCCTCTTCTAAAGCCTTCATTCTGCACATCAACAGGCTTCATCACCCACTGACCCACGGTGTCGTCACCCACTGACCTACTGACCCCTTCTGAGCTTACTGAAGTCATCTCTTCAACTGAAGCTTCAGGCTAGACGCCAAACGCCGTTGAAACTTGCAAACACATACCAAAAAAAATAGCTGCAGCGAAAGTCACCATTGACCCTCCTTCTTGCTCCTTCATCTGAACATTACAGGTCTGTATCGTCTCTATATCATCTGCACGCTCACATACTTCTTAGCGAAGCAAATCAGAACCAAATCAGAAGAAAATCAAAGAAAATCAGAGGTCTGACAGTAATTTGAATTAAAGTTCTGAGGCGTTGATCGGTCACCCTGACGGATCAGACACCCTCCTGACCAATCAGACTCGACTCGGATCGATCCAGTGAAATTCTGATCGGTCTTACTGACCGATCAGAGATCAGGGATCGGTCACCAGACCGATCCTCAAACCTACTATGAATTCCAGGTGATTCCCAGTTTAAGGCACTGATCGATCTCCCTGACCGATCAGCCAAGGCCTGATCGGTCAACCTGACCGATCAGGCCATAGCCTGATCGATCCAGTCTATGTTGATCGATCGCACTGACCGATCAGCCAACATTCTGTAACCACACAGAATGTTTCTGATCTGTTTCTGATCGGTCACCAGACCGATCAGACATCCTGGATCGGTCTTGTGACCGATCTACTATCAAGGGAGTTCGTGCCAACTCCCTAATCGGACTTCAGACCGATCCAGCCAATCATTTCGATCCTGAGTCCAAAAAACAAGCTCCCTTGCCTTCTCTGACTCAGTCTGGTCCGAAGAACGAGCTCCCGAGCCCTCTCCGACTTATCCCGATCCAGAGAACGAGTTACCGAGCCCTCTCTGACCACAGTTCGGAGAACGAGCTACCGAACCCTCTCCGACCAGAACTTCGTGCCTAACTTCACTCATCAGGACTTTTGCCCAGTTTCACTCACCAGGACTTTGTGCCCAGTCCCTGACCAGGACTTCATGCCTAACTTCACTCATCAGGACTTTTGCCCAGCTTCACTCACCAGGACTTCGTGCCCAGTCCCCGACCAGGACTTAATCCGAACTTAACTATCTGATCTCACTCAACCAAACTTAAATCGGTGTCAACACCAAAACAACAATCAGGTCAGACTGCATCAACAAAGGCGACAACTTTACTATTGCGCTAAGACTCCCCTTCAGAAACAAGTTATAAACACAAACGGAGAGATCATTATGAACAACTCCAAATGCTCATTATAAAAAAAATGGAGAGATCATTATGAACAAACGCAAACATCAGAAACAAGTTAGATTACACCCACCTCACTATTTAAAATGCCCAACTCCAAATGCTCTCTTCATTTTTTATCCCAACTCACACAATATGTAAATTAAGTAATTAACTAAAACTAATGATCTCTTAGTACAATAAATACTATCATGAGCATATCATATTATTTCTCAACCACATGTTTGATTTCTTATAAGTTATAATGGCTTTCATGTGTCCTTTACCCCATTACCTACAATATGAAGCTAATATTTCATTTTTAGCATGTAGTAGGTTTTTCACAAATTTCATTTCCCCCCTAGTTTTATATTCATATGAAATTTTCAATTTTAAGAAAAATGAAATATTTTCCGGGTCTATGAGCATATCGTATATCATATTTTCCCAATGCTTCCAACACAGATTTTTAACCCAAATAAAACTGAAAGACTAAGAAGATTTTTCTTATCCGCATTCACTAGCTCATCAAATTGTTTGAATTTAATCATGTGTGGGTCAAATGACATCTAGGAGATAGTATGAGTTGAGGAATATTTAAAAAATTACTCTCAGAAAGAGCCAAAAATACTATCCCTCAAGAAAACACTTTAAAAAAAACATGGAAAAATTCTATCTTTTCCATTAATTAAATTCACATTAAACAAATCAATGCAATGTACAATCCACCAATAAGAATGTGTTAATGCTTGTGGTGGGCATACCTCACTTAACATTGAGATTACTCCATCAAAATTTGTGCCTTTTGCCAGAGCCCGTGTGGCAGCTGCCTAACATACATTAGATAAATATCAGACAATTAAACATTCTATCATGAAGCAAATGAAGAAGGGCTGAGTACCTGGATTACAGGTCCATCTGCCAATGGATCAGAATAGGGAATCCCTAATTCTATCAAATCCGAACCGGAAGAATCAAGAACTTTAAGTGCTTTTGATGTTGTGGATAGATCAGGATCGCCAGCAGTAATAAAGGGTATCAATGCAACCTATTGGTAATGAGAGAGATTATTTAGCTATCAGTTACAGAATGAAAAGTAATTAGAATTCGGTGCCAGCATATGACAGCATCACAGCAAGTCCAAAAAATAAAGTATATCCTCTCAAGTAATACCAAAGGTACATACCTCAAAAAAAAATATTGTTCAAAAAATCCAAGCTAATATTAGTTGACTCATTTCATTTCCAACATAAGGCACATGTAGAATCGTCTTGATTTCTAAAGCAATATTATCACCCTGTTTGTGAGGTATGGCTAAACCACTAATCACCCGTGCCAATCCACTCACACGAACATGAAAAATTATACCTGTGATTGGAAAAACATGGACATCAGGGTGCCCCTCTTTTACAGTCTTATCTCTTATGGCTAAAAAATTTTAACATTGAGAGCCCAAATCTGAATGTACTACAATCACAACAAAGATCATAAAACATAGCGAGTTAATTCGAATATGATAGAAAAACGTGCAATGAGAGTCCTTCCAAGTGCAATTTCCTCATCATTTTCCAGAGAAAACTAACACGTAAGGTTTTCTTTTTTTTTATTCAGACAAACTAATATAAAACATGGATCAAACCCATCTGACCAACTAGGCACTAAAAGTCTAAAAGCGACAATATTTCAAGCGAACGACCAGAGCAAGCAGGATTCCGTCTCCATTCCAACAAACTAAGAAAAACTCAAATCAACCAGAAATTACGAAACCCTGAGACTAAGACATAAAAAAATAGCATATCCTCTCACCTTATTTTTCTCCTTCAACCGGGAGAAGGTCTCGGAGATCGCAGGCGCCGACGCGACGCTGAGAGATGCCATTGGTGTGAAGGATCGCCCCCAAGAGATCGACGTGGAGGATGGTCGACAAGAGAACGAGATACCCGAGGAGCTCCGGAGGGGCAGCAGAGAGAGTGATGCCTTGGAGGCGACCAACATAGCGGCTCCCTTCGGATCGGTCTAATAGGGAGGGAGGGAGGGCGACGAGAAGGGCAGAGCCATAAAGAGGAAGATAGCAAAAGGTCGAGGAAAACACAGTTCCACGCAATTAATATCCCCGGCACGATACCTTAACATTTTATTGGACGATCATTGTGGGTCATGATGTTAAGTCTCAAGAAGAAAAGTTAATGTGCATTTTTTTTTCAAAAAATAAAGGTATTCTTATAATATGGTTGTTTTTTAAAATAATTTTAATAAAATCTACTTTAAAGTTACTATTGTTTAAGATTTTATTTATATAAAAGTTAAATCTAATTATCATAATTATTAATCCAAAAATTGGATGAGCTGGATTTAAACACGTGAGTAAAATTATGAGGGGCAAAATATTAACAAAAGTCCCTCATTCTTTTATCGGTTAATTGGAGAAAACTCCCCAATCATAAATTAGCTTTTGTATACACTCTCCACCTGATAAATTATTTATATTCACATCCTGATGGATTGAGTATAAATGAGTGAAAATTCAGTATACATTATAAAGATTTGAGTATAAATTATTTAAGATTGAGTACTAATTTTAGAAATTTGAGTACAAAGTTTTAGTAACTCCTAATGTGAAAATCTAGATGTGGTGGATGCAACCTCACATACTCAAATTTCTAAATTTTATACTCAAATTTTTTTAATTAATACTAAATCTAAATCAATTCATACTTAAATTTTGATAATGTATACTGAAATTTTTATTATATACTGAAACAATGTATACTCAAATTTTTTCAAATAATATTTAAATTTCTTAAATTAGTACTCAATCTCAAACAATTTATACTCAAATCTTTATGATTTATACTGAATTTTTACTCTTACATTGATAAAAAAAATAACACATAAAACTATCTTATTAATCCCATAAGAAAGTGCATGTAAAGAAATTTTCGGTTGAAGAGTGCATGTAAAGCCCATGCAAAAAAATTTTCGATTGAGAAATATATGAAAAATCCAATTTAATATTGGAGAGTTTTCTCAAATTTTTCATTCTATCATTCTCCCCTTCGCTCCTTATTTTCCAGTGTTTCACAGTCTCACTGCATAATAAACAATCCACACCAATCCCTTCCCTTCCCTTTCCTCCTCCCTCCTCCCGATGCGCTTTGAGCTCCTCGACGCCCCAACTCGCTGCCTCCTCCGGCTCTCCGCCTCCTCGTCACACCCCTCGGACCGTCCCCATGGCGGGTCAGGCCCCCCCACCCCCGCAGGAGGGCCTAGGTGACGACTTCCTGGAGCAGATCCTGTCCATGCCCTCGTCCTACGGTACTGGGGACGAAGCTATGCTTGCCGACGGTATGGCCCTCCAACGCATCTCAGCCGATGGCGGTGGTTTGACGTTCCCTCTGGGGCTGAGCTTGGAGCAGGGTTCTTCGTGCGGGAAGCGGCTCTGCGAGGGGATCGACGCCATGGCGGTGAGCGTGTGATTTTCTCGTCCTGTTTTTTACTCGGTTTTGCACGTTCGAAGAAGCAACGGGCTGTCGAATCCCCTGTCTTTTGTTTCATGTTGTTCGTTTTTCGTTAGCGGTGGGGTTGATGAGTTGTGAAGCTCACTTGGTGTCGTTGTGGAGCAGCAGAGAGAGTCGATGGAATTGGCGGGATTGCTTCCGCAGGGATTCAGGCAACTCCACCCTCATCAAATCCAGCCAACTCCTCCACAGGTGGTTGGTTCTAAAAGAAGTATTTTTGGTTATTATTGACTTGTTTCTCTTTGTTGTCAATGACCGACCTGTGAATATCAAAATGGTTGGTTTGTTCTTCCTCCTCTATTTTGTTTGAATTCTACTGATGATGATCTGTATTATCGGTAACTTTATAGGGAACAACGATATTTCGCATTTAAACGTTGCAATTTTGACATGAAAAATACTCAGTTGAAGGTTTTTTTTTATGTTATTGTTTGTTCTGGTGATGTTTGGAAGGTGTTTTGAGCATTGCGTTGACTAGGTGCTGAGGAAGCAACATCACTCTGAAAAATATTAAAAGAAACATCAAACTGCTTCCTTTGAGATTGTAAGATAGTTCATTTTGCAATCAAACTGACCTAAGGATACAAATGATTAATATTTAGTGTCGAAGTTTGTATTTTGCACTGTCAAGTGAAGTTGGATATGATTTCTGATGATAGGTTAAAGGTTTGACTTATTCAGCCTTGTCATGTCCTGTTTGAATTTCTTATAGCGAGGAGAGGAGAATGAGTATACTCTTCTTTTTCATTCTTCAGTCATCAGCTAGCAGCATATCATCTTGTGCTTGCTTCAGTATGCTCCTCTTTCATGTACCATATAATGCTCAGCTATTGGCTCATTATCTCAGATGTCTCGGAGAAGTTCACATGTTTTAGCGGTGTATAATATATGGTTTTTATGCTCTTTCCATCAATTTTTGTACAGGTTTTCCATGGTCAAGTGAAGCAAGGTGGAGTCACTGGACTGCCACAACCCCCAGCCCCACGACCGAAGGTGCGAGCAAGGCGTGGCCAAGCCACAGATCCTCATAGCATTGCTGAGCGGGTAAAGTTTAGTCCTCCAGCAAAGTGCATTGGATGCCTAATTTTTTATATTGGCTGAGCTGAGATAGTAGACTCATACTCACCTCTAAAATAGTTTCTCATAGCATTGTTTTTTCTATGTAGCAACGGAGAGAACGAATATCAGAAAGACTAAGAGCTTTGCAGGAATTGGTTCCCAGCACTAATAAGGTCTATATAAAAGTCTCCCATTCTCCTCTGTTCATGTTTAGTTACAAGAAAAGTGTAAATCAACTAGTCATGCATCCACAAGGAGCACAGTTGTTTTAAATGAACTGATCTATTTGCATGAAGATGATGTAATTTATTTTCAATAGTATGTCATGATTCCTGAGGGAAATATATCTGGAAAATACGCTGTGTTTGCACTGCAATATGTATTCTGAGTGTTGATGGCTGTTCTATCTTTATGCCAAAATAATCAACAGCTTTGTTTTTAATGATTCCATCAATCACAAAGGACCTGACATCCACTACATTATTTTGTATCATGCTTGACAAAAAAAAATCCAAAAGGAACTTATCATTTCACAATCTTTAGTTGCAAATTGTAATTTCTTTAATTCGAAAATAACTTATACTTCTTTGTTCTTGTTAATTAGAATGTACTAATAGAATGTGTTTATAGTGATTCAGAATGTTGAAAAACTTAGCCTTGACAATTATGTATCCAAACCTGATTCCTTGGCTACGTGCTAAAAGTTTACTTCTACGTGTGCAGACTGATAGAGCAGCAATGCTTGATGAGATTCTAGACTATGTCAAATTTTTGAGGCTTCAAGTGAAGGTAAATGTACTACAATTGCCCATTAAATTAATCATTCTATTAAAAATACGGTGGTTGCTCTTGAATAGGAACTTGAGGTAAAGATGCTAGTCTCTTTTCTGCTAGATTTGTGTACGTTCTAACAGTTTTACCCTTCCTGTATATCATAAATTTCAAGATAGTAAAATAAAATGTGCTCTTGTGGTTCATATTGCTTCAGCTACTGTTTGCGTTCAGGGACATTTACCGAAGTTTGGTGCTTTGATGTCTCACATTGTTCTAAGCTTTGTAGTAGAAATGCAAGGAAGAACCAATGCTATTGTTGTTTTAATTGATAACTGATAGAATTCATAACTTGATGGAAGTTAAGGCCACATTCTATGGCTACTAATTAGACTGCCCCTAGCTTGTTTTTTCTTACTTAAATGATTTAGACTGGTCATATCTCATCTAACCTAAGCACCTTTAGACAGGATGCATTTGCATCGTTAGAGTACTGTTGCTGTTAGGAACAGCTCTCTTATAAATAGCTTGTGGAACAAGTGCACTATTTTAGATAGCACATCTTTGTTCATTTTGATAACCTCGAACTTTTACATGTCTCGTAATTAGCCATGTTCGCTTAATTTTATTAAAATCACTTTATTAAATCTATTGATGGTTTGTTTCTACAATGGACAGTTGAAAACATCATCATCACAAATGTATTTATCTTCTGATGTCAGGTTTTAAGCATGAGTAGACTAGGTGGTGCTGGTGCTGTTGCACAGCTTGCAGCTGAAATTCCTGCATCGGTGGAGGTAAAGTTGCTCAGTAAAATCTAGCATATCAAATCAGACATTTAAGAATTCTATTGCCACTCTACTGATACCCTATAGGTGTTCATCAACATTGAATTTTTATTTCAAGTGGCTATCACTTGCAATTCATATGCTACATAATATATCGCACACGCATAGGTAGTTAACAACAATAAATTCATATATTAATTTTTGAGGAAAACATCTTTTTCAAGCGCTAATGTTATTTTTCAAGTATTATTAAAGAATTACCTTTCCCTTCGACACTCTAAAACGCGCTTTATAGTTGCAAGAAAGACTTAGAAACACCATCTAAAGTGCCTTAGTTAAAATAAGCATTTAGAGTGTATGACAAGGCATTTGATCAGTTCGACTAGTGCAATTGCTTTCTAAAATTATCCATCATAGGCCACACGCCTATAGCTGGTTATTGATTTTGATAATTAGCAATATTTTCCTCATTAGATTGTCTTTGAAGTTTTCACAGTTTGTCTCATCTTCCAAGCAATTTGGTGATATATCTGTGATTGTGGATTTTTTTCATGCTTGTTCACTCAGTTTAAGTTTTCTAAAGGTTCCTTGACGTTTTCTAAATATTCATAATGGCCTCTTGAATCTCAAGTAGTCTACATTAGTTTGGCAGCTTCAAGGAAATCTCACATAATTCATTAGTTTGGCAGCTTCAAGGAAATCTCACATAATTCTGTGTATTTATTCATATTTCTATCTGATAGCATAGTGAATTTGCTGTTTAAGGATGAAACTAGCGAGAGCAGCAGCAGACAGCATATTTGGGAGAAATGGTCGACCGATGGCACAGAAAGGCAAGTCGCGAAGCTCATGGAAGAAGATATTGGAGCTGCAATGCAATTCCTCCAGTCCAAAGCCCTCTGCATGATGCCAATCTCACTTGCCATGGCGATCTATGATACCCAACACCAATCTGAATCCAAAGTCAAGCCAGAACCGGATATTCCTTCATAATCTATAATCCATCAACAAAAAACCCAAATCAGCAACTAATCCATGTCTCCTTCAGCGTGTAGAAAGCCTCCTGCGATCACCCACCTTCCAAAAGGAACTCAACCTGATGCACCTCAAAAATCTTGTATGTCTTATTATCATAAACACATGGCTGCTTCTTAGATTCTATTCAACTACATATGTTTGGATGTATTTTCAATGGCAGAGAGATTATCAGATAGATCTCCCCTGCTCTTTACTTTGTTTAGCCGTGACTGTACTGCACCAACTGGATACTTTTTTTTTTGTGTGTCAGCGTGCTAATCAAAAGCCAAGTTGATAGTGTTTGGTTTTTCTCACTTTTCGTAAGAATGGAAAGCAAGTTGACAAGTCAATTCATCATCATGATTGTGATCTGTATCTCTTCTTGATGAATGTTTTCAGAAATTTGAAATGAAATATATAAAATGGAATTTGATTCAATCGAATTATTTTGATATGGTTGGAAGAGAATTCTCAGTTTTTTTAGATATTTATGGGTTGAACGCTAATTTTGATGAATTAACGAGCGGTTGATTTAAAAATGTTAGTTGATAAGTTGATTTTTATGAGTATTTTTTTAATTTATTTCGGTGGTTAGTTGTAAATTTTTACAGGATGGATTAAAAATTCTAGATAAAAAAAAATCTTACGAAAGATTTCTCTGGTATCAGTTGTTCATTTTTTGATATAAAAAAAAGGTTCTCATAGAGTTAATATCACGAATATAAAGAGAAATTAATTCAAATATATAAGTGATCCCGGCCTTATTTATGGGTAGCTTGGCCAGCTCGAGTAATGATACGCACAGTGAAAGTGAATGCCTCAGTGAAAACTTTGACCGTCAATCGATGGCACGTCCGACGTCCGATCGTCGATCGGACACTACAGGCGGCCTTCGGCCGCTGCCCCAAACCAAACTATACCCTGGGGGGGGGCACGGTGAACCCGTCGGGGATCGCCACAATTGCGATCTCGCATCATTGACCGTCGATTTCGATGGGTTCACCGTTGACGGCGATCTTGACGAGTTCACCGTCCTCCCAAGGTATAGTTTGATTCGGGACGACAATCAGAGGCCGCCGGTGGTGTCCGATCGACGATCGAACATGTACACATTAACTGCACGTCATTCACTATAATTTTCACTCTCCCAAATTCACTCTTCAAATCATTCAGCTCAGCCAGCCAGCCTGATACCACGAAGACCCGGCAAAAGGGGCAGCAAAGGCCCCTTTCGAGGAGTTTCCGAGCCAGGAAACCTCCCGAAGCACTAGCCGACCGACCCCAGGGAGGGTCAGTCAAGTCGGCTCCGAGCACCTCCTAACTCGGCCACCTGGCCTCATTCCCAACCCTCGGGCTAGGCCGGGGGAGTTATCCCCCGCACCATATAGATCTGACAACCTATAAACCAGAAACATGACAATACAGGTACAGTTCAACAAACCCTCGACTCAGGGCGTACCCCGCGGCTCACATCTCCCAGTCGGACACGTGGCGGCCCACGCTCCCTGGACGTAACTTGGCCCTGTCCATGACACTGGGACCTGCTGGTCGGTACTCGGTCTCCGGACCCGACCTTCCCTACGCCGCCCTACATCAGTACATCCGGGGTACGACTGTAACATCGGGATAATATACACCCTACTCATTCATAACACACGTCGCGGACAACCCACCGACTCAGTATTATCGTGCTATCAGAGCGCCCCGCGCCATGCCGCCGCCAGACGCTCCCATGAGCTGACAGGCACCCTACCGTTGTACTGTTGACACAGACAGGGGTTGTCAGCTCCCCCGGCTATATAAGCCCCTCCCCTTCCCCTTCCGCAGGTATGCGATATAGCACTCTCTTCTACTCTGCTGTCTTTCCTTTTGCTCTATTGCCTGCGAGATACTGACTTGACCGTCGGAGGCCCTGACCGAGGAACTCCGTGGCGGGTTTGCTAACAGTCATCTTATCGCAAGTCACATCCAGGTCAGAGCTAGCTCGGAGCCAGGTCAGCGGAGGTCGTGGCACTCGGTGTACCGTCTCGCCCTTGGGACTTCCGCCTCGCTTCGCGACAGGATCAAATTTGGCTCTACAAGAAGGGACACTTAACTTGATCGGAAGTGTACGATGGAAGCACCCAATCGGATCATGATGACTGTTACACCCGAGGAGTACGAGCTCTTACGGGCCACGCGGGCACAGAGAGCCTCCTGGCAGCTATAGCAGGTCGGTAGCCCGTCAGCTATCGCAGGCCGGTAGCCTGGCAGCTCAAGTTCTAGGGTCATTGGCCCAGGGCCCCTCAGGAGGACAGAGACGAGCTGCCCCGCCCGAAGGAGGCTCGGTCCCCTTCCAACAGAGGCATCCGCATCTAGTCGAACGCATGGACCTCGACTGGAGAAGGGCAAGGCCCCGGGTCTCGCATCACCATCGGCTCCAACGCACAACCCCTTCTCTCCGTGGATCCTGGAAGATCCGGTTCCTAAGCATCTCCGGTTCTTCACCATGCCCGAGTATGCGGGAACCACTGACCCCGAGGAGCACCTTATGAAATTTGAGAGTGCAGCCCTGCTCCACCAGTATCCCGAGGGCGTAAAGTGCAGAACATTCCTGACAACGCTCTCCGGGTCTGCTCAACGATGGTTTGTGCAACTCCCTGACGGGTCGATAGCTAGCTTCGGCGAGCTCAGGAGGACATTCCTCCAGCACTTCGTGAGCAACCGAAGACATCACAAAACAAGTATCAACTTGTTTGCCCTCAAGCAAGGCCCGAAGGAGTCACTTCGGGCCTACACAAGAGATTTAACGGAGTCACGCTAGACGTACCAACCGCTGTGATCGAAGTATTAATCAGCGTGTTCTCCCAGGGACTGCAAGAGGGAGATTTTTTCCGCTCGCTTATCAGAAAGCCGCCCAAGGACTTCGACAGCCTGTTGGGAAAGGTTGTAAAGTACATCAACGTGGAAGAGGCACAGGCAACTCGGAAGAAGGAACCGACCAGCACGCCTCTCCCGAACCCCATGCGACCCAACCGACCGCCGGGTGGACCCCATCCGTAGCCCACGAGGACCCGACCGGGCAGGGTCCGAGCGCAGACAAGTGCAGCAAGTAGCTCAGGGGTGTACACCAGCCCGCTGGAGACCCTACTGCACATTCCATCATAGCCACACCCACGACACGGAGGAATGTCGGCAGTTTGGCAAGGGTCGAGCTCCTGAGACAACCGCGCAAGGACAAAGAAGGCAAGTCTCCCCCGGGCGAGGCTCAGGTCGAGAAAGACAACCCCTTCCCCCAGCCGCTGAAGGACCCGGGCGAGATCTCCCGAGCGCTCGTAACTTGTTCTCAGCAGAAGAGTGTTGATGCAGTCTGACCCTGATTGTTGTTTTGATGTTAACACCGATTTTAGTTTAGGTTGATGATTATGATTATGGTTAAGTCCTGATCGGGGATTAGGCATGATATGGAAAATCCTAGCTTGGAGGGCTAGGTGTTGGAAAATCCTAACCTGGAGGGTTAGGTGTGGAAAATCCTAGCTTGGAGGGCTAGGTGTTGAAAAGTCCTAATTCGGAAGAGTTGGGTAAAAAGTCCTAGCTTGGAGGGCTAGGTGAAAAGTCCTAACTTGGAGGGTTAGGTGAAAAGTCCCAACTTGGAGTGTTAGGTGAAAAAGTCCTGGCTTGGAGGGTCAGGTCCTAGCTTGGAGGGCTAGGTTTGGAAAAGTCCTAATTCGGAAGAGTTGGGTGAAAAGTCCTAGCTTGGAGGGTTAGGTGAAAAGTCTTAACTTGGAGGGTTAGGTGAAAATTCCCAACTTGGAGGGTTAGGTGAAAAAGTCCTAGCTTGGAGGGCTAGGTTGGATGAAACCCTAGCTTGGAGGGCTAGGTTTGAGTCCCTGGATCAGTCTGGTGACCGATCAGGGAAGTTGGCACGCTGCTCCTTCGTGGATCGGTCCGGTGACCGATCCAGCAATGGCTGATCGGTCTGGTGACCGATCAGGGAGCGCATAGTGAGGTTGGGAACCTACTGTGTGGCTCCTGATCGGTCCGGTGACCGATCAGGGAGCAGGTCGTTGCCTTGTTGCTTGGCTCTTGATCGGTCCGGTGACCGATCAGGGAGCAGGCAGCTTCCTCACTGCCTTGCTTCTGATCGGTCTGGTGACCGATCAAGAAGCACTCAGTGAGTTGAGTTCCCCCGCTGATCAGCTCCTGAATGGTCTGGTGACTGATCCACGACTTAGGATTTGATTTCCGCAGTTACTGTTCACTCAGACGTGGACCGATCAGGCTTGAGCCTGATCGGACAGGGAGCTACCTGATATGTCTGGTGACCGACCAGGCTTGTGTCGCCGCGAGAGCTGGGAGTCCCAGCAAAGCGGTGGATCGGTCTGGTGACCGACCCACAAGCCCTGGATCGGTCCGGTGACCGATCACTTTAATTCAAAATGCACTGTCAGACGCTCTGATCGCGTCTGAACGTATCCGATTCTCTGCGCTTAACATCTGATACACGATTTTCTGCTTGATATGCTGTGTTAACACTCTGATTAAGCTGCAGGTGACAGGGAAGGATTCAAACACTCAAGGAGAGTCAATGGAGGCCTTTCCTTGGAGCAGGTTTGTCTGTTTTCCATCTCAGGTTGCAACGGACGCTGGCGCTGGCTGGAGCTCCTGACTGGGGCTGGTCTGAGGGAAGCTCAGGGAGTCCAGAAGAGCTTAGTGGTGGCTGGTGGTTGCAGGGGAGCAGCTGGAGGCTGCAGTGAGATGGTGTCACCTGGCGCTCAAGAGGGAAACAAAAGGAGCGGTGTGGAGCAGAGCAAGAAGAGGTTCTTGGTTGCCTTGGTTTTGTGCTGCGACTTCTTATTGCGTGCTTGTGCTCTTGGCTGATCATCCACTCTTGAGAAAGCTACTGTGATCGTTGAAGCAACCAACCCTTGCTTGAGCACTTGGAGGAAGGAACAAGAGGCTTTGAGTCCAACAGCGAGAAGACACGGAGAAAGGGTTCTTGCGTGAGATCGTCGCTGGGTGGAGCTCGGAGGAAGCTTGCTGTGTTCTTGTCTGTGCTAAGTGCTAAGCAAGATCTTTCTTGTGTTTCATTGTACTTAAAACTATATCCTTGATTGAAACGCTGTGGAGAGGTTACTCCACCGAGAAGGAGGTTGCCTTCTATCCGGATCTTCCGGGGCTTGATCTGCCGACGATCAAGGGATCACCCACCTTAAGGGCACGCCAAGGAGTAGGGGCAAGTTATCTCCGAACCTTGTAAACTCTCTTGTTAGCGTCTTGCATTTGTGCTTAGCTTAGGGTTCTAGTTTTCTGCATACTCTGTTTCTATTCTTTCCGCTGTGCTACTAAACGGTTCAAGTGCAGAATTTTGATAAGTGCTAAAGTTCAAGTGATTGACTATATTCACCCCCCCTCTAGCCATCCGAGTTCCAACAAGTGGTATCAGAGCTTGGGGCTCTGTTTTTGCGGATTAACAACCGAGAGCTATCATTCATGGCGTTGAGAGAAGGCTTTAGCACCACCCGACCTCCTTTCTTTGATGGCGCTGACTTTCAATATTGGAGATCAAAGATGGAGTATTATCTCAAGATGGACATCAATACTTGGTTCACGGTGAAGGAGAGTTTTACCCCTCCAAAGGATGATGAAGGCAAAGAACTTGAATCGTGGCGGTGGACGGCTGAACAAACTCGAAAGAGTGAAGCCGACACGAAGGCGGTGGTCACCCTACAATGCGGCATGAACAAAGACCAACTCATCAAGGTTGGTCCTTTCACAAGTGCAAAAGACTTGTGGAACAAGCTCATTGAACTTCACGAGGGCACCCGGGATTCAAGAATCGCCAAGAGAGACTTGTTCCTTAACCAATTACAAAATCTCTCCATGAAGGAGAATGAAACCGTAAGTGAGTTACATAGCCGATTCAAGGAAGTCCTTAATGGACTTCATTCTATTGATGAAAAGGTCGAGAACCGCGACCTTGTGAGGTATGTGCTAAAAGCATTTCCAAGAAATGCTTTGTGGTCATCCATGGTGGATGCCTACAAAGTTTCCAAGGATTTATCAATTGTTAAACTAGATGATCTATTTTGTGAAATGGAATTGCATGAAATGGCTAACAAAGGCCCCAAGAAGAAGGGGATTGCCTTAGTTGCAGGGGAACGATCCAATAAGAAGAAGAAGGAGAAGGAGGTCTTCTCATTCTCATCCTCATCCGAGTCCGAATCCGATTCCGAGGAAGATGGCAGCGGGTCTTCTTCCTCCAAGATGGCTAATTTTGTGAGAAGGATGATGAGAAGGGGTCAACGCTTCAAGGGTAAAGGTAACCCTAGTGAAGTCAAAGTTGATAAGACTAATGCCTCTTGCTATGAGTGTGGTAGGAAAGGACACTTCAAGAATGAATGCCCAAAGCTAAAGAAGAAGGAGGAGAAATCCAAAAAGAAAGAGGAAAAATCAAAGAAGAAGAAGAAGACCTTGAAGGCCACTTGGGATGAATCCTCCTCAAGTTCATCTGATGAAGAAAACGAGGAGAAGAGTACACGGCACGTGGCACTCATGGCTCTTGGAGAAGAGAGCAGTAATGAATCCTCAAACTCCTTAAACGCGGCTTCATCATCTTCGGATGATGAAGAGGTAACTTCTTCCGAACTTGAGAAATGTTATAGAGCTATTGCATGTTTAACCAATATGTTGAAGAAGTCAAAAAAATAGGGTTAAATCATTGCAATTAGAAATTGAACAATTGAAATCATCTAGGTATGATAACATAGATGATTTCATGTTGAAATGTTAGAGGATGAAATTAAATCATTAAAACTTGAGGTTGAACATTTGAAATCCTCGAGGGTTGAGGATGTAGATGATTTGCATGATGAATTGTTAGAGGATGAAAATAAATCATTAAAGAGTGAAGTTGAGAGACTCAAGAATATTCTTGAGAAGTTCTCAACTAGCTCAAAGACCCTAGACATGATTTTGAATGCCCAAAGGACATTCTACAATAGGGCTGATATTGGTTACCAACCCAAGGAACCTTCATTTGTGTCTCTTATGTCTAGGACTGGTGTTAGACCAATTAAGACACCCAAGGTTTAAAAGAAAGTTGTCAAGGCATGAGTGCCTAAGTCTTGTTTAGTAAATGCTATAGGTCCCAATGTTTGGGTACTTAAAACTTCTATTTTTCGAATTGTGTAGGTTATGATTGAGGGGGAGCATCTATCAACGTGGTTCCTTGATAGTGGGTGCTCCAAACACATGACTGGGGATAGATCATTGTTTACTACCCTTCAAAAGAAAAGTAGAGATAACGTTTCATTTGGTAACAATGGTAGTCTTAAGGTCATATGAATAGGAGACATTCAAATATTCGAATGTCTTAGAATTTCAAATGTCCTTCTAGTCAAGGGGATGACATTTAATCTCCTAAGTGTCAGTCAATTATGTGACGGGTTACACAATTGATTTTCAACCAAGTCAATGTCTAGTTAGACAACATGACACATTGGACACGGTACTAGTAGGAACAAGAGTAGACAATATTTATCAAGTTTCATTTAAAAGTGCTACTAATGCTTTTGCTAAGTGTCTCATGTCAAAAGAAGAAGAGTCCACCCTTTGGCACCGGAGGCTAGCACATGTTAACATGAAGAACATCCGGAAGTTGGCCAACAAAGGATTAGTCCGTGGCTTATCGAGCATCAAGTATGAAAAAGACAAACTCTGTGATGCATGTCAAATGAGTTAGAAAACAAAATCTGCACATAAAGGTAAAAGCGTTGTAAGTACATCTACTGCATTAGATTTACTTCATATGGATCTATTTGATTGTAACACTATCATATCATTGAATGGAAGTAGATATTGCTTTGTTATCATTGATGATTTTACTAGATATACATAGACTTATTTTCTTAAATATAAGGACCAAACCTTAGATGTTTTCATTTCTTTTTTTAGAAGAGTTAAAAATGAAAAATCATCAACAATTAAGACAATTAGAAGTGATCATGGAGGTAAATTTCAAAATCAACGATTCATAGAATTTTGTCAGGATAGAGGTTATAGACATGAGTTCTCTACTCCTAGAACACCACAAAAAAATGGTGTTGTAGAGAGGAAGAACCGTGTTTAACAAGAGGCTGCACGAAGCATGCTTAATGAGTACTTACTACCGAGTTACTTATGGGCCGAAGCTATAAATACAGCTTGGTATGTGCAAAACCGAGTCCTCATCCATAGGTTCTTAGGAAAGACTCTCCATGAACTTTGGTTTGGGAAACCACCTACGGTTAAACATCTTAGGGTGTTTGGTTGTAAGGTGTTCATCCTAAACACCAAGGACCACCTTGGAAAGTTCACGGCAAAGGCTGATGAAGGGATACTAGTCGGGTATTCCCTAGTTAGCAAAGCCTATCGAGTCTACAACAAGAAATCTAGATTGGTTGAAGAGTCTTCTGATGTTGTCTTTGAAGAAATTCTGAAGGCCAATGAACAACCAGAAGATGAAGTCCAATTCGAACTTAGGAGACTAAGTTTGAATGAGAGTCCAAATGTTGTTGATGGTGATGAATCTGATGACGGTGAGCCTAGACAACCCATAGATCGGCCGGGATCCTGAGGCTGAGCTTGTGTCTGGTGAACCCATTCAAGAAGCACCACCAACACTTAGGCAAACTAGATTAGCCTCTAGTCATCCCCAATACCAAATTGTTGGAGACATCCACTACGGGGTTAGAACTAGATCATTCTTTAGGAATGAGGCTAATGAAGTTGCTCTAATTTTCGAAATTGAACCTAGAAAAATTGATGAAGCATTAAATGATCCCGATTGGATCATTGCAATGCAAGATGAACTATGTCAATTTGAAAGAAGTCAAGTTTGAGACTTAGTCCCTAGACCTAAGAAGACCACCATCATTGGAACCAAATGGGTCTTCAAAAATAAGTTGAACCACAAGGGAGAAATCATTAGAAACAAGGCACGTTTAGTAGACAAGGGCTACAGTCAAGTCGAAGGCCTTGATTATGATGAGACCTATGCTCCCGTGGCACGATTAGAGTCCATCCGATTGATGCTAGCATTTGCAGAACATCGAGGTTTCAAGTTATATCAAATGGATGTCAAATCGGTCTTTCTAAATGGTTTAATAAGAGAAGAGGTCTATGTCGAACAACCTCCGGGGTTTGAGAGTACCGAATTTCCGAAGCACGTGTTCAAGCTCAAAAGGCACTTTATGACCTTAAACAAGCACCCCGAGCT
>JAGFNQ010001332.1:0-20706 GCA_024364735.1 Boesenbergia rotunda | reverse complement strand
GCTTGGAGTGCTTTCTTTCTTCTTGTCCTTTTGTTCTCCTTTAGGTTTGGACACTCCGTCTTGTAGTGGCCCTTCTTCTTGCACTCGTAGCAGGTCACGTTGGGCTTGTATTTGTAGCTCGCGGGTTCAGCTGGTTCGTCCTTTCTTCGGCTTGTCCTCCGTTTGTTGGCTTGGTTCTTCAATTTTTTATAGTAGCTTCGGGCCAGTCGAACCAGCTCAGATTAATCTCCTTCTTCGTCTTCTGCGTCTGAGTCTGAGTTAGACTCGGGTTCAGGGTGAGGTTTCTTCTTTATCGACCGTCCAGCTTTTCCTGCAACAAAAGCAATACCTCTCTCGGCCATATTGCAGTTAGTCTGTTCATGAAGTTCTAACTCAGAAAACAATTCATCTAATTTAATTTTAGAGAGTTCCCTTGAAACCTTATATGCATCTACCATAGATGCCCACAAGGTATTTCTAGGGAAAGCATTTAGGGCATACCTTATTAGGTCACGGTTTTCGACCTTGTGACCAATAGTGTGAAGACCGTTCATGAGTTCTTGAATCCAGGCGTGAAGCTGAGCAGCTGTTTCGTTGTCGGCCATCTTGATGGTGTACAGCTTGTTCAGAAGCAGGTCTCTTTTGCTGATCCGAGTGTTTGATGTTCCTTCGTGCAGCTTGATCAGTTTTACCCACAGCTCCCTGGCACTGTTGAAGGGGCCCACCTGGTTCAGTTCCTCTTTTGTTATGCCGCATTGTAGGGTCTGTGTTGCTTTTGCATCAGCTTCTATTTTGCGCTTCAGAGCGGTGTCCCATTCTGAGTAGCTTTGAGGAACCCCGTCAGCATTTGTGGGAATCTCCAGTCCGGACTGGATGATGATCCACATGTCCACCTGAGTTTTCAGGTGGACCTCCATTCGACTTTTCCAGTAGGAAAAGTCTTCTCCACTGAAAAGTGGAGGTCTGGCGGTGCTAAATCCTTCTTGCATGGCCATTTAATCTGAAAAAAGAAAACTAAAAAAAAATTTCCCAAGACTAGGTCTTGGATTAGTAGTGCGGGATAAGAAAAATAAAATATCGAGGGGTGTTGCACCAACCTCGATTAACGAAAGAATTTCGAACGAAAAATTTAGAAGAAATTCAAACGAGGAAAAAAATATACAGAA
This sequence comes from Boesenbergia rotunda, assembly GCA_024364735.1. Lineage (NCBI taxonomy): Eukaryota > Viridiplantae > Streptophyta > Magnoliopsida > Zingiberales > Zingiberaceae > Boesenbergia > Boesenbergia rotunda. The sequence continues at coordinate 19,561 of JAGFNQ010001332.1, read as the reverse complement.
AAGAGAAAAAAATCTGAAAATTTTCAAACTGGTGGTTGTACCACGTTTGAACTTCCACGCTCTAATACCACTTGTTGGATCGAGAGAACCGATAGAAGGGGGGGTGAATATCGAAAATCGTTCGGATTTATGGAAAAAGAAATTGTACAGCGGAAGATAAAAGCAAACACGCGAACACAGTAATTTTTACTTGGTTCGGAGCCTAGGTCGACTCCTACTCCAAGGCCCACGGTCGTTGACCGTTTTCTGCAGGCAATTCTATATGTCACACAAATAGTTTACAAAAGATTTTACAGAATTCAGTACAGTAAACTAAAATAGCTCTTCGTTACCGACGTCCGGAGTAGATGGTCTTTTTCGGAGCAGCGGGACGTTGTCGGCTCGAGTTGGGAGGTTTCCGGGGCGAGGCGCGAGAGCAGAAGAGTGTAGAAGCGTTGATTGAAAGTCTTGTTTGAAGCTTGGGGTCGAGGGCCCTTTATATAGGGCCTGGGGGCGCCCCCCATGTGGTGATCGATCCGTCTCCAGCTCGGTCAACATCTGATCTCTTCAAAATCGGGATCAGGTTTGACCGGGGTGCCCGGAGCGCTCGGGGCGCCCGCATTGACCGGGTTAAACCTTCATCCTCTTGGCTTGTGAGGGGTTGCTTCGGCAGTTGGCACTGGGGGCGCCCGCGACAGGCGGGGCGCCCGGAGCATCCGGGGCGCCCCGACATATAACTGTCGAGGCGTGTTTTCACTCCTGCTGTCTTGGGTTGACCTTGGGGGCGCTCGGAACATCCGGGGCGCCCTGCTCAGCTTCTGCCTCACTCCTTTGAGGCTCTCTGAGCTGCAGATACTCAGTCCTTCGGTCCTGCATCCAGGGTTAGTCCAAAAAGCAGTATTGTATTATTATTTTATACAGCCTTAGCTGTCTTGGTTCAGACTTTGGGTCTCCAAAATGGAACCCTAGGTCGAACCGACGCCTACTGTTCCCTCGACGGGGAGCGCGTCCTCACCTACTCCTCTTGGGAGACTGTACCTGATGCCAACCGCTCCTTTGGTTGGACTTTTGCCTGGCGGTCCTTTGCCAGGTCTTGGATACCGAGCTGTCCTTCGCCCGGTGCCTAGCATTCCTTCGCTAGGGCTTCAGTCCAAGCTGTCCTTCGCCTGGCGCCTAGCAGTCCTTCGCTAGGGCTTTTCACTCTGGCATTCCTTCGCCAGTGCCTAGCAGTCCTTCGCTAGGGCTTTTTACTCTGCACACTCAAGTGACATGTTAGATAACAAGTAAGACTTAACTTTTGAACCCTGTTGCCGTTATCAAAACACAGGTTTGACTTTGGTGCTTTCTGCACCAACATCAAGTTTGTGCCAAGGAATCTCATTTAATCGCTGTTAAGAGGATTTTGAGATATCTTAAAGGCACAATAGGAGTCGGTCTTTAGTACCCTCGTACCGAATCATTTGATCTGATTGGCTATACCGATTCCGACTACGCTGGATGTAAGTTGGATCGGAAGAGCACAAGTGGGGGTTGCCAATTTCTAGGATCATCTTTAGTTAGTTGGTCAAGTTGGAAGCAACATTGTGTTGCTCTCTCTATGACCGAGGCAGAATATATTGCTATGGGAGAGAGTGTATCACAATTGTTGTGGATGATTCACACTCTAGAGGACTATGAATTAAGTTACAAAAGTGTGCAAGTGTTGTGTGACAACATTAGCACAATTAATATAACCAAGAATCCAGTCCATCATTCTAGGACCAAACATATTGAAGTGCGTCACCACTTCATTAGGGATCATGTTGCTAGGGGAGATATTGTAGTCTCACATGTAGAGTCCAAGTCAAACCTCGCTGACATTTTCACTAAACCACTCCCCGAAAATGAGTTTAGTTTCTTAAGAAGGGAGTTGGGAATGTGTCGCACTTCATAGTTTTCAAAATGCTTTCAAAACCCTTCATGATAAGTTCGAATTGTTGGGATACAATTGGGTAACTTTTCGGACATCTCACACAAACTATAAGGTTTCTCAAAACGTTTTCGTTTGCTAGAAATGGGGTGAGATGTTAGGATCAACTCAATTTCTCAAAATGTCAATGCATCCCTTGAGAAATTAAGTTGACGAGATAAAAATCACTTCGGTGACCAAGTATGGGGAAAGCTAATGCATAACACATGTGTATTTGGCTTCATGATCATACTTGGACATTCCAATCAAGAAAACTTGATTGAAAATCTGAATTTGACACAATCTTGATTGAAATTGTTTGAATGATTGTTGATTGAGTTTGACTCCACTTGGGTGGAGCAAAGTGATTTGTTCAAACCATAAGAACCTTTGATCCTTGTTTAGGGATCAATTATAGTCAAGGAATCACTTCCAAGATCGATATTCTTCATCAAATTCCTTCAAAAATCGGGTGAAAGTCTGGAACTGAAAGTTTCAGATCGTATCAAGGAATATCAGGAACCCTGATCGGTCACTGGACCGATCAGGCGTAGGGCTGATCGGTCCCCGGACCGATCTGGCTCCATCCTGTGGTGATCGGTCCATAGACCGATCAGAGGGATCACAGAGACTTAAGGAAATTATGACCAAACATTCTGTGCTAGCCTGGATTGGTCCCCGGACCGATCTGGCACCCTGTGGTGATCGGTCCACAGACTGATCAGGAGGGCTTCTCGAATATCATCCAACCCTACTGTTCGCTTCCTGATCAATCAGCCGATCGATCAGGAGCCTGCCTGATCGGTCCTGATCGGTCACCCGACCGATCAGGACCAGGCCAGTCCGATCAGGCCAGAGCCTGATCGATCTGGGCGCTCTCAGATCGAACGGTGATCCGTTCGATCACATTAAATTTCGGTTAGTGGACCGATCCACCAACCGATTAACTCCTCCAAAACCCCTCATTGCCGAACCCTAGCGCCGAAAACTCCCTCTTGCGCCTCTTCAACCTGCGTGAGAGCCTTCCTTGCGTCTTCTTCTTCCTCTTCCGAGTGAGCTTTTGTGCGCGTGCGTGCGATTCTGAGAAGGTTTCCTGCGAGCTTCTGCAAGTTCCCTTCTCGCTCAAGGTCCTGAGTTCATCTTTTGCACCGAGACCTTTCTTCTGCGCAAGCCTCTTCTTCCAGCCTTCAAGATCCTCTCAAATCAACTCCAATGGCACCAAAGTGAGTTTTTGATTTAGTTTTTCTTGCAAATCAGTTCACAGATTGTGAGTTTGTGCTAATCAAAATTTTTGTCTTGTGGTGCTGCCGTGACCTTGCTTATGTCATGATCTAAACTATATCATATCTCTATGTTGGTTGACTTTTGATCAACTCTTACATTTGTAATCTTTTGATTTGTCATGACCATTCGTTGCCCTGTCACTGATTAAATCTATCTTCATATGATCAATTATATCTTATGATTATTGTTTCATGATCAACTCTTGGTTAAACCTATGTTCATGTGATCAATTCCACCTCATGTACACTTGATTATTGTATACCATGATCAATTCTCGTATTGATTTTGTGACCCTTTAAATTTGTGTCATGATTCCATTTCTGTGATTAAATTGTTGTAATGATCAACTCTATCCATCCTTAGAAAATCATCTAAGGGAAAGGAACAAATAGAGGGTAGCTAGAGGGGCAAAACCCCTTCCTCATCAACACCCTCCCGAAGGCCACAGCCTTCCTCCAGTTCCCAATTTCCCAATGCTGCCTGCGAGCAGGCTTTTCAGTCCAGGACCTTCAAATTACTCTCCTGTCGATCGATTGATATTCCATTTCTGACCGAGCACTGTCCTTCTATCATGGAAATAGTCACTTTTTACAATCTTGGCTTTCTCCTTTCTCTTGAAAGGACTATCAATTATGACCTTGTCTCCGAGATTTACAACAACCTTCAGCAAGGACCTCAGGGGGGCTTCGAATTCACCACTCGCGTAGCAAAGAGAAATCTTGATTTCTCTTATGAGATTCTAGCGGAGTACTTAGGTGGTCGACGATCACCTAACCTCTATTCGATCTATCCCAAGCTCCCTGATCCTCTATTGGCTCCATTTGCGGATGTCACCCCCGACTCCATATATCAGCATTTCTTTGGCCATCCCCGCCCAGCCGGGCTTGATGAGTTGGGTCCCGATTTTCCGACGTTTGCAGCTCTACGACTTGCTCCTGTTGACTACATCCTTTTCAAGATAATCACAAATTGCATCTTGCCTATCACTTCAAAGCCTTTGACCGAGATCCGTCCCTATCATTGCCTGATGCTCTACGGCATGCACCGTCGCATGGACTTCGATATCATAGAGAGCATCTTTCAGTCCATTTTATCCTATCGAGAGCCGAGTCGCCGCACAGTCTATATGTCATTTGGTCATATCATCACCGACTGGCTTATGTCAGTAGGTGTTGATGTCACCAAGGGTAGGACAATGCCCATGGTCCGACAAGATTACAGACTTGGCTGGCAGGCATTTGCCAAGTCCGACATCATCATACGGGATCGCGATGGGGTTTTGGTTTGGAAGGATGGGAGGGGTCTCAGTGAGCTACATGGGGGAGGACCACATTTTCAGGCACCAACCGATGCTGCTGCACCTCAGGAGGCTCCCGCTGCTGTTGCTGCTGATGATTACGACTATGAGCCGGACCCGGATCTATGATGGCAGATTTTCGAGCTGGATCAGACGATCCAGTATGATCTTCATCTGCGAGAGCTTCATCGAGAGGAGGTCCGTTCGGGATTCAAATCTTTCGACCGCAGACTAACAGCAGTGGAATCTGATGTGTCCAGGATCCGTACACTACAGCAAACGTGGTACGATGAGTGGCGCCGTCACACATTTCCTGGAGATGCGCCTTCCGGTAGTGCTGCACCTGGGTCCTTTATTGCTGATGATGATACGCAGGACGATCCGATGCAGGCTGACCCCCCCCCCCCCCCCCGCTGATGGCTGATATACTCTATGTCTGCTTGACATTTTCCTTTCTGATTGTCTGACTTTCGGGCTGTATGCCCTGTGATTTGACTCTTATGGCCTTGTGCCACACTTGTTTTGACTTTGATGCATTGGTATGCATCTATTTAGTTATTTGGTTTTGATGCACTTGACTATGACTAAATCTTGTTAAATGCTGCATTTGATACTTTGCATGTATTTTATATTTGCCTTACCTTGTTTTGATTGTTGGCATGTATGTGTGTTCACATGATTACTATCTGCATGTATGCCTCATTCTATATTGCTATGTTCATGCCTATGATGTCATGTCCATATGATACATATGCTTGTTTTACCATGCCCTACTTTTGTCATATGTATTCATATGTTTATCAAAAATCAATCATATCTTTGTTGTTTTGGGATACTCCTAGGGTTGAGGGGGAGTATGGTTAAACTTAACAGCCCCTCTAGACCCTTTTCGATGTTCGACAAAGGGGGAGAGTGTCGTTAGTTAAGTTTAGGATGATTATGTTGTAAGGAGAGGATCCTGATTCCCCTATGGTTCTGAATTTGAGAAAATTAATTGAGAATCCCTAAACATAAAATCGGGTTGTCAAACAACAAAAAGGGGGAGATTGTTGATGCAGTCTGACCCTGATTGTTGTTTTGGTGTTGACACCGATTTTAGTTTAGGTTGATGATTATGATTATGGTTAAGTCCTGATCGGGGATTAGGCATGGTATGGAAAATCCTAGCTTGGAGGGCTAGGTGTTGGAAAATCCTAACCTGGAGGGTTAGGTGTGGAAAATCCTAGCTTGGAGGGCTAGGTGTTGAAAAGTCCTAATTCGGAAGAGTTGGGTGAAAAGTCCTAGCTTGGAGGGCTAGGTGAAAAGTCCTAACTTGGAGGGTTAGGTGAAAAGTCCCAACTTGGAGGGTTAGGTGAAAAAGTCCTGACTTGGAGGGTCAGGTCCTAGCTTGGAGGGCTAGGTTTGGAAAAGTCCTAATTCGGAAGAGTTGGGTGAAAAGTCCTAGCTTGGAGGGCTAGGTGAAAAGTCTTAACTTGGAGGGTTAGGTGAAAATTCCCAACTTGGTGGGTTAGGTGAAAATTCCCAACTTGGTGGGTTAGGTGAAAAAGTCCTAGCTTGGAGGGCTAGGTTGGATGAAACCCTAGCTTGGAGGGCTAGGTTTGAGTCCCTGGATCGGTCTGGTGACCGATCAGGGAAGTTGGCACGCTGCTCCTTCATGGATCGGTCCGGTGATCGATCCAGCAATGGCTGATCAGTCTGGTGACCGATCAGGGAGCGCACAGTGAGGTTGGGAACCTACTGTGTGGCTCCTGATCGGTTCAGTGACCGATCAGGGAGCAGGTCGTTGCCTTGTTGCTTGGCTCCTGATCGGGCCGGTGACCGATCAAGGAGCAGGCAGCTTCCTCACTGCCTTGCTTCTGATCGGTCTGGTGACCGATCAGGAAGCACTCAGTGAGTTGAGTTCCCCCGCTGATCAGCTCCTGAACGGTCTGGTGACCGATCCACGACTTAGGATTTGATTTCCGCAGTTACTGTTCACTCAGACGTGGACCGATCAGGCTTGAGCCTGATCGGACAGGGAGCTACCTGATCGGTCTGGTGACCGATCAGGCTTCACTTTGATCTGTCTGGTGGCTGATCAGGCTTGTGTCGGACGCATGGTGGCTGATCAGGCTCGGCTCCCAGTCAGACGCATGGCGGCCCACGCTCCCTGGGATGTCCCCGACCGAGTAGCCAGACTCTTGCTCTCGCGAGTTCTAAGTAGGCATGCTCCCACGAACTCCTCGGCTCGGCTCCCAGTCGGACGCGTAGCGGCCCACGCTCCCTGGGATGCCCCGGACCAAGAAGCCAGACTCTCGCTCTCGCGAGTTCTAAGTGGGCATGCTCCCACGAGCCCCTCGACTCGGCTCCCAGTCGGACGCGTGGCGGCCCACGCTCCCTGGGATGTCCCCGACTGAGAAGCCAGACTCTCACTCTCACGTGTTCTAAGTGGGCATACTCCCACGAACTCCTCGGCTCGACTCCCAGTCGGACGCGAGGCAGCCCATGCTCCCTGGGATGTCCCCGACCAAGAAGCTAGAATCTCGCTCTCACGAGTTCTAAGTGGGCATGCTCCCACGAACTCCTCGGGTTGGCTCCCAGTTGGACGTGTGGCGGCCCACGCTCCCTGAGATGCCCCCGACCGAGAAGCCAGACTCTCGCTCTCGCAAGTTCTAAGTGGGCATGCTCCCACGAACCCCTCAGCTCGGCTCCCAGTCGGACGCGTGGCGGCCCAAGCTCCCTGGAATGTCCCCAATCGAGAAGCCAGACTCTCGCTCTTGCAAGTTCTAAGTGAGCATGCTCCCACGAACTCCTCGGCTCGGTTCCCCAGTCGGGCGCGTGGCGGCCCACGCTCCCTGGGATGCCCTCGATCGAGAAGTTAGAATCTCGCTCTCGCGAGTTCTAAGTGGGCATGCTCCCATGAACCCCTCGGCTAGCCTCCCAGGCGGATGCGTGGCGGCCCACGCTCCCTGGGATGTCCTCGACCGAGAAGCTAGACTCTCGCTCTCGCGAGTTCTAAGTGGGCATGCTCCCACGAACCCGTCGGCTCGGCTCTCAGTCGGACGCGTGGCCCTCCCACGCTCCCTGGGATGTCCCCGACCGAGAAGCCAGACTCTCGCTCTCGCGAGTTCTAAGTGGGCATGCTCCCACGACCCCCTCGGCTCGGCCCCCAGTCGGACGCGTGGCGGCCCACGCTCCCTGGGATGTCCCCGACCAAGAAGCCAGACTCTCGCTCTCGTGAGTTCTAAGTGGGCATGCTCCCACGAACCCCTCACCTCGGTTCTCAGTTGGACGCGTGGCGGCCTTCGCTCCCTGGGATGTTCCCGACCGAGAAGCCAGACTCCCAGTCGAACGTGTGGCGGCTCGGCTCGGCTCGGCTCCCAGTCAGATGTGTGGCGGCCCACGCTCCCTGGGATGTCCCCGACCGGGAAGCCAGACTCTTGCTCTCACGAGTTCTAAGTGGGCATTCTCCCATGAACCTCTCGGCTCGGCTCCCAGCCAGACGCGTGGCGGCCCACGCTCCTTGGGATGCCCCGACCGAGAAGCCAGACTCTCGCTCTCGCGAGTTCTAAGTGGGCATGCTCCCACGAACCCCTCAGCTCGGCTCCCAGTCAGACGCATGGCGGCCCACGCTCCCTAGGATGCCTCCGACCGAAAAGTCAGACTCTCGCTCTCGCAAGTTATAAGTGGGCATGCTCCCACGAACCCCTCGGCCCGACCCCCAGTTAGACGCGTGGCGACCCACGCCCCCTGGGTAAGACCCAACCGAGCATACCAACTCTAAAATAACTGAGCACATAACCTCAGATTTCATCAAGCGGCAGGGTAATCGATATCCCCCACCTAGAAGCCGATCCCAAACAACTAAGGCACCCGAGCGACTACACCGCTCAGGGACCATGCCTTAGCATGAAATCAAAACAAGGTCAGGGCACATGGGCCCACTTCGTCGATAGCTTACTCAAGCAGACCGCACCAAAAGGAAATACTGATTCGAGCTCTTGCCCGAACCCCCCCCCCCCCCCCCCCCCCAACACTTAAGCGTGAAGCACAGAAGCACCAAGATGAAAAAAAGTCTGCATGCAAATAGTCTTCTTACAGAAACGAGGCTTGGCCTCTACCAAAAAAGGCAAAAAAGGAGGCAACCTCTCCAACAGTCACTCGAAGCTATGGGGTTCAAGGCCTACGGGCATACCGCTGGGATGTTGCATATGCTCGGGCCTGATCCAGATCCACCCGGGCCGTATTCAGCGCCGACTCCCGGATCGCGTACTGCCTCTGGAGCTGTGCAAGGTTGTCCGAGCATACAGCGGCTGACTAGCATACTTCCAGGAGCTCCGCCTTGACCTTGGCCAGCTCGACCTGAGCCTGGTGCTCAAGGTCTCGGACCTAGCGCTCTGTGTACTCCAGGCAAGTGATTTGGAGTTGCGCCTGGATGACCGCCGCATTGGCCGTGTCCAGTTCTGCCAGGTACTCCTCGAGGCGCGCCTCCGCACGGGTCGTACGCTCATGAAGGGCCAAGTTCTCAGCCCGCAGGCTGTTCAAAGCCTCATCGCTGGATTGCAACCGCGTATGACGGAGCTGGGCCTCCAGGCTCTCCTCTCGGGACTCGGCCTGGTGCAAGGCCCGAGCTTGAATTGTAAAACAAATGGCCATGTCATAGATTGAGCCAAAGTGCTACAAAAAGAAAGAAAGAAAGCTGTGGGCCTAAGGAAGAAGCAAAGAAAAGAAGAAGCGCGAGCCATTAATAGGACATACCCGGCTGGCCCCAGCTACAACGGCGTTAGCTCGGGTAATCGAGTCCTGATAGTCAGACTCTCGGAGGTCGTGGTAGAAATGGGCGCTTAACAAACCATACACGTGGACTACTCAGGCCGACTCGTGCAGCTCGGTGACGGGAGTCTCATAAGTTGTACTAGGGTCAGCCTGTGACGGCAGGACCAAATGCACAGGACGGGGGCCCGTAGCTCCCGTAGGAGCAGAAGGGGGAGGCCAGGTGCCCGAAGAACTAGCCTGGGTCTGAAGAGGTGCAGGAGGAGTGACCCCTTGAACCGGGGCCGCCAGAGTAGTGGACGTGGGCACAGGCAGGGCTGGAACAACCGGCACGGGGGCCGAAGTCACCGTAGGAGGCGTGATTCTGACCCTCTTCCCGGAATGGGGGCTGGTGGTAGTCTCAAAGGGGGGTGAAGGGTTGGCCGACCGGTTCCTTCGACGTCGGGTGATCAACGGTTGGTCATCCTCGTCGACGATGTCATGATCGGAGTCCAGCACCTCTATAGGGCTCGACGGAGGCACGCCAGTGGAAGGCGCCACCGGAGGAGTGGACTCCTGAGTTGCCGAAGGGTTGATGGCCTAAGAGGCGAGTTCAGCGTCGTCCACGAGAAAGCCCTCCTCTAAAGCAGCCGCCGACATCCTGCCGGTTAGGAAAAAGGGGGAGGGTTGCCGGAGGAGATGATCGGAGGACGGAATGTCCTCGAGCGTCGCCGGAACACTAGCAGAATAGGCGGAGGCAGTAGAGGGGCTCCAGAGGAGAAGACGCGAGGGTGAGATTTGCTGATTAGGCACCTATATATAGGGGCCAGCGGTTAACCCTCGTCGTCCGATAAAGCCTATGGAGAAGGTGGGATCGAATCAAGGCCCTCCGGTTAGACTCACGTAGAATCCCGAGGCTTGATGGGACACATACATTCCGCCGGCAGACGCTTAGGCTCCCAAGGCACTAGTAACTGGTGGCAGACGCTTCGGTGCCCCAGAAACCACTCACCGACGGACATGTGTCCTCAACAATTAATGCAGTCATCATGAGGAGGGATACGAAGCGGTTCGTATCAAGGATGGGACAATTGAAAGAATGACGACTCGCTTGTCAGGCGACCGATGGGGAAAGGGCTGGCCTAAATCCAGAGCCCTGATGAATCTTGGATAAGCATACTCCCACAGACACCTCGGCTCGGCTCCCAGTCAGACGCGTGGCGACCCACGCTCCCTGGGTCTGATCGACTGAGTGTCCCAGACTCTCGCCCACACAAGTTATAAGTAGGTATGCTCCCACGAATCTATCGGCTCGGCTCCCAGTCGGACACGTGGTGACCCACACCCCCTGGGTCTGATCGACCGAGTGTCCCAGACTCTCGCCCACGCGAATTATAAGTGGGCATGCTCCCACGAACCCATTGGCTTGGCTTCCAGTCGGATGCTGGCGGCCCGGGCTCCTTGAGTGCGGACCGATCGAGCAGCCCGACCCTCACCTTAACGCAGGACATCAAGGGGCAAGGCCCCGAGTGGCCAACACTTGGAAATTATCACATGCTAGTGTCTCACTTGTTCGCTAGTAAGGCCTGGTCATTCACTCGCTCGAGTCGTTGACAGGCCCAAACTATGTTGTTGGGACCGATTGGCGAGCTAGAGGGGGGGGTGATTAGCTCCGATTTGCTTCGTGATGATTTGTCGCGGCGGAAGACTCGAGCAAACGCTAACACAAAGGATTTACTTGGTATCCACCCCGGTCGGGTGACTAATCCAAGGATCCACTCTCCTCACTCTCTCATACACTATGAAAGATCTCCTTCTTGAGGTGGAGAAACCTCTTACAAGCTTTCACAAAGATACAACAAGAATCAAAGCAAACACAAAATGAAATCTTACAAGATTTACAATGAATAATCTCTCTTTGCTTTCCTTGCTATCTTCAAGCTTGTGGTTGCCTCTAGAACCTTGGAAATGCAGCAGCAAAAACCTCCAAGACTTCCCTTGAGATGGCACCAATGAAGGAGGAAAAAGGGGAGAAGAGTTGTGGCTCAAAACCTGCGTGAAAACCCTTATACCCGACGCCTAGGGTTCCCTAATCGATTACCCAATCGATTACCACGTCATACTAGCCGTTCAACGGCTAGTTTTTGAACCTGAATCGATTAGCCAATCGATTAAGACTGCCCTTAATCGATTGACCAATCGATTAAGAGAAGGCTGAATCGATTACCCAATCGATTCAGCCACCTTCTGTTCTCGCAACAAACTCTCTTAATCGATTACCCAATCGATTCACTTTCTCCTTAATCAATTACCTAATTGATTAAGATCCTCCTTAATCAATTACCTAATTGATTACCATCCTTCTTAATCAATTACTCAATTGATTAAAATCCTTCTTGTTTTCGCGAGACAACAACTCAATCGATCACCCAATCGATTGAGACCAACCTAACTTGTGTTCACGGTCAACCCCTTTGACCAACCTTGATTTTACGGTCAACCCCTTTGACCAACCTGGACTTCTTCTGCCTAGTTCCCAACTAGGACTTAACCTGATTCCCCACCAGGTTTGCCTAACACTCGAGTTAGGTCTAGTCTCTCGGTAGACTTCCACCTTGCCAGCATGTGATCTCCCCATCCATCTGGACTTCACCTAGTCCCACTAGGTCTTCTCCCATGCCAGCGTGCGATCTCCCCGATCCACCTGGACTTCACCTAGTCCCACTAGGTGTGCTAGTCCCACTAGGTCTTTTTCCATGCCAGCGTGCGATCTCCCCGATCCACCTGGACTTCACCTAGTCCCACTAGGTGTGCCTAGTCCACTAGGTCTTTTTCCATGCCAGCGTGCGATCTCCCCGATCCACCTGGACTTCACCTAGTCCCACTAGGTGTGCCTAGTCCCACTAGGTCTTTTCCCATGCCAGCGCACGATCTCCCCGATCCACCTGGACTTCACCTAGTCAAGTCTCCAGTCAACCTTGACCCACTTGACACCATACGGCATTCAAACATAATTATCAAATTCAAACATCAATGTCAAACATCGAAACATACACCTCAAGCTCACCCGAGCTTGCTAGACTCAAGCTCACCTGAGCTTTGTCAAACTAGGTCAACCCTGACCTAACCAAGATTGCACCAACAATCTCCCCCTTTTTGATGTTTGACAATATGTTTGAGAAAGACTAAACCCTATTAGCCTTTCAATTTTCTCCCCCTTTGACACACATCAAACACTCTCCCTGAAAGTCTATATGGTCAAAGGTATACACAATGAAACACTCTCCCTGAAACACTCTCCCCCTTGAGCATTCATCATAATGAAGATTTCCAATCTTCATCCTTTCATTTTACCAAAAATAAAAATACAACCACATGTTGTTAAGGAAGACCTCCCCCTCAAAACATGCTCTAAACCTCTATCATTGCACCAACAATGATTTTTGAGTTCCTAAAACCTTTAGGAAAACTCAACTTGAGGTGATTGAGATTTTGGGATTCAAAACTTGAACCAAAACCTCTCCTTAACCCTTAAATGTTCACCGAACCGTTTCCCTTTTTGATTTCACAATGAAATTTACCCAAATATACTTATAAAAGTAATTCTAGGGTTTAGGGATTGGTAGGTTACTCAAAAATGGGTTATTGGACTGAAAATAGACATTTTCAGTCTCACCAATCGATTGGTGTTGGGAACCAATCGATTAAACTAGCCTCAATCGATCAATGATCGATTACGGCTGACTGTAATCGATCAAATGATCGATTACGCGAGCTTCTGTGCTCGCAAAAAGATCGACCAATCGATTAACCAATCGATTGGCTATGGTCCCAATCGATCACCTGATCGATTGGGAGTTTCTGAAATCTGAAAACAATTTCAGATCCGAAATTCAGAAACCCCTAAATAATTCTACAAAATTCGAAAAATTCTAAAATTTTGTGTAGACATTATTTATACCATATACTATCAAGGAAAAATAATTTTCTATGAAAATAACCTCCTTTTTCAAAGATTGACACAAAATTGGAAACCATTGAAATACTTCAATGTTTTCATTTTGTATCCATTTCATCAATGATGAGTGCTATCAAAAGATAGTCTTCACCAAGGTTTTCCAAATAGTTTTAAAATGTTTTCAAAAACAATATCCAATCATGTTCCTTGGGCTAAATGCACATGACTTGTACATTAGCTTTCCCAATGATTGGAGTTCATTGAATCTCATGTTTTGATGATACTAAAACTCAAATATGATGTACTTTATCAACACCTTGAGTTTTGTTCATCACCCTAACATCTCACTTGTTTCTAATGTGTCTCAAAAACACACACAAGTCAACTTATGGTCTTAGTGAGATGTGAAAGTCATGTTCTCCCTAATCTAAGGGTTCATGCATTTCTACCTAGCATTATAAACCTTGATCATCCACCTAGGATGCCAATTAATGCCAATGTCCTTAAGTTCAATAAAAATTGATTTATGCATGATTAATGACTATGACATGCATCATATTAGGATTTCAAAAGAAATTATAACTAGATGATGCATGTATGACATGACATGTAATATTTTCATAATATGAATTATGAATTATGATGTCATGGCATGTGATAGGGCATCCAAAACATGGCATATAAGCATAAAAGAAAATACCTAGATTTCCTATCTAAGTATCAATAACTCATCGCTAAGCCATTGATAATCCTAAATTTGCCCTAATTTCCAAGATAAAGCCAAAACTCCCCAACTTGGCCTATCTTTGGATTCTAACCTAGTTGTGCCAACTTTATCAAGATTAATCTTCAAAATATAGTTTGGCACAAATTTACTCCTCTCTAGAGTAAATAAATGAATCCTTCATTTTCAAGGGTAGTAATTCCTTGAAAATGTCCCAAAGTGCCAACTTCATCAAGGTTGGGTTAACTACCCTTCCAATTAGAGTTGACACTCCCTAGACCTATCTAGGGTGTGGCGAACACACTCTTAGGAACCCAAAACCTATTGGTGCTCCTTGGGTGTTCTAGGTATTCACTAGGATGACTTCCCTTGATACCTTCCTAAAGACTTTCTTAGGCTTCTCCGAAGCCTTAGTCACCTTTGTCTTGTCTTGGTCAACTCTAGGGATGACTTCCCTTGTGACCTTGACTTGACTCCTAGACCTAGATTTAGTTCCATATTTATATGGAACTCTATGATAGGATGGACCATCATCCTTAGTCTTAGGTTTGTACCCCAAACCTTTCTTGCTCCTAGAGGTCCTTGATTTCCTAAACCTAGGTTTTGATCCTTAGATCCCTTAAATAGATTTTCTATTCTTTTGAGGGATTTTTCTAATTTATCAAGTTTTGACCTCAAAACTTGATTTTCAATCATACCTCCTCAAGGCTTGGTTTTCTAATATAGCCTTGGTGATTGTTTTTCTTAGCCTTGGATTGGGTAGGTCTTCCTTGGAAATTCCTAATTTGTTCCCTATCCTTAGAGGTGGTAGTCCTAGCATGGAAAGCTCTATAGTTTTCCTTAGGGTTTTTATACCTCCTATTTTCATGATAAATAGCATTAAAATGATAATAGTTATCTCTAGCATGCATATTATCATGATGAAAATAAGTACCATTACCTAATGATACCTTAGTCTTGTTCTTGGAGGCTCCCCTTGATTTGAACTCCTCCCTTTTGCCTTGGTCGGTTTCTTCCCCTTTGGACATTGATTTCGATAATGTCCCTTTTCTTTGCATGAGAAGCACACTATGTGCTTCTTATCCTTCTTTATCACGGGGCCGACCTCCTTTGCCTTCTCCTTGGTCTTGGGTGCCATTTGCACCTTCTTCTTGACCAATTTTGGACACTTACTCTTATAGTGCCCTTTTTCCCTACACTCAAAACAAATGATATGATTTTTATTTTTACAACTTGAAATTCTTATACCTTCATGTGGTGTAGAGGTGGCACTTTCTTCTTCTTCATTGACATTGGAATATGATGTTGAAGCTTGTCTTTGATCCGATGCCAATGACACATTTTGCTCCCCCTCAATCCTAGAGGTGGAGGCTTCTTGAATTTCCTCTTCAACCCTTGAGGTAGAGGCTTCTTGAGCTTCATCTTCGGATGTTGAGCACCTCTCAACTTCCGAGTCCTCTTCACTTGATGAATCTCCCTCTTCGATTTTTCTTGATTTGGTATAGTGGAGGGATCTTCATGAAGCCTTGCCAATTTGCTCCATAGCTCTTTGGCGTCTTGAAATTCTCCAATCTTGTCCAAGATGGTGCTTGGCAAAAGATTGACCAATAGCTTGATCACTTTGTAGTTGGCCTCGCATCTCTTGATTTGCTCCTCATTCCATTTGCTTTTCTTGAGGAGTTTTCCTTTTGAGCTTGTTGGAGCTTCAAAACCCTCCATTAGAGCAAACCATTGCTCTATCTCCATCATGAAATAATTTTCGATCTTTGACTTCCAAAGACCAAAATTCGCCTTGTCGAATGGTGGAGGTGCCCTTGTGTCATAGCCAAACTCCATTCTTGAAGTTGAAACCCCTTGATGATGACTTCTTGAAATTAGGGTTTCTTCCAACTTCTTCTTCTTCCTCTAGCTCTTGCCCTCTTGGCGATGAGTCCAAAGAAGAGCAACCTTGCTCTGATACCACTTGTTGGGACCGATTGGCGAGCTAGAGGGGGGGTGATTAGCTCCGATTTGCTTCGTGATGATTTGTCGCGGCGGAAGACTCGAGCAAACGCTAACACAAAGGATTTACTTGGTATCCACCCCGGTCGGGTGACTAATCCAAGGATCCACTCTCCTCACTCTCTCATACACTATGAAAGATCTCCTTCTTGAGGTGGAGAAACCTCTTACAAGCTTTCACAAAGATACAACAAGAATCAAAGCAAACACAAAATGAAATCTTACAAGATTTACAATGAATAATCTCTCTTTGCTTTCCTTGCTATCTTCAAGCTTGTGGTTGCCTCTAGAACCTTGGAAATGCAGCAGCAAAAACCTCCAAGACTTCCCTTGAGATGGCACCAATGAAGGAGGAAAAAGGGGAGAAGAGTTGTGGCTCAAAACCTGCGTGAAAACCCTTATACCCGACGCCTAGGGTTCCCTAATCGATTACCCAATCGATTACCACGTCATACTAGCCGTTCAACGGCTAGTTTTTGAACCTGAATCGATTAGCCAATCGATTAAGACTGCCCTTAATCGATTGACCAATCGATTAAGAGAAGGCTGAATCGATTACCCAATCGATTCAGCCACCTTCTGTTCTCGCAACAAACTCTCTTAATCGATTACCCAATCGATTCACTTTCTCCTTAATCAATTACCTAATTGATTAAGATCCTCCTTAATCAATTACCTAATTGATTACCATCCTTCTTAATCAATTACTCAATTGATTAAAATCCTTCTTGTTTTCGCGAGACAACAACTCAATCGATCACCCAATCGATTGAGACCAACCTAACTTGTGTTCACGGTCAACCCCTTTGACCAACCTTGATTTTACGGTCAACCCCTTTGACCAACCTGGACTTCTTCTGCCTAGTTCCCAACTAGGACTTAACCTGATTCCCCACCAGGTTTGCCTAACACTCGAGTTAGGTCTAGTCTCTCGGTAGACTTCCACCTTGCCAGCATGTGATCTCCCCAATTCATCTGGACTTCACCTAGTCCCACTAGGTCTTCTCCCATGCCAGCGTGCGATCTCCCCGATCCACCTGGACTTCACCTAGTCCCACTAGGTGTGCTTAGTCCCACTAGGTCTTTTTCCATGCCAGCGTGCGATCTCCCCGATCCACCTGGACTTCACCTAGTCCCACTAGGTGTGCCTAGTCCAACTAGGTCTTTTTCCATGCCAGCGTGCGATCTCCCCGATCCACCTGGACTTCACCTAGTCCCACTAGGTGTGCCTAGTCCCACTAGGTCTTTTCCCATGCCAGCGCACGATCTCCCCGATCCACCTGGACTTCACCTAGTCAAGTCTCCAGTCAACCTTGACCCACTTGACACCATACGGCATTGAAACATAATTATCAAATTCAAACATCAATGTCAAACATCGAAACATACACCTCAAGCTCACCCGAGCTTGCTAGACTCAAGCTCACCTGAGCTTTGTCAAACTAGGTCAACCCTGACCTAACCAAGATTGCACCAACATATGTGTCATGAATGTGGGCCTCAAATTTAAATGTATATGAATTGCTGGAAACCCTTTTACAATCAAAAGAATGAAAATGTAATATAGGGGCCACAGGTCGTATTTTTCTCAGGGACTAGTTGAAGGTTTATTTGATTCGCGCTTGTATTTAGGCGTCGTTTGTGTTTTTAGGGTTTCAAGTTTCAATCTGAAATGAAATCGCAATTAAATACAAGATACATGCAACCAAAACTTGATACACAACGGATAAAACTTATGTGCCAAATCTAATATGGAATGTCAAAACCCATACTAACAATTCTGAAATGATAAAATTCAGACCAATGGATAACTATTAGAAATGAACTTATATGCAGATTTTTACAGCAGGAATTCTGAACCTGAATTTCGGAAATTCAGTAACCAAACAGATGCAAATACACACAATCAAACAAGCTAGCTGAAGGGTAATTTCTTAAGCTAACTTCCAAATGGAATTTAGAAGAGCCAACATTCTATTGATGCAGCTTGAGCAATCATAAACTGAACAATTCGAAATTAAATCTGAAACTGTCTAAGCAGAGATAAATTCAGGAATTCAGAAATCAAATGCAGTGATAAACAACAATTCAAATGCAGAATTTAGTGGAACGAACTGAGCATGAATGCATTACTCTAAGCTCAAAAACACCAGCTGAATTCACTAATGTATTTGACAACAACGCAGAAAAGAAAACTGAAGCATGGCTGAACTTAGAATTGAGACTCAAGCTGAAAAGAAATGACACGCAGCATGTGCAGGGATTTCAGAATTTGTATGCAGAATTTCAAAGCCCAAAATGGATTCACAAGCAACAGATGCGAGCTGAATTCACATGCGTATTGGAGTTCAAAGAAGCCTAAATGAAACTATTGCTTAAGTGACACAAATTTCAGAAATACCAACTGAAGTAACATTGATGCACGAACTGAATTTGGCACGCAACAGACTAACAGAAAATTCTAAGCAGAATTGCAGAAATGAAATCAAGTGTGAATGCAAGCTAATCTAGTTGCAATCACTCACTACAACTGCCTATCTAACACTTGCAAACTTGAGAACTGAGACTTAATTACAACTGAAAACAAATTCAGAAAAACTGAAACTGAAACTGATTAAATCTGATACGCAGGAACAGAGAATTGATACGCAAGCAAATCAACAGGAATTAAATTGAAATTAAAAGCGATTATCCACCAAACAAGTTCCTAAACTACTCAACTTGAAGAATCGAAACCTAGTTAAGCTAAAACAATCAGAAAACGAAATTAAGCAATCTGATTTGAATGCAGTAATGAAACAAAGTGCAGAAACGAGATTTACAACTAAATAAACGAAATTAAGCTAATCCACAATCCGATTCCTTGCTGTCACTCAAGGATGAGCTCGAATCGAGGTGGTCACGCCTTCAAAACGAAGAAATTGCTGAAGAAACGAAGAAAAACGAGGAAGAAACCAAGGCAAACGAGCTGCGGCGAGGACGCGACCGGGAAGAGCTGGGCAGAGTTTCTGATTAAATAGGAATCGATGGACGGCTGTGATTGATTTGAGAAGATCCAACGGCAGATCTTGATCTGATTTGAGCCAAACTTTTATGATGATGATCTGGGGTCAGGATCTACCTTGTGGTAGCTCGGATCTTCCAGATATGCAACGGATGGCCCAGATCAACTCTATCTGTGAATGGACGCTCTAGAGCCCTCTTTGCTTGATCCAACGGTTGATTTAGCTCCGATTGGGATGAAACCTTCAGATCTTGATCATACAGCTTGATCAACCCTAACCCTAGCTCGGATTGCTTCAGATCGTCCCGGATGGCTCAGATCTAGCCGCTCTTGAATCGGACGGCCCGGATTAATCGTAGGCTTGATAATTCGATCCGGTTCACATCCGACTCAAGTTTGACCTAGTATGCCCTAGGTCCAGGATCCTTTCATGCCTACAAAAATATATCAGAAAATTAGTGGCCAAATAATCCAAAAATTGTATAATTTTTGCAATTAAGTCCAAAATAAGATAAAGTTCCAAAACCTAGGGTAAAATCATAATTAAGCAATAAAACTTGGGTCAAACATGGATTTTAGCAATTAAAATAATCAATAAAATGGTGCTTATCAACTCCCCCACACTTAACCTTGAG
>JAGFNQ010001331.1:0-83135 GCA_024364735.1 Boesenbergia rotunda | reverse complement strand
AAGTTACACTTGCTTCCTTACGATCACAAGCTAATATGATATTCCAATTTATCGATGACTACTGTTTGACATATGAATCATCTATTTTTGGTATGCTATGAATGTGAATTTAGCAACTTGTTAACCATGTGAATTTCATCAATCTTTTCTTTTCTCCCACAATAAAGAATAGAGCATATTGCAAATCAGAAAAATAAAACTCCACCATATTTTCATCTGGCAAAGACTCACTAAATGAAAGATGGACAGCTTCCTGGTGAGATCATCTCTCCACTTATTTAACAATTGATCATAGCTTATATCAGTGAAGGCCTCAAGAAAGAAGTTACTTGAGGTAGCCTGCTACTTGTAAACTAAAATCCACTTTATAACGACCTGAGTTATCATCCAACAAGGCCACTAGGCATTTCCCACGGACTTCAACACAACTTGCCCTGGACTTAATAGTAAATGAATTGCTCAAGTATTCAAGTTACCATTCAACCAGGCCATAAGGTGTAGACCACAGACTTCAACACAACTCACCCTGGACAAAATAGTAGAAGAATCAGCCCCTCTAGTATTACCTAAAGACCTAAAAATGCCCTTGTAATATAACAATCAATCTTGAGGTTAACACGAAGGATTAGGCAAACCAATGTGGTCATCGCCCCTGGCCTCTCGAACTTATTTGAAAAGAGTAAGATCATGAATGCATCAGTTATCATGAGACATGGGAATTGAGTTGCCTTTCCATCTCATTAACCATCAATCTTCCTTCATCTTACAAATATAATAAAGAAAAAATATTTAAACAACTATCTCTTGTTTTTGGCAAACAAGCTAATTTCATGTAGCATGGCTACAAAATTTACTCTTTTAAGATTACACTACTTTATGATTATATATACTCGATAATACGAAGGGGAGCCTTGGGACAATGGTAAAATTGTTGCCGTGTGACCTTGTGGTCACGGGTTCGAGTCGCGGAAACAAACTCTTACAATGCAGGTAAAATTTAGGCCCAATGTGGATCGACCCTTCCTTAGAACCCCGCATTGGCGGGAGCTTCGTACACCAAGTTGCTCTTTTATATATTCGTTAATATGGAAAATAGAAAGAGGAAAACAAAACATGCTAAGTTAGATATGTGTTGCATCAAGAATAGATTTCAAGAAGAAAATGCATACTTACATGTCCACTTCATTAAATGTGGTCAACAATGCAAATGTATTTTGTGAATCCTTCAAACGTGTAGCAACTCTTTTCCTTAGTCTTGGCATAGGAACCTGCCATAATACTTAGAAAATATCACACAGGACACTCCCACTGTTTTACTCAATCATAAATTTTAATCAAATGAGACCTACCCGTCTTTCCCTTTCCTTAGGAGGAAGTTGAGGTTCTGAAGGCGAGGTTTTAGGTGCCGGAGGAGGAGGTGTTTTCAGCTTGTCTGCTTTAGGAACTTCAGACTTCGGCACTTGTGTGTCAATCTTCTTCTCAGCAGGAACAGCAGCTCCAGTGTCCTTACCAAGCTTCTCATCTGATGGAGAAACATGAGTGTCACTAGGAGCAGACTTGGATATAATGGCTACTTTGGTTCCAGGAGTCACTGTATCCCCTTCTTTGGCAATGAACTATCAGTAGTACATGGCAATCAAAAACTCAAAACCAAGAAGGTCTTTAAAAAAAAGTAGCACAAGTAGAATCTCAGACCTTTTGGATAACTCCAGCTTCAGGACTAGCTACATCAATAGTCACCTGAAACAATATTAATATAACAGAAGTTGATTAAAGGAACTCAGATGTAACCTTAAACTAATCAAAAAATGTTTTATATAAGAATAGAGAGCACTAACACCTTGTCAGTTTCAACCTGTGCAATAGGTTCGTCCATTTCAACTCTATCACCAGGTTCTGTTCCCAATATCAAAAATACAAAACTTTGATTTCACATTTACAAATGAGAAAAAATTGATCAAGATGAATATGTGAGGCAACTACTGAAGAGACTAATAGTGTAAAGATGGTCAAAAAAAATTTATGAAACTGATGGAGACCTAAATCGCCTTGGAATCACCAAGGATAAGACATCACACATAGCTCAATGACACAAAAGAACCTGCATAGTTGATTGCAAGTATGGACATTATTGTTGGTTTTACTAGAATAGATAGTCCCAAATTGAGTAATATTGTTTTAGTTATGAACTTATATTCATGGGTATAATTGCATTCTTCAAAATCAAGTACTCTTTTACTTTCAACTTGGTAGCAAACAAGCTATGAGAGCCTATTTATTTATTTTCCTGACCTTGCTGTTTTTTATTCCCTGTTAAAGGGAGAGGCTACATGTTGCTCTAGTGGCAAGTGCTATTGTGTTAGGAAGACATAAGTCAGTTTTTTAAGTTGCCATAGCAACTAGGAATGGTTGAATCGCTATTAGTTATTACTTCTTTAATATCAGTATTTAAAGATTCCTGTCCAGATCAAGATCTGGTATCTAATTAGAACTTTAATTTTTCACTTTGTAGGAAGTAAATTGATACTTCATTTAGGTGATATCATAAATAGTAGTCATGAGGTTGCAAGCACTTGAAAGTTTAATCTAACAAGGAAATCAAGAAAAGTTGTCATTCCATTGAGTGACTTTGACAACTCATGATGTGTGACATTTGCCTTTCAAATTTCTCTACTTTCACAAAAAGATATAAACCAACTAATGATGGTTCAATTCACATTCTGCCCAAAATAACAGAATATAAAAGGGTAACTTCGATCTGCATGTGATTCAAGACGCATATCTTGGTGAACATGGAAAAGAGTAAGAACAAAAAATAGCATACTCTTCAGGAAAGTTGCTAAAGTTCCATCAGTGATAGATTCCCCCATATATGGAACAACAGCATCAACCAGATCACCTTCAACAAAGGAAAAGAATGCAGGTAAGGAAACAAAAAAAATTAAAAATCATAAGAAGCCCCCCAAAGCAGGTATATGAAACTCACCGTCAGAAGCAAATGACCTACTCCAGCATTTGTAAGGTGATGGCCTTGGGAAGAACTCGATAGCCTCTCTGCAAACTCAAGGAGAATTATGTATACAACAAGAAGCACCAGGTAATATAGATTCTACTAAATAAATTCATGTTTGTGCAGGGTGGTGCATCATCCAAAAGAAGCAACAATTATTTCAAAAATAAAGTAAAACACTAACCTCTTAGGTTTTGTACAGACAGAACCACCTGAAAGCAAAATTGACATCAATACTCACTTTCTACAACATGGAGAAGAAACCTTAAAACAGGAAAATAAATCACCACGGAGAATGTACTGGCTAATGTGGCGGGCATGCCCATAACTTCTCAAGAAAAATAATGTCTGGAAAAAAAATGGAGAGAAGAATATTTTATGATTCATGGTACCCAGAATAAATGATAAGAAAATTGAAACAGAGTGAACAGGCCAAATCATACTTCCAGTGTATGTGGCCTTAGAACAACAATAAATAATAACCAAAGAAGATTATTAAAGCTCCAAACTCCCAAATCCAGATATTAGTCTGGAATTTATACCACGAAGCAACGTATATTTGTTGCAGTATAAGTTGGGAATTTGAAAATGCTCCATGAAGCTAAAACTTTGAAATTGAGGCTTCATGGAATTTCAGCTTGCCATTTCATAGTTGCATATTCCAATGAACTCAAAAAAAAAAATGAGTTCAATATAGAGCAGAGTGTAGATCGGGTGACAATCAATTGTGAAAGCAAAAACGCATTTTGACATCCAAAATTTGGAAGAAAAAAGGAACAAAGGAGAAATTTTTCTTCGGATTGCAAAGTTGTCCCTTTATGTCGACACGATCAAGGGTTAGAGAAGAAAACCCTAAAAATGATCTCCGCCGTTAATGACAAAATGCCTTTAGATTCTCTTCTACCTATCCACGTAGCACGTCTCCTTCTAGATCCACATCTCATTCAGCCGATCCAACTCCTACCAAACAGAAGGAGAATAGAAAAGACATCGACGCTCCACTTTACGACCTCGCAAGGCCACAACTCCAACCTCTTGACAAGCGAAGAAAAATAAGAAAAGCGCAATCAACCTCTCGACAAGGATCGTAGTCTACCATTAAATCGCACCAACAAGCAGCATACAAAGAAAACAGTAAATCATCCGACAAAAAAACAGATCTCGAACATCAGGCAGTAACTCGAGAAGGGTTGGAGACAGAGCTTACCGAGGCGGGGCGACGGACGAGGAGACGACGCGCGAGATGGGAAGCCATCGCCGATCGCGACGCAGCCAAGAAGACGGAAGAGGGAGAACGCCCTCGGGGAAGCGAGTGCAAAAGTGGGAATTTTCTACCCTTTTATGTTTTATATAATACAATTATTGTTATTTTTATTATTTCCTCAATGAGCGATTATTATATTTGACCTTGTAATTTATCTACTATTACGTGGCTGCCATTTCATAGAGACACGTTCGAACAGCGTGACAAAGAAACGACTTAAAGAAATAATAAGCCAAAATAAAAAGGGCAAATCGTCAAAAACATGTTTATTATAAATAAATAAATAAATAAAAAATTCCTTATTAATTATTTTTTATTTAAAATATTTTTTATTTCATCTAGTTAAAATAAAAATCAATTGTTTTGTGAATTTGAGAAAACTCCCCAACATCAAAGTGGACTTTGCATGCACTCCCCAACCAAAAATGTCTTTGCATGCACTCCCTGATAGGATTGACAAGACAGTTTTGTGTGTTAATTTTTTTATCAGTATAAAAGAGTATAAATTCAGTATAAATCGTAAAGATTTGAGTATAAATTATTTGAGATTGAGTACTAATTTAAGAAATTTGAGTATCATTTGAAAAAAAAATTGAGTATACATTGTTTCAGTATATAGTAAAAATTCAGTATACATTATCAAAATTTAAGAATGAATTGATTTAGATTGAGTATTATTTGAAAAAATTTGAGGGGGCGCTTGGTATAAATTTAGCAATGGGAATAGT
Source organism: Boesenbergia rotunda (assembly GCA_024364735.1). Lineage (NCBI taxonomy): Eukaryota > Viridiplantae > Streptophyta > Magnoliopsida > Zingiberales > Zingiberaceae > Boesenbergia > Boesenbergia rotunda. The sequence goes on along the minus strand of JAGFNQ010001331.1, from coordinate 78,133 downwards.
AATGGGTTTGATTGAGGGGTTTATGGGTTTGGTGATAACCTAATAGGGGGTGGATTATGAAATCAAGGGTATCATATCCTTATTTTGATTCCGATTCCCGTATACCAAGCATCATCAATGGGAATGAAACAGATTTCATTCCCATTCCTACCTTCTAAACCCGCTTACCAAGCGCCCCCTGAGTATAAAATTTAGAAATTTGAGTATGTGAGGTTGCATCCACCACATCAAGATTTTCACATGAGGGGTCGTCGAAATTTTATACTCAAATTTCTTAAATTAGTACTCAATCTCAAACAATTTATACTCAAATCTTTATAATGTATACTGAGTTTTCACTCTTTTATACTCACGACATCAAGATTTTTACACGAGGGGTCATCGAAACTTTGTACTCAAATTTCTTAAATTAGTACTCAATCTCAAACAATTTATACTCAAATGTTTACAATGTATACTGAGTTTTCAGTTTTTTATACTCAATCTATTAGGGAATGAATGTAAAGAATTTATTAAATGGGGAGTGCATGCAAAGTCCAGTTTAGGATTAGGGAGTTTTCTTCAATTAACTCTTGTTTTATTGTAATCAAAATTATTATATATAAAATATTATTATATGATTTTTTTTTGTTAATATGATAAAATTATTTAAAGTAATTACTTAAACAAAGTTAAAACTTAACTATAAAATTTTAAAATTTAAATCTTAAATACTATTATATTAAAATATTCTTTAACAATTTAATTAAAATGATTTGAATTTCATTAAAGTTATTTTAAAACAATTATAATAACTGCTGCTATTGCTACACTATAACATTGTATTAAGGGTATCCGTAACCATTTAACTCTTTTAACATTATAATACCTATCACCTTAAAAAGTATAAGATCCACATGTCATATACATATTAACATTAATATCTTCATTCTCTCACATTTGTTTAACATTTAACCCCCATTATTTATAGGACTCACATGTCACATACACATTATCTTACATATACATTCTCTCACATACATATTCATTCTCTTACCTATATATTTTTTATTTTCAATTTTATTTTTAATTTAAATGATTATTATTTTAAATAAATAATAATAATATTTTTAAATATTTTAATCATTATTCAAAATTTAAATTAATCCTTATTTTAATCATTATGAAAATAATCCTTATTTCATCAGGCAGGACTTGACCGATCAGGCTCCTGCCTGATCGATCTGGTGACCGATCAGGATCGATCAGGATGTCATATCATATGCGATGAACGCGTTCAAATATCTGAACGTGTTAATCGCGTCAATACATTAACGCGCTTCTCACAATGGTTTTAATGCGGACGACTTGTTAATCGAGCGTTATAACGTTCGATTAACGAGCCGTTGCAGATGCTCTAATTATTATAAAAGTAATTATTATAAATAACCGTAACTACTATACTAATAAGAAAAAAGAAATATTTTAAAATAAAATATATGATGAAACACTGTTGTTGATTTTTTTAAAAAAAAATCCTTGTGAAGATTTATATAAATTAAGATGCTTTTTTAATGTTTTTAAACATAAATCAGCACTTTGAAACATTCCATAGGAAAGGCAAAATTGCAAATATATGTTATATCTTTCTTTAATAGAAAATTTAACAAAGATAGTAAATTTTAGGGTTTAATATGTTAACGGAGATTGAACTCAATTGGCTCGATGAAAACCAGGTATCGTAACCGATCTAGATGGACCTGTCGAACAGAGAAGGTTTTGAGGAGGAACTAGGAATGAAAAGCTCGTTTGCCGACGAACTACATCATTCACTTGTCATTGTTCTTCGTCAAAGAGAGAATTACTAATAAATCCCAACGGTGGATGGATTTGAGGGCAGAGAAGGCTAGGATTTGAGGTCCTCTTGCCTAGTGAGCTTTGCTAGAGAGCCCATCGATTGTTTGTGATGTCCCTGGTTTGAGCAGCTCCGACGAGCACGTTGCGGTCCTAACTCGTGTGTACCCATGGGCGTTTGTGCCACCTTGATCCTTCCCCATCCCACAGCTGCTTTCGTGGTTGTTCCGCCATCTCTGTCGACCTTTCCTTTCATTTGTGTTTCCTTCATTCCATTCCCTCCCGCTCCATTGGTTGTTGTTGTTGGATATAAACGAATGAAAAAGAGATGGAGAGAAAAAAATACTCCACTATGAATAAGAATTTAATTCTGCATTATAAGTTTTAAGACAATTTAATTAGTTTACATTGATTCACAAATACGCGGTGAACAAATGCATGGGTAGATTTTTTTTTTCACGCACGAGACTGCAACAATGCAAATCTAGAACCCAAATTATACTAGACCAAGTTGACTCGTGTGCGACATTTACATATATCAAATGCTAAATCCTAAACCTTAATTTTGACGAGGAGAGACGCAGAAACCCTTCACCAAACATTCATCGTAATCTCAAAATACTACAGGAGGAGGTTGAATTTGTTTGAAGAAAACTACATCATAGGCACTTGAATATCCCCAAACTCAGTCATATCCTTCCTTATTTGACGATATAAGATTATTGATCTAAATTGATTTTTTAAATATATTTTAATTCAATAACTATTTTAGTAATTTTCAACTAGCAATTTTGACGAGGGAAGATTGCAAATATCCTTATAATCTCTAATGAGCAATCTTCATAAATCCTCATAGCTATGATATAGTCAAAAGTCCCTAATTATGATATATTTTATAGGAATTTTTTTTTCCAAATGAGATATAAATTTTGGGACGCTGAGCTTCTAGATCGTTTACCGTGAGTACTTTTCAATTTACCCTGACGACCAGTAAAAAATTGTTATGGGGATGAGTTAATCATCCGAGATTATTCTGATGATCGGTAAAAATTGTTTATGAGTTCAAATCAATCAATCAAGGTTGAAAAAATATTCTTAATCAATTTTTCCCCCCTCAATGAACAGTCTTCGTTGTGGAAAACTGCACCACCCCCATCGCCTCCACTGCCCTTCACTTGCCCATCTACATCGATGCCAACACCTTCACCCCTACACATGAAATGGATTGGTTGGGCTCAGTTGTGCCGATCCATCAAGCCAATTAAGTAAACTCCCACTCCAGGTGAGCCTTTTGTATAACAATGATTAATCAACTTAGATAATATTAAATTTAAGATGATCGATTCGATTTCAGGAAAATTTTTCATCAATCATCAGGATAAATTGGAAAGCATTCACGTGAACTATTCCGGAAGGAATCGACGCGAACAACCAATTACCACAGTCCAATCCACGGGGAAGATAGCGAAAGGAAAAGAGATTCCACCCTGCGAGATCAACACGAGCGTTAATGGGAACACGCCGGAGATTTTCTGACGAAGCCCACTCTGACGCTCAAGTCAGTACCGAAGTCAAACTCGGTGGACCCTGACGCATAGCTTCCTCGTTCCACGCGTTAACCCTGGGATGCTCAACCCTATCACAAGTCCCTTCCTTCAAGTCAATCGAAGGAAGTGTGACTGATTGATTAGACTAGTGGTGCAACGAAGAGAAGCTATGCAGTGGTGGGTCCATATATCCATTACTACTTCATTGGCGACTCGTCAGGTCCGAGGAATCGAAACATTTGCCCCTCGATTCGAGGCAATCCCCTTTGAATTAGTCTTCCAAAAAGGCTTCTGCGAACCTCTAGGCATAGTAATGATAGCTGTCTATCCTCCATTAAAAGCGTATGAGGTCTCTTAATGGTGACAAAACCCCTTCGCGAATGCGTCTTCGCCACATGCTCAAACTTCTCTCTCCATGATCTCCTGCTGATATGTGTTGCAGGACCATATCAAACGGGCGCCTCGACAGCGGTGACACCTCGAGATGGATGTTCATCGTCGTCCACGTGCCTTGCCCCCATTGTACACACGAGGGCGACTTCTCCCCTATAAAAGGGAGGCGAAAACGTTCATCCGCCTTCTGACATCATCGATTAGCAGCGTTTGTAGACATCGTTCTCGTCTTTTTTCTCTAAGGACTTATTCCCGCGCGTAAGTCTTCTTCTTCGTTCTCACCTTCTTCCTTAGGAGCCATGGTTAAGGAAAACATGAAAGACCAGGATAGGAAGGGGACCCCGGAGGAGGGATATCAATCGGAGTGGTACGAGACTACGTGTAGCGGCCCCGCCTCTATGGTCCCCGCAGGCAACCCTCTAGGCCGGCGACCCTACGGTCTTCTCACCCCTGGCAGTGGGTTTTTACCTTTCCCAGGATTCGAACTGTAGACCTCCAGGCTAAGTACTAAAGTTCCTGAATCCTAGCTCAATTGGTACCAGGATTCAGGAACTTTAGTACTTAGCATGGAGGTCTAGAGTTCGAATCCTGGGAAAGGCAAAAACTCACTGCCAGGGGTGGGAAGACCGTAAGGTCGCCGACCTAGAGGGTTGACTGCGGGGACCATAGAGGCGGGGTCGCTACATAAAAATGCGCCTTTTATTGTAACGACCCGACCCCTCGGCCCATTGGGTGGCCCAACTGGCGGCCCATTTGGCGACCCCTTATGTCGTCACCCGACGATCATTGGCCATGCCGTTACTCACAAGTACTTTCCACCCCTGGCTAGTGGATTTTTGCCTTCCTCAGGATTCGAACTCTAAACCTCCAGGTTAAGTACTAAAGTTTATGAATCCTGATACCAATTGAGCTGCGCCTTTTTATTGTAACGACCCGGCCCGGCCCCTTGGGTGGCCCACTTGGTGGCCCAACTGGCGATCCCTTGGGCGGCCCAACTAGCGACCCATTTGGCAACCCCTTATGTCATCACCCGACGACCATTGGTCGTGTCGTTACTCACAAGTACTTTCCACCCCTGGCCAGCGGATTTTTGCCTTCCTCAGGATTCGAACTCTAGACCTCCAGGTTAAGTACTAAAGTTTATGAATCCTGATACCTATCAGGATTCATAAACTTTAGTACTTAACCTGGAGGTCTAGAGTTCGAATCCTGAGGAAGGCAAAAATCCACTGGCCAGGGGTGGAAAGTACTTGTGAGTAACGGCACGACCAATGGTCGTTGGGTGACGACATAAGGGGTCGCCAAATGGGCCGCTAGTTGGGCCGCCCAAGCGACCGCCAGTTGGGCCGCCAAGTGGGCCGCCCAAGGGGCCGGGTCGTTACACTACGTCTTCTAGGGTTAGACGTGAAACCCTTCAAGCTGCTTGTGAGGCCTATGACATTCCGGCCGAAATGGAGGTAGTGGTCCCTAGGGTGGATCAATCACCCGTAGAACCCCCTTGGACTTCTTTACCTCCTAGGGTAGGTAGAGTTAGGATTTCGTTCCCTCTCCCCACTTTTTTCATGAGTATCTCCTCCTATTTTAATATTTCTCTCCATCAGATGGCTCCCAACGCATTCGCCCAAATGGGCGGGGCATTTATCATCTTCAAGCTCTTTAACATTCCTCTAACCCCCCGTTTCTTCCATATTTTCTTTGTTCCGACCGGCTCGTGAGGGTCATTTAGTTTTACGGCGTTCCCTAGCTATAGGTTCCTAGGAGGGGTTCCTTCTTCCCACAAGGGATGGAAAGAGCGGTTCTTCTTCATTCGACTGCTCCAACGTCTCTTCAGTCCCATTCGTTAGAGGGAAACTCTGCTTGCCCCTCTGGAGCTAGAGGACTTCCAACATGACCCAGGCTACCAGCGGGCTAGGAGCCTCCTATCGGGCATGGAGTTTAGTGGTCGGGGTCTGGTGCATAGTGATGAACTTATGTGTCGAGCGGGTCTCAACCCTAAACCACCAACATCAGCCCCAACCTCGGTGAGTTTATCTTTTTTTATAAATGTCTGTTAATTCTAACTGATGCTCCATTGTTTGTTTATTGCAGAGGACATCATGTTATCGAGGGCGATGAATCGGCTCATTAAGTGGGATGAAGCCAATAAGCAGGCTTTGGACCCTCCCCTTGCCCCTCTCACTACACCATCTAACTCGGCCGAGGCTTCGGAGGGGATTACAGAGTCGTCCGGCAAGCACGCAACGCCGGAGCAAATAGAGGCCCTAGCCATGCTCGAGCCGGCTGTCAACCAAGGAGCCCCGGAGCTGCCTGGCGCCCAGGAGGGCGACCTACCTCTCGTCATCGTTGAGACGGGAGGAAATAAGGAAAAGTCAGCGCCTCCAGCTAACATCCTGCCACCTAGCTCCTCAAGGAGGCCAAAGAGGAAATGTCCTGACAAACGCTCATCGAAATGAAAGAGGCTTCGACGTTTTGATCCCTGCAAGCTCCCCTCCATCCTTGAGGAGAGTATACCAATATCTGATTATGAGGACACCATCCCCCTATCTCAACATTTCAAGTCGACAACCACCCCAGCGACAGGAGGTCAGACCACCAGCATATCCCAGGCTGACTCCTCCGACCCTTCCAAAGGCAAGTGGGTGGTGCCTAGCAAACCTCACATGAAGCTTGATCGCCTACACAAGAGGCTTCAAGAATCATTGGAGGCGGCTTCGCAATCATTCCCCCTAGTGCAATTCAGAGAAGTCCTTGCCGAGGACTGTTCTTCCGAGGGGGCCTCTAGCTTCGACGAGGACATCTCCGACCCTTCAACTGTACCTCCTGGAGCACCTACCATCCAGCTTCTCCCTCAGCTAAGAGACTCCTCTCCCTCACTGAGCCGAGGTGACGTCCCGAGGAGCCACGGAGTCTTGGGAGGGGATGCAGTGCGTGCCTCGGTCAGGCCTCTAACCAACCTCCACGAGTCCCTCATGAAGGTAAGGGCACCCCTTTCTTGAGTTACCTTAATTCATGTTTTCTTACTCCTCTATGTTGGGTCAATCTATGGTCTGAAGTGACCATGTGTTTTGATATTTGGCCAAGAGTTTAAGTTAAGTTTACCCTTCTATTCTAATATGTGTATGTGAGTGTGCAGGTTTGCAGGTTACACATATTGACTTAGTTTGACGGCTTCAGGTACGGTGAAGGGTAGCATGGAGGCAAGCTGTGGGCTTGTGTGCACCCGAGGGACTATGGATAGCAAGGACGATGAGCCGAGGGGCGTGGACTTCGAGGCATGCGTGAAGGATGGCATGGAGGCAAGCTGGAGGCTTATGTGCATCCGAGGGACGGGAGCCAAAGATGAAGAGGGCGCGAATGCAACAGTCGAGATTGCCGGTGAGGGATGTTGTATCTGCAAACAATATCCTTCCATAGGATCTTTATCACTGCGGCCTCCATGATGTGTGCCAAAGGATCAGCTTTCACCCATTTAGAAAAATAGTTCACGAGAACTAGTAGGAACTTCTTTTGCTGAGATCCGATCGGAAACGGACACACAATGTTCATTCCCCACTGATCGAATGGGCAAGACAAGACTTGGAATATTATTGAAGAGATGAAGGCATAGACTCTCTTCCTCTCTTTTTCCTTCTCTTCTCCCCTTCTTGCCGTACGCCAACCAGCCCCAAGAAGGAGCACCAGCCGGCCGCCCCTGTCCTTTCCCTGCCGACCACCACCTGCTGCCGGAGAAGGAAGCTCCGGCCATCTCTTGGCCGGAAGAAGGTGCTGCCGGAATTAGAGTTTGCCGCAAGGATCTTTTTCCCGCAATCCTCTTCTTTTGCTTTGCCGGAATTTTGATTCCGGCCATCCTTTTGTGGTTAGTCTTTTGACTTCTCTCTTGGTTTTTCTTGTTGCGTTCTCGGAGAATCTAGTAGTTCTCGAGAACACGAAACTCGTGGCTTTGCAATGTCATCCCGAAGATACTCGGCGTGGACGCAAATAGAAGCGGAGCTTTCAAGGGACGCTTACGGTTGGATCTCGTCCCTTCCTTCGAGTTACGCGAGGTAATACGTAAATTAGTTTACGTTTCTGTAAAATTTTAAATATATGATCATGTCTACACAAGATAAAATTGCATGCTTAGATGTGTGATTAAATAATTGAGAAATTATTTATGCTAAACCTTCCGCTGCACATAATTAATTTTAAAATTACGAACCCGCATCCATGTCAACATGCACCCGGTCCCAACAGTGGTATCAGAGCCAGGTTTGTGTTTGACATAATCATATAATTGTTTTTGCGGAAAACTTTGTCATGATCTTAATTTTGAAAAAATTTTCAATTATGGAAACCTTCCAATTATGGTAAATTTTTTATTTAGGAATTTCAAAGTTTGGAAATCCTCATGAAATTTTGCAAACTTTTAAAATATCTCTGTTTCTGAAATTTCGCAAACTTTTAAAATATCTCTGTTTCTGAAACTTTCCAATTTTAGAAATTTTCCATTTTGGGAATTTTCTAATTTTGGAAATATGTAAGTTTTCTTTGTACCAGAAACTTACAATTATTCTAAAAACCTTTTATTTTCGGAAACTTTCCATTTATGGAAAGCTCGCAATTTTGGGCACTTTCTTTCAAGAAAGTCTAGACAAATTATGGGAATATTAATTGTCATTTAAATTCATAATTGGAAATTAGATTATTTACAAAATTCTTTATTTTGGATTGAGCCTCAGGGAGCCGTCCAATTTAAAGTTAGTTGTTATAATTAAATTTCCTAAATTGGATTTAAGCTGTCAAATGTTTAATTTGGATTGAGCCTCGGGGAGCCATCCAAATTATGTTATTGATATTAATTTTCCATAAATAAAATATGTGATCAAATCTTGGAAATTTTTGAGGTGATTCTCAAACGATAATCTCCTTATTTGATTTATGAGGTGATGCTCTTACATATTATTGTCTCCAAAATTAATTAGGAAAATTGTTTCATATAGAGTATATTTCCTTAAATAAGATTTTCATGAAAATAATATGTGGTTGAATTAAGGGAATCTGTCTCTTAATTTAATAAGATTTGATTTAGAGAAATCAAAGTCTTAAACATATTAATTCCGAAATTGATTATGATAATTTAGGAAATTATTTTCCAAAAATAATTCCTTGAATAAAGTATGAAATTAAAATTAGGAAATCCGGTTCCTAATTCAATTATTGAGACTTAATAAATTAAGTCACATACATACTTTATTAAGGAAATTGTTAGAACATGACATAATTACATGTCATGAATGTGTATAAAAGAAAAGGATGAGACCCAAAACCCCTTACAAAATATTAAGGCCAACACCTTCCATTAATATGGTTAGAACCGGAGTTTTGTTTCTCGTTTGGGTTGATGGACACATCCATGCCCGGCTTGAACTTCAACATGTTCAAACCATGGAATTAGTTTATGATTAATATAGTTGGAGTCAGAGGTCAATCCTTAGTTTTGGTTGTTGGACACATCCAAGCCTGACTAAACGGTTGAATGAGCTCCAACCATGTTAAAACTATTTCTTGATTAATGGGCCAGCATTAAGCTTGGAGCATCGATTTGTTGTGCCACAGCCAAGATCGATGTAAAGAGAGGTGCAGTTGAGTGCTATGTATATTGTTGCATACTTGTTAATGAGTTAACAACCCAATGATTTATGCAAACATTCAATTAGTTGATAGCATAATGTGATAGTTACATATGTATAATATGTAATCGGTATAATTACCTACCTTCATAGCTAAGAATAACTTGATGGACTCTAGCCATGGTTGTTCTTATCTATGGTTGGATATCAACCTATTTGGAGATGTTCCTACGATCTCCCGAATTGATAAAAAGGGTTATTCAATTCGAAAAATAAATAGGATTTAATTAAAGTATATTGATGCATTCTTTATCATTCTTATCACATAAGCTCAATTTGTATTTTTAGGATAATCACCTGATCATGTCTTCTCTGAATTTGCGTTCCATTTTGGACATCAATAAGCTGACTGGGCCAAACTTCATGGACTGGCTTCGAAACCCGAGGATATTCCTCAAAGCAGAAAATCTTGCTTATGTCCTTGAAGAACAACTTCCCAACCATCCTCCTGAAGATGCAACTCCAGACCAGTTAGTGACCTATCAGAAACATGTGGCCGATTCTGAACTTGCGAGTTGCATCATGCTGGCCGCTATGATACCTGAGCTACAAAAGCAGCATGAGCATATGGATGCTCATACCATAGCCTTCCATCTTCATGAGCTGTTTGACGAGCAGGCGAGATCCGAAAGGTTTGAGGTCTCCAAACTCCTCTTCACCTCTAAGATGCAGGAAGGCACTTCTGTCTCACAGTTTGTGTTGAAGATGTTAGGGTACATTGAGCGACTAGGCACACTCGGATTTGCAATGGATCACGAACTAAGTATTGACTTAATTCTGCATTGTTTGCCCAAGAGTTACTCACAATTTGTGATGAACTATCGGATGAACAAACTGGAGACTACCATTCCTGAGTTGCTTAACCTGCTGAAGACTGTAGAGCCTTTTGTAAAGCAGGATCAGAAGACGGTACTGTTAGTTGGTTCCTCAAAGAAAGGCTCTAAGAGGAAGCCCAAAGAACAAAATAAGGAAAGGAAGAAATAGGCCAAAAAGATTGAAAAACCACCAAAAGGCACTTGCCATCACTGCGGCAAGGAGGGCCACTGGCGAAGAAATTGCAAGGTTTATCTTGAGTCCTTGAAGAAGAAGGCATCCGATGCCCCATCCTCTTCAGGTATCTTCGTTATTGAATGCCACTCTATTTCCTCGTACACCTGGGTACTTGATACTGTGTGTAGCTTACATATATGTAATGACATACAGGGGCTAAGGAATAGAAGAAGACTCGTCAAGGGAGAAACGAATTTGCGAGTTAGAAATGGAGCAAAGATTGCTGCTGTTGCCATCGGAACATATTTGCTAAAGCTATCTACTGGACTTGTCTTAGAATTGGATAATTGTTATTTTGTTTCTTCATTAATAAAGAACATTATATCTATTTCATACTTGAATGAAAAGGGTTATCATTTAATTTTTAGTAACAATTGCTGTTACATAACTTTAAATGATGTTCTTTATGGGACCGGAACTTTATGCAATGACATCTACACGTTAGATTTATCCGGTGACGTTTTCAATATCGAAGTTAGCAACAAACGTGCTTGAATAGATAATCAAATAGACTCCTATACGTGGCATTGTCGTCTTGGCCATGTAAGTAAGAAATGCATGACCAAATTACACCGATGTGGAATTCTAGAATCATTTGAACCCGGTTCATTTGATACATGCGAATCATGCTTAAAAGGCAAGATGACCAAATTACCCTTTTCCGGAAAAGGTAAACCAGTGGGAGAATTGCTTGGTCTAATACATACTGATGTATGTGGACCAATGTCAACTCTTGCACAAGGAGGTTATAGCTACTTCATTACCTTTATCGATGATCACTCACGATTCGGGTATGTGTTCTTATTGAAACACAAATCTGAAGCTTTTGAGAAATTCAAAAAGTTCAGAAGTGAAGTAGAGAAATAGCTTGGCAAAAGTATTAAGATACTTCGATCCGATCGGGGTGGTGAATACTTAAGTCAAGAGTTTCAAGATTATCTTAAGGACAATGGGATATTGTCTTAATGGACTCCGTCATATACACCACAACATAATGGTGTATCTGAGAGGCGTAACCGAACCTTGATGGACATGGTTAGATCTATGATGAATCATGCAACTCTTCCAAAATCTTTTTGGGGCTATGCGCTTAAGATAGCTGTTTACTTACTAAACAAAGTCCCGACCAAGGTAGTCTCTATTACTCCATATGAGACGTTGAATAGTAAGAAACCTCATTTATCTCACCTAAAGATATGGGGTTGTCCTGCTTATGTAAAGCCGACTGTATCAGACAAATTGGATGCTAAGTCTGATAAATGTCTATTTATTGGATACCCTAAGGAAACGAAAGGTTACCAATTCTATCATCCCTTGGAACAAAAGGTGTTTGTTTCAAGGCATGCTGTATTTCTAGAAAAAGAATTTTTTTTATAAGAAAACAGAGGGAGTAGCATTGAACTTGAAGAAGTTCAAGAAACTCCAATAGACATTACAGAGACACCTAGTCTAGACCCACAACCAATAACTCATAATGATGAGCTATCAATTGAACCTAAAACAACACCACTTTTTCGTAGGTCTGATAGGACACGCAATATTCCAGAGAGATACGGATTTCTCATAAGTGAATCGAACGACGTGCGACTCATTAACGATGACGAACCTATCAGTTATGAAGATGTTCTGAAAAATTCAGAAAGGGATAAATGGCTTGAAGCCATGAAGTCGGAAATGAATTCCATGTACAAAAATCAAGTATGGGACTTGGTTAACCCACCTGAAGGGATTAAGCCCATAGGGTGCATGTGGGGTTTTCAAGAAAAAAACCGACGTGGAAGGTAATGTTATTACCTTTAAGGCTAGATCAGTGGCAAAAGGATATCGTTAGAAACAAGGAATTGATTTTGACGAAACATATTCGCCAGTAGCTATGCTTAAATCCATTCGGATGCTCCTGGCCATAACAGCTCATTATGATTATGAGATATGACAAATGGATGTGAAAACAGCTTTCCTTAATGGAAATATGCTTGAGGATGTATACATGATACAACCTGAAGGTTTCACATCGGTTAATAAAACCAAAGTATGCAAGCTTCGACGATCCATATATGGACTAAAGTAAGCATCCAGGAGCTGGAACATCCGTTTTGATGAGGCAATCAAAGAGTTTGATTTCTCACAAAATCCTGACAAACCTTGTGTGTACAAGAAGGTTAGTGGGAGTGCAGTCGTATTCCTAGTGTTATATGTCGATGACATATTACTTATAGGAAACGATATATCAGTCTTACAGTCAGTTAAAATTTGGTTGTCCAAAACTTTCTCCATGAAAGACCTAGGCGAAGCAACCTATATCCTTGTGATTAGAATCTATAGAGATAGATCAAAACAGTTGCTTGGTCTTTCGCAGTCTACATATATAGACCGAGTACTAGAAAGTTTTAGCATGTCAGAATCTAAGAAAGGTTACCTTCCCATCAGGCATGGGATCAACCTTTCAAAGTCTATGTGTCCGCGCACAGAAAACGAGAGGATTTGCATTAATAAGATTCCTTATGCATCCGCGATAGGATCTATCATGTATGCTATGTTATGTACTAGGCCCGATGTATCGTATGCTCTGAGCATCACAAGCAGATACCAGTCTGATCCAGGAATGGATCATTGGGCGGCTGTCAAGACAATCCTCAAGTACTTAAGAAGCACTAAGGATGTGTTCCTAATATATGGAGAAGGTGATATGGTAATACGTGGATATACAGATGCCAGTTTCCAGACAGATAAGGATGACTCCAAATCTCAGTCCGGATACGTATTTATTTTGAATGAAGGCGCAATAAGTTGGAAGAGTTCCAAGCAAGACACCGTAGCGGATTCTACCACGGAAGCGAAATATATTACAGCTTCGGAAGCAGCAAAGGAAGCAGTCTGGATCAAGAAGTTTGTCTCAGAACTTGGTGTGGTTCCAACCATTGATAAAGCAATACCGGTTTACTGCGACAACAATGGAGCTGTTGCACAAGCGAAGGAACCAAGGTCTTATCAGCGATCCAAACATGTGCTTCGCCGCTATCATCTGATCAGAGAGATTATAAGTAGAAATGATATACAAATTGAGAAAATTCCCACTAAAAGGAATTTAGCGGATCCTTTAACTAAGGCCTTGCCTCAAAGCAAGTTTGAGGGTCATGTTAGAGCCTGTGGTATTGGGTACCATAGCGATTGACATTAGGCCAAGTGGGAGTTTGTTAGTGATATGAGCAAAGTGTCCTAAGGCAATCGCCTTATGATTGTAATCATTTATTTTAATAAATGAATATTCACTATTTGAGTATACATGTTTGTGTATTTGATTGAGATCTTAAACTCATTTACTGAATGCCCGCAATATAATTCACAACATGAGAGAATTTGTGATGAATTCACAACTAGTGATTATCTCTACATGTGCAATTGTGAAGTATTGAAATTGTCCCTAGTCGATGAATTGATAAATACGGACACTATCAATTCTGTTGAGACTAGCATGGGTTATTCTCTAATCAGCTGATTCTCACTGGCTGGTGACATTAAGATATCTGGAGATAAACATGAATGCTAGTTAAAGGAACTAGTTCATTGGAGTGACTGGCTGTAAAACTTCATATAGTAGTCTACATATAGATATGTCAGTGAAGTTCTTACTGCAGCTTAAGTGTGATGTTCCTTTGACTTGCGGTGTTCAAGTCATCTTGGTCATGGAGACTTATATTTTGACATCTTAAGCAAGCATCTCCAAGGAGGTATGGACCCGGGATGATTGGGTATAAGCCGAAGTGCCCGAAGATGTTTGAACAACCTACAAAGGATTCACCACTCCTTGCGAGGAGATGTATACCCGAGGCCTATCGTCGGATTGTTACTCGAAGCCTCTGGCCAGAGCATGACATGTTCAGAGTATGAATCTCTTAAATACATGAGAGTAATTAGAATCCGTAGGACGAGAAAACGTTACTTGAGCTAGGTGTGACATAGTCAGCCTAGTGGGGACTGACACACATAGGCCATGTCCTGAACCAAGTGGGTATAAGATGGTGAAGGGAATGGGGCACGATTCATTATAGCTACTGAAGGGTTTCAGAATTGTTTCTGAGGTTAACCGTTGATCTTTCGATTAATTGGGGATCATGATGTACTACTAGGTGCCACTCATGATCGTTCTATAATTGATTAATTATAGACGACCAACATAAATCGAAATCCTATTTAGTCACACACACTATGAGTAATCCGAGGGATTTAAAACGAGTTGAAAATTAGATTTTCCAATCAAGAGAGATTAGGTTTGGTTGAGCCAAACGATAAGTCGAATCTGAATTTTTCAAAGACGCATCGGAAGCGTAAAATGGCTAAGTCTTTTGAAGACTTAATAGATGAATTAAATAAGTTTAATTCATTGGGGCGTGACTTGGATGGGCCGGCCAAAGAGGGCCTTCATCCTCTTTGCTTGGCCGGCCACAACAAAGGGAGAGAACCAAGTTTTTGGATCAATTTATAAAATAAACCAAGTGTGGTTTGTTTTATAATAAACCAAGGTTTGGTTTATTTCTTCATGGAATTTAAAATGAACCATGGATTGGTTTATTTTATAAAATCAATCATGGATTGATTTACCATGATAAGGAAATTTATTCCATAGGAGAGAAGAGACTTGATTGATTTTATCATGAATTAAAATATGATTTTAACCATGATATAAAATCAAGCTTGGCATGATGGAATAAGTTATTCCATATTTGAGAGTCTTGAGGGTTGAGAGGCTACTATATAAAGGACCCAAGGCAAGGCTTGAAATATTATTGAAGAGATGAAGGCATAGGCTCTCTTCCTCTCTTTCTCCTTCCCTTCTCCCCTTCTTGCCGTGCGCCAACCAGCCCCAAGAAGGAGCACCAGCTGGCCACCCCTGCCCTTTCCCTGCTGACCACGACCTGCTGCCGGAGAAGGAAGCTCCGGCCATCTCTTGGCCGGACGAAGGTGCTGCTGGAATTAGAGTTTGCCGCAAGGATCTTTTTGCCGCAAGCCTCTTCTTTTGCTTCGCCGGAATTTTGAGTCCGGCCATCCTTTTGTGGTTAGTCTTCCGACTTCTCTCTTGGTTTTTCTTGTCGCGTTCTCGGAGAATCTAGTAGTTCTCAAGAACACGAAACTCGTGGCTTTGCGAAGTCATCCCGAAGATACTCGGCGTGGACGCGAATAGAGGCGGAGCTTCCAAGGGACGCTTACGGTTGGATCTCGTCCCTTCCTTCGAGTTACGCGAGGTAATACGTAAATTAGTTTACGTTTCTGCAAAATTTTAAATATATGATCATGTTAACACAAGATAAAATTGCATGCTTAGATGTGTGGTTAAATAATTTAAGAAATTATTTATGCTAAACCTTCCGCTGCACGTAATTAATTTTAAAATTATGAACCCGCATCCATGTCAACATGCACCCGATCCCAACATAGTTGATCTCCGACAAATGTGAATATGGAAGCCCAACGACGGAATAATAAGACTCCTTGATCCTTGGTCGGTGTGCTCCCGCTACGTAGGAACTCCACATATGAATCTCTCGAATCAGCTACGATATTGCCTTCAGCATCCTCCTCAATCTGAGCTACAGTCCCTTCAGGGGTACTAGGCTCGTCCAGCTGTCAGGCCGAGATGGAGCTAGCCAATTTGGCTAGTTCATCCGCCTTGACATTGCCTGCCCGGGAAATCTTCTGCAGAGTAACCTCTGTGAAAGAGGATTTCAGCTGCTCATAAAGGGCCACATACCTCATCAAGCGCTCACACTTTATTTCGATGTCACCCTTTATTTGGTGTGTCACAAGCTGAGAATTCGAATATACGACGACTCGAACAACTCTCACATGTTTGGTTGCTTGCAACCCCGCTAGGATCGCCTCGTATTCAGCTTCATTGTTGGTGGCTCGGAAGTGGAGTCGAATAGATAAGTGCAACGTATCCCCCCCTCCCCCGAGGGGAAACCATTAACACCCCAACTCCGCTGTGTCTGCTGTTAGAAGACCCATCGACATGAATCTTCCAGACTCCATCGGCTTCAGGCTCAGGGACAGATTCGAGCATGAAATTTGAAAGGGCCATTGCCTTAATGGCGATACGGGGTTGATACTGAATCCCTTATTCGCTCAGCTCTGCCGCCCATTTGATTAGCCGACCCGAGGCTTCCGGATTGGTGAGAACTTGTCCTAGCGGGTTGTCGGTGAGAACAATAATTGGGTGTGCTAAGAAATATGGCCTGAGCCTCCGGGCCATTAAGACCAAAGCGCAGGCCAACTTCTCCATCATAGTGTAGCGTGTCTCTGTATCCTTCAAGAGGTGCCCGAAGAAGTAAACCGGGTACTGCACAGTGCTTTCTACTCGGATAAGTGCAGAGCCCACCGCTTGCTCAGACGCGGACAGATAGACGAACAATGTCTCCCCTTCCACTGTCTTGTAAAGGATAGGGAGCTCCGCCAGGTAAACTTTCAGATCTACAAACACCTTCTCACATTGGTCGTCTCAGTCAAACTTGGCCACCTTTCACAGAATCTTGAAGAAGGGAAGGGTCTTGTCCGCAGACTTGGAGATGAACCTAGATAAGGCTGTAATCCTGTCGTTCAGCCTCTGTACTTCCTTGAAGTTGCGAGGAGAGGGCATATCAAGGATGACTTTCACCTTATCTGAATTGGCCTCGATCCCCTTCTCTATCACCATGTACCCCAAGAACCGACCACTCTTCACTCTGAATAGACACTTGGTCGGGTTTAATTTTAGTCGATTGGCCCTCAGGGTGGCGAAGGTCTCTTCTAAGTCGGTTATCATATCCTTCCCCTTGTCTGTCTTGACCAGGATGCCATCCACATAGACTTTAATGTTCCTCCCGATCTGATGCCTGAAGACTTTGTCCATCATATGCTGATAGGTTGCCACAACATTGTGCAACTCGAAAGGCATGACGTTATTAGCAATATGTTGTTGGGACCGGCAGATGAGCTAGAGGGGGGGGGTGATTAGCTCCGATTTGTTTGTAGATGATTTGTCGCGGCGGAAGACTTCAAGCAATCGCTAACACAAAGGATTTACTTGGTATCCACCCCGGACGGGTGACTAATCCAAGAATCCACTCTCCTCACTCTCTCATACACTATGAAAGATCTCCTTCTTGAGGTGGAGAAACTTCTTACAAGCTTTCACAAAGATACAACAAGAATCCAAGCAAAACAAAATGAAATCTTACAAGATTTACAATGATAAGCTCTCTTTGCTTTCCTTGCTATCTTCAAACTTGTGGTTGCCTCTAGAACCTTGGAAATGCAGCAGCAATATCCTCCAAAGCTTCCCTTGAAATGGCACTAATGAAGGAGAAGAAGGGGAGAAGAGTTGTGGCTCAAAACCTGCGTCAAAACCCTTATACCCGACGCCTAGGGTTTCCTAATCGATTACCACGTCATCTTAGCCGTTCAACGGCTAGTTTTTGAACCTGAATCGATTAGCCAATCGATTAAGACTACCCTCAATCGATTGACCAATCAATTAAGGGAAGGCTGAACCCAATCGATTCAGCCACCTTTTGTTCTCGCAATAAAACTATCTTAATCGATTACCCAATCGATTCACTCTCTCCTTAATCAAATACCCAATTGATTACGGTCCTTCTTAATCAATTACCCAATTGATTAAGATCCTTCTTAATCAATTACTCAATTGATTAAGATCCTTCTTGTTCTCGCGAGACACCAACCCAATCGATCACCCAATCGATTGAGACCAACCTAACTTGTGTTCACGGTCAACCCCTTTGACCAACTTGGATTTCACGGTCAACCCCTTTGACCAACCTGGATTTCTCCATCCTAGCTCTCAACTAGGACTTAACATGATTCCCAACCAGGTTTGGCTAACCCTCGAGTTAGGTCTAGTCTCTCGGTAGACTTCCACCTTGCCAACGTGCAATCTACCCGATCCACCTGGACTTCGCCTAGTCCCACTAGGTCTTTTCCCATTGTCAGTGTGCGATCTCCCTGATCCACCTGGACTTCACCTAGTCCCACTAGGTGTGCCTAGTCCCACTAGGTCTTTTCCCATGCCAGTGTGCGATCTCCCTGATCCACCTGGACTTCACCTAGTCCCACTAGGTGTGCCTAGTCCCACTAGGTCTTTTCCTATGCCAGCGTGCGATCTCCCCGATCCACCTGGACTTCACCTAGTCAAGTCTCCAGTCAACCTTGACTCACTTGACATCATACTACATTCAAACATAATTATCAAACATCAAAACATCCAAACATAAGCTCACCAAGCTTATCAGACATCGGCTAACCCGAGCCTAGTCAACCTAGGTCAACCCTGACCTAACCAAGATTGCACTAACAATCGCCCCCTTTTTGATGTTTGACAATATGTTTGAGAAAGACTAATCCCTATTAGCCTTTCAATTTCTCTCCCTTTGACATACATCAAAAGCACTCCCCGAGAGTCTATGTGGTCAAAGGAATGTCAAATGAAAGTCCTATACCTTCCATTTGAACCCATGCTCATCCTTGAGCATTCATCATAATGAAGATTTCCAATTTTCATTCTTTCACTTATCCCAAAAATAAAAATTCAGACTCATGCTTTTAAGGAAGACCTCTCCCTCAAATCATGCTCTAACCCTCCATCATTGCACCAACAATGATTTTTGAGTTCCTAAAACTTTAGGAAATCTCAACTCGAGATTATGAGATTTTGAGATTCAAAACGTGAATCAAAATCTCTCCTTAACCCTATAGTTTTCACCAAAACTATCCCTCTTTTGATTTCACAATGAAATTTACCCAAATATACTTATGAAAGTAATTCAAGGGTCTAGGGATTGTTAGGTTACTAAAAAATGGGTTATTGGACAGAAAACAGACAGTTTCAGTCTCTTCAATCGATTGGTGTTGGGAACCAATCGATTTAGCCATGCCTTAATCGATCAACTGATCGATTACGGCGGGCTGTAATCGATCAACGGATCGATTACGCGAGCTTCTGTGCTCGTAGAAAGGATCTACCAATTGATTGACCAATCGATTGGCTACTGTCCTAATCGATCATCTGATCGATTGAGAGTTTCTGATTTCTGAAAACAATTTCAGTCCGAATTTCAGAAACACCTAAATAATTCTACAAAATTTGAAAAATCTTAAAATTTTGTGTAGACATTATTTATTACATATACTATCAAGGAAAAATAATTTTATATGAAAATAGCTCCCTTTTTCAAAGATTGACACAAAATTTAAAACTATTGATATACTTCAATGTTTCACTCTATTTTGTATCCAATTTATTAATGATAAGTACTATCAAAAGATGGTCTTCACCAAGGTTTTCTAAAATAGTTTTGAAATAGTTTTCAACAATAATTTCCAACCATATTCCTTGGGCTAAATGCACATGACTTGTACATTAGCTTTCCCAATGATTGGAGTTCATTTATATTCATCTTCCTAACACCTCACTTGTATCTAGTGTGTCTCCAAACACATATAAGTTAACTTATGGTTTTAGTGAGATGTGAAAGTCATGTTCTCCCTAAACTAAGGGTTCATGCATTTCTACCTAGGCATTATAAACTTTGATCATCCACCTAGGATGCCAATTAATGTCAATGTCCTTAATTTCAATGAAAACTAAGCTAATGCATGATAATGACTATGACATGCATCATATAAGGATTTTTAAAAGAAATTATAGCTAGATGATGCATGTATGACATGACATGTAATATTTTCATAATAAAATATGAATGATGGATTATGATGTCATGACATGTAATATGGCATCCAAAATATGACATAATAGTACAAAAGAAAATACCTAGATTTCCTATCTAAGTATCAATAACTCATCGCTAAGCCATTGATAATCCTAACTTAGCCCCTAATTTCCATGATAATGCCAAAACTCCCAACTTGGACTATCTTTGGATTCTAACCTAGTTGTGCCAACTTTTATTAAGTTCAATCTTCCAAAAATATAGTGTGGCACAAATTGTACTCTTCCTAGAGTAAGCAAATAACTCCTTCATTTTCAAGGGTAATAACTTCTCGAAAATGTCCCAAAGTGTCAACTTCATCAAGTTAGGTTGACTACCCTTCCAATTTGAGTTGACACTCCCTAGACATATCTAGGGTGTTGCAAACACACTCTTTGGAACCCAAAACCTATTGGTGCTCCTTGGGTGTTCTAGGAATTCACTAGGGATAATTTCCCTTGATACCTTCCTAATGACCCTTTTAGACTTCTCCGAAGTCTTAGTCATCTTGATCTTATCTTGGTCAACCCTAGAGATGGCTTCCCTTGTGGCCTTGACTTGACTCCTTGACCTAGATTGAGTTCCATACCTATATGGAACTCTATGATAGGATGGACCATCATCCTTGGTTTTAGGTTTGTACCCCAAACCTTTCTTGCTCCTAGAAGGTCCATGATTTCCTAACTCTAGGTTTTGAATTTTTGATCCCTTAAATAGATTTTCTATTTTCTTAAGGGATTTTTCTAATTTATCAAGTTTTGACCTCAAAACTTAATTTTCAATCATTACATCATCAAGGCTTGGTCTTCTAAGATTGCCTTGGTGATTTTTCTTTTTGGCCTTGTTTTGGGTAGGTCTACCTTGAAAGTTTCTAATTTGTTTCCTATCCTTAGAGGTGGTAGTCCTAGCATGGAAAGCTCTATAGTTTTCCTTAGGTTTCTCATGCCTCCTATGTTCATGATAAATTGCATTAAAATGATAAAAATTATTTCCACCATGCGTATTATCATGATTTAAATAAGTATCATTACTTAATGGTACCTTAGTCTTGTTCTTGGAGACTCCCCCTTGATTTGAGCTCCTCCTTTTTGACTTGGTTGGATCCTTCCCCTTTGGACATTGATTTTGATAATGTCCCTTTTTCTTGCATGAGAAGCACACAATGTGCTTCTTATCCTTCTTTACTTTGGGGCCGACTTCCTTTGGCTTCTCCTTGGTCTTGGGTGTCACTTGCACCTTCTTCTTGACTAATTTGGGACACTTACTCTTATATTGTCCTTTTTCCCTACATTCAAAGCAAATGATATAATCTTTATTTTTACAAATTGAAATGTTTATACCTTTGCTTGTAGGGGTGACACTTTCTTCCTCTTCATTGACATTGAAAAATGATGTTGAAACCTCTTCTTGTTCCGCCGTCAATGTCAAGTTTGTTGGTGCAATCTTGCTCCAAGTAATTATGATTTTCATGTTTGGCTAAACAAGTTTAAGTTAGGCAATGTTTTGTGTTCTAACTTGTGTGCTTTGAGTAAGCAGGAAAGTCCAGGTGGAAGACTTGGCAAGGGAAGTCCAAGAAGAGAGTCTTGGCAAAGGAAGTCCCGGAGGTGTGACCTCTTGGCAAAAGGGAGACTTAGTATGACGAAGCCGATGGAAACACTTCAAGCAAGTGCAAGGATGAGGAGTCGTGGACTCGGAAGCATCCAAGAGAGGCACAAGGCTTGTGGAAGGTGTTTGAAGGCGTGAGTCAAGACTAAGGGATGAAAAGGGAAGCTGAAATGTGATTTCTCAGCTTCATCAGTCGACTGGTAAGTTGTCAGTCGACTGGGACCACAACACACAGAATCGGGTCGACCCAAGGAGGGTCGACCAGTCGACTGACAGTCGACTGGAATTGGTTCCAGTCGACTGTCTCCAGTCGACTGGTCTTGTACCAGTCGACTGGTGGTCGACCGTTGCGAAGGCGGCTGACGCACTCATTGCATATTTTGTAGCCGTTGAAGCCTACCAGTCGACTGGTAAGTGAGCAGTCGACTGGAGTCGCTGTGACGACCCGCCTTCTCTACCTTGGACGGATCGTCGCTTAATTAACTAAGCTTTAAGTTACTACTACTTGACTTCCTTTAACTTGCTCTAATTTTTTTTTTCTTCCTTCTCTTTTTTTTTCAAAAAAAACAAAACAACTTTCATTTTATTTGCTTTGCCAGGATTTGACCTCTAGACCTCTTAGTTGTAACACTAACGCACTAACCAGCTGCTCTACACAACTTCTCTTTAATGGTACCAGTCGACTGCTATATAGCCAGTCGACTGGTATCGGCCACAGCAAATTTCTGGGCGCGGCACCAGTCGACTGGCCTCTTGGCAGTCAACTGGTGCATCGAACAGAAGCTACTGTTCGATAGGGCAGTCGACTGGTTCTGAACCAGTCGACTGGCACACCTGAAAACCTGCATTTCAGACCTGAAATCTTGTTTCAAAACTCCACCAAACCTATACTTTCGAGCCAAACAAAGTCATGACACCATTTCTATACTCTATACTAGTTTTCTAAACAATTTAGCCAATCAAAACGAATCCATAAACTTGAAATTAAGACTTTTGCGGAATTTAGCAAGTTATGAAAAACTATATAACTTAAGGCTAAGTTTGTACCAACTCTTGACTTCATGCGGAAATAAAATAGGTTATTCATACTCAACATGACTAAGACATGAAACTATATGTTTCTGAACATTTAACTTTACTAATAGGAAATAAAATAGATTATTCATACTCAACACAACTAAAACATGAGACTATATGTTTCTAAACATTTAACTTTACTAATACTCAACCCAAACACTCTTCCACGGTTCCACCGCCACTGAACACCAATGCAAGTCCTGTCGCCTCCCAACTTACACCTTTTCTTTTCCTTTATCTGCAATAGAAGGAAAAATGCAACTAATAAGCACAATGCTTAGTAAGTAAATCCCTACTCACAAAAATCACATATCGATACTAAACATGCTCATTTCAAAGGATGCTTTAAAAACTTTACTTGCTCAGAATACTTACAACTAAACATGCTTACAACTTGAAATACTTCATCATGCTTGCAATGTGTCAAATTACACATGAACTAAAAACACTTACTAATAAAAGAAACACTCACACATATACTTGTATACTTGAAAATAGCATAATCAACTTTCTCTTAGGCCTTGACATTGTACCATGGTATCAGTGTACCAATGCGCGCTTTTCTAATAAGTTGCGGGGTAGCTAGCCACCGCTCCCTATTAGAACTTTACTTTCTAACTTTCTATGGGCCTTACATTTGCCCGGTACATGTCTCTTTCTCAAAGTAAAATACTTTTCTTACTTACCATATTTAAACTTATCACTTTACTTATTTTTGCATAAGTTTGCATGCTAAAAACCTTTACTTTTCTCACTTTAACTTTCCATGGAGCATCTTGTGTGCTCCTTAACTAAAATTCACTTTTAGGTCTTTTCAAAAGTGTAAAAACTCATCATGCTTGGCCTACTTACATTCAATACAAACAAATTGAATTTCTAACATGCTAAAACATGCAACTTTAATAGCTAAAACATAGAATAGCCAAAATCCTCTTAACCATGCTTCTACTTTTCGAAAACTAGGGTTCTACAATGAGAATTTCGAAACGAAACTACTCCTATTGCAGGTGAGCGATTTACTTACATCGGTCTTGAAGAAAACTCACAAAAACAGGGAGAAAAACTCCCTACGAAATCCTTTCCCCTCCTTCTTGTGAAAAACTTCCACCTTTAGCCCTAGGAAGCAACCCTAGGTCTTCTCTACTCAAGGGGGAAGGTGAAGAAGAAGAAGAAGAAGAAGAACCCTTGAATTCGCCTCCTCTCCTCGCCTCTCTTCCCTGTTCACGCGCCGACCACAACCCTAGCCTCCCCTTTCCATCGCGACTTAAGCGGCTTAATATACCTTTTAATGAAAAGGCTTAACTACACTACAACATTATTTCTCTCCTTCCTTTTCTGTGCTTGATACCCTAGCCCAGCTGGTTTCTGCTTTAGCCCTGAACCGGAGAGGTCGCGGGATCAAATCTCTCCACGCCCACTTAACTCTTTATTTTTCTTTCTCTCCCGCGGCACCAGTCGACTGCCACGATGGCAGTCGACTGATACCCTGAACAGCCAACTTCCCAGCCTAAAATTTCTTCCTTTTCTCCTCCTATTTAATTTCTAAAAATACTAGAAAAATTTCAGTAAAATTCCTATTAATATATATGAAAAGTACTGGGTATTACAATCCTCCCTACCTTATAAAAAGTTCGTCCTCGAACTTAGAACAGCTCCGGATACTTTTGCCTCATGCTATCTTCTGCTTCCCAAGTTGCCTCTTCATGCTTCTGATTCAGCCATAATACTTTCACTAACGGTACCTCTTTATTCCTCAGCTTCTTAACTGCTCGATCTATTATCTGAATAGGTCGACTTTCATAACTGAGATCTTCATGCACTTGTACCATCTGTGGCTCAATCACTTGGTTGGCATCTGGGATATGCTTCTTTAGCATTGAGACATGGAACACATTGTGTATTGCTGACATCTCTGAGGGTAGCTCCAACTCATAAGCTACTTTGCCAACTCTTTTCGTCACTGGGTAGGGTCCTACGTATCGAGGACTTAGCTTGCCTTTCTTGCCAAATCTCATCACACCCTTCATAGGAGCTACTTTGAGGAAAACTGTATCCCCAACTTCAAACTCTAACGGCCTACGACGTACATCGGCGTAGCTCTTCTGCCTACTCTGAGCAGTCTCTATTCTCTGGCGGATACTCCTTATAGCTTCTGTGGTATCTTTTATGAGATCAGTCTGTGACCCCATTTCTTTCTTCTCACTACCTTCATACCAACAGAGGGGAGATCTGCACTTCCTACCATAAAGAGCTTCATAGGGTGTCATACCAATAGTGGCTTGGTAACTGTTGTTGTAGGCAAACTCAGCTAAACATAAATACTTGCACCAACTGCCCTTGAAGTCCAATGCACAAGCTCTGAGCATATCTTCTAGAATCTGATTCACTCTCTCTGTCTGTCCATCAGTCTGGGGATGGAAAGCTGTGCTAAACTTCAGTTTGGTGCCTAACGCTGTCTGTACGCACTCCCAAAAGTGTGAAGTGAAACGACCATCCCTATCCGAAATAATGGTCTTCGGGACTCCATGTAGTCGGATCACTTCCTGCATATATAATTGAGCTAACTTTTCAATTGAGTAAGACACTCTGATTGCCAAAAAGTGGGCAGACTTGGTCAATCTGTCTACTATCACCCAAATAGCATCATAGCCATTAGTTGTCTTTGGTAAACCAACTATGAAATCCATGGCTATGTCTTCCCATTTCCACTCTGGAATCTGAATGGGCTGTAGAACACCTCCTGGTCTCTGGTGTTCTGCTTTAACTCTCTGACATGTCAGGCAGGTGCTGACATACTTAGCTATGTCTCTCTTCATCCCTGACCACCAAAATCCTCTTTTCAAATCCTGGTACATCTTAGTGGAACCAGGATGCATTGAGTAGGGAGTTCCATGGGCTTCTTCAAGAATCTTCTTTCTCAGCTCTTCATGATTGGGGACACATAAACGGTCACCATAGTAGAGTATCCCACTGTCAGATACTCTAAACTCCTTACTCTCTCCTTCTTGCATCTCCTGCTTGATCCTTTGGATATCAGAATCCTCAGCTTGCTCTTTCTGTATCTCTTCAAGCAAAGTTGACTCTAGTGTCAATAGGGCTAGCTGTCCATCAATAATCTCCACTCCATACTCTACTATCTCCTTCTGTAATGGTGGTGCCAATGATGATAAGGACATCAAAGTGGCACAAGTCTTTCTACTCAGTGCATCTGCTACTCTATTTGCCTTACCAGGGTGGTAAAGAATCTCACAGTCATAGTCCTTCACTAACTCGAGCCACCTTCGCTGTCTCATATTGAGGTCTTTCTGAGTGAAGAAATATTTCAGACTCTGGTGATCTGTATAAATCTTACACTGCACTCCATACAAGTAATGCCTCCATATCTTTAGAGCAAAGACTACAGCTGCCAACTCTAGATCATGAGTGGGGTAATTCTTTTCATAGTCCTTGAGTTGCCTGGAAGCATAAGCTATGACTCTACCTTCTTGCATAAGGACTGCTCCTAGTCCTAGCTTTGATGCATCACTGTATATATCAAAGCTCTTATCACCTTCGGGTACTGTAAGGATAGGAGCGCTTGTCAGTCTCTTCTTCAACTCAAGAAAACTCTGCTCACAGTCTTCAGTCCACTCATACTTCTTATTCTTTCTGGTAAGGGCTGTAAGTGGTGAAGCTATTCTTGAAAAGTCCTCCACAAACCTTCTGTAGTACCCTGCCAAACCCAGAAAACTTCTGATCTCACTAGCATTCTTTGGTTGACTCCAGTTACTAACTGCTTCAATCTTGGCTGGGTCTACCATAATACCTTCCTTGGAAATAATGTGGCCTAGGAAGACCACCTGATCAAGCCAAAACTCACACTTTGAGAATTTGGCGTACAACTCCTGATGTAAGGTTTGCAACACTATCTTCAGGTGTTCTTCATGTTCTTTCTGAGTCTTTGAATACACTAGGATATCATCAATGAAGACAATGACGAATTTGTCCAGAAAGTCATTGAACACTCTATTCATTAGATCCATAAACGTCGCAGGGGCGTTTGTCACTCCAAAGGGCATGACCACAAACTCATAGTGTCCATATCTTGTACTGAAAGCAGTCCTTGGCACATCACTCTCCTTCACTCTGAGCTGATGGTAACCTGATCGCAGATCTATCTTGGAGAACACTGTAGCTCCCTTCAGCTGATCAAACAAATCATCGATCCTTGGCAAAGGATATCTGTTCTTGATGGTTACTTTATTCAAAGCTCGATAATCTATGCACATTCGCATAGATCCATCTTTCTTCTTGACGAACAGTACAGGAGCTCCCCAAGGTGAATGACTAGGGCGGATGAAACCCTTGTCAAGCAGCTCTTGCAATTGTTCTTGCAATTCTTTCAGTTCTGCTGGCGCCATGCGATAAGGTGCTTTCGAAATTGGGTTGGTTCCTGGGGCCAACTCAATTTCAAACTCAATTTCCCGATTGGGAGGGAGTCCTGGTAACTCTTCAGGAAACACTTCAGGATAGTCACAGACTACCCTCACTTCTTCTCTCTTCAATCCTTCTCCTTGACTTGCATCCACTATATGAGCTAGAAAACCAGAGCACCCCTTCTCTAACATTCTCTGAGCTTGCAAGGTAGATAGGAACCTCTTTGTCTTTCTCCTTGGGTCTCCAATAAACTCAAATGAAGGTTCTGCTTCTGGTGTGAACTTGACTTTTCTCTTGCGGCAGTCTATAGAAGCATTGTACTTGCTCAAGAAGTCCATCCCTAGAATGACATCGTAATCCTTCATCTCAAGGACTACCAAGTCACTGTAGAGCTCTCGGTTGGAAATCTAGATTGATATTGCCCTCAGCCTCTCAGTAGAGGCCATTACTTCCCCCGACGATAAAGTTGTTAAGAACTTCATCGTTCAATATTCCTGGTGGCCTTTATACTGTTTAAGTAGTGCTCGGTGATCAAAGCACTACTTATCTGTTCTTCGGAGGTTTGCGACCTCTTAACACCGCTAGCCCCATTTAACGCTATCTCAGGCCTTAACATCTTGAGCATTAGCCTGACTATCTCTTTTTCTGTGCTAACTAGCTCTGGGCACAGATGAGCTAACCGCTTAAACATCTTCACTGCTTCATCCACGGATAGTTCTCCTTGTCTGAACTCCATGAATTCATCATAATGCTTGTTGGTTACTCGCATGTGAAATATTCTTCGAAGAACTCAGTCTCGAAGTCGGCCCATGTCATCTGGCTGACATTTCTCTTGGCCTTGACTCTCTCCCACTATATTCTAGCATCTCCCGTAAGGCAGAAAGATGCACACTTTATCTTCTCTACCTCATGCCAGTCCAGTAGCCCTACTATTCTTTCCAACGTTTTGAACCATGCTTAAGCATCCCATGGTTTGCTTGTGCCTGGGAAGTTCCCTGGCTTCAGTTTCTTCTACTGAATGAGGTACGCTTCTTGCCTTACCCCCCCCTTGCCGGGATTACAGAAGTAACCGATGGGTCTTTGGTCACAACTGGTGCCACTACATTCGCCACCAACGGGGTAACAGGAGTGGCCTACTGGTTAGCTATATGGTGGCAATAACTTGCTGCTATTCTGCTAACTGTCTTGTACTGCGCCACCACCTCTAAGAGATTTGGTGGTGGTACAGACTCTGCCTCTTGCCCTCTAGGAGCATGCTCCTCGTTTTGGGCTTTTCTAGGACTTCCTCTTAACAGTCTCTTACTTTATATCATCTAGGACGTCCTCTTGACATTCTTTTACTTTATATCATAAAGAAAATAAAAGCTCATTATCTCTTACTAACTTACTTCACTATCATCATTCTCATATCATCATACTCATATCATGATATGTCATATCATGTCATCTTACTCATATAGCATATACTGATCATGCACATAATCGCATATAATAAAGCTAACATACTTCCTTACTAACTTACTTCATTATCTCCATGCACATATTAGTATATAATAATACTAACATACTTCCTTATCATCTTTCACTTACTGATACTAGCAGTCAATAATGAAAAGTATACAAAACTATAACGTATGAACTTCTTCATCATGCACTTACTGATACTAGCAGTCAATAATGAAAAGCATGCAAAACTATAACATATGAACTTCTTCATCATCCACTTACTGGTACTAGCAGTCAATAATGAAAAGCATGCAAAACTATAACATATGAACTTCTTACTTGGCAGGCGGCAGGATTGATGCTTGATGTCAGTGTGGCGGAAGGATGGAACTTTGCTCTGATACCACTCTGTGACGACCCGCCTTTCTACTTACGGTGTCCTTATTAACTATGCTTTAAGTTACTACTACTTGACTTCCCTTTAACTTGCTCTAATTTTTTTTTTCTTCTTCTCTTTTTTTTTCAAAAAAAAACAAAACAACTTTCATTTTATTTGCTTTGCCAGGATTTGACCCCTAGACCTCTTAGTTGTAACACTAACGCACTAACCAGCTGCTCTACACAACTTCTCTTAATGGTACCAGTTGACTGCTATATAGCCAGTCGACTGGTATCGGCCACAGCAATTTCTGGGCGCGGGCACCAGTCGACTGGCCTCTTGGCAGTCAACTGGTGCATCGAACAGAAGCTTCTGTTCGATAGGGCAGTCGACTGGTTCTGAACCAGTCGACTGACACACCTGAAAACCTGCATTTCAGACCTGAAAACTTGTTTCAAAACTCCACCAAACCTATACTTTCGAGCCAAACAAATCATGACACCATTTCTATACTCTATACTAGTTTTCTAAACAATTTAGCCAATCAAAACGAATCCATAAACTTGAAATTAAGACTTTTTGCGGAATTTAGCAAGTTATGAAAAACTATATAACTTAAGGCTAAGTTTGTACCAACTCTTGACTTCATGCGGAAATAAAATAGGTTNGGTTAGGCCGCATTGAAGTGTCTGGTTGCTTTAGCATCCGCCTCGATCTTCCTTTTTAGTGAGGCGTCCCATTCGGTGTAAGGTTGTGGCACTCCTTCAGCATTTTTCGGGATTTCCAAACCAGATTGGATGATTATCCACATGTCCACCTGAGTTTTCAGGTGGACTTCCATCCGACTCTTCCAGTAGGAGAAGTCCTCCCCACTGAAGAGTGGTGGTCTAGTTGTACTAAAGCCCCCTTGCATGACCATTTAGAAATTCTGAAATAATAGCAACAAAAAAACTGTCCCAAGACTTGGTCTTGGATTAGCAGTGCGGGAAGAAGTTATATAAAAAAATTTATCGAGTGGTGTTGCACCAACCTCGATTAACGATAAAAGTTCGATTGGAAAAAAAATAAAAAAGATTTCGTAAAAATCTGAAAAATTCCCAAATTGGTGGTTGCACCAAATTTGAGCTACCCCGCTCTGATACCACTTGTTGGATCGAGAAACACGATAGAGGGGGGGGGGTGAATATCGTGAAAACTTTTTTAGATAAGATTAAGAGAAAGTAAGCAGCGGAATTAAAAACAACCACAAGGAACACAAGTATTTTTACATGGTTCAGAGTCGCGGTCGGCTCCTACTCCAAGGCCCACGGTCCTTGACCGTTTAATGCGGACAATTCTATAATAGCGCAAAGATTTATAGAATTTGATACAATAGTAGTGCAGTAAATAAACGAATACACTTTTCGTTACCGACGCCCGGTGTGGATCGCACTTGGAAGCAGAGGGTCGTCGTCGGCGCTGGAATGTCGAGATCGAAGTTTGCCGGAGCAGCGCGCTTGAACGAAAAGCTTAGAGGCGTTGGAAAATTGTTGTTTTGAAGCCTTGGGGTCGAGCCCCTTTTATATGCTCCTGGGGGTGCCTGGGACGTCGGGGGCGCCTGGCACGTGCCTTCGGATCCGAGAACCTCTATCCGAAGCTTGGTCAGCACTTATCCCCTTCGAATCGGCTCTGGAGCTGACTGGGGAGCCCGGGACCTCTCGGGCGCCCAGCTTGACTGGGTCCGCTAGCTTCGTGGCTGATTTTGCTTCGACTCATCTTTGGCTTTGACCTTGGGCGCCTGAGACCTCCCGGGCGCCTAGACCAGTGTTGTTTCGAAGCAATCCTTGCTTAACTGCTTGTTTGGCTTTGACCTTGGGCGCCCGGGACCTCCCGGGCGCCTAGCCGTGCTGCCTGCCCCTCTCCTTTGGGGCGTTCTGAGCTGCAGAAACAAACTCCTTCGGTCCTTGCATTCAAGGTTAGTACCAACACAAACAAGGCAAGAATATTAGTTAGTTTTTACAGCCGTTGCTGTCTTGGTTCTGACTTCGAGTCTCCCAAATGGAACCCTAGGTCGAACCGACGCCTACTATTCCCTCGACGGGGAACGTGTCCTCACCTACTCCTTGTTAGTGATATGAGAGAAGTGTCCTAAGGCAATCGCCTTATGATTGTAAACATTTATTTCAATAAATGATAATTCACTATTTGAGTATACATGTTTGTATTTGATTGGGATCTTAAACTCATCTACTGAATGCCCGCAATACAACTCACAACATAAGAGAATTTGTGATGGGATCACAACTAGTGATTATCTCTAAATGTGCAAATGTGAAGTATTGAAAATATCCCTAGTCGATGAATTGATAAATACGGACACTATCAATTCTATTGAGACTAGCATGGGTTATTCTCTAATCAGCTGATTCTCACTGGCTGGTGACATTGGGATGTCCGGAGATAAACATGGATGCTAGTTAAGGGAACTAGTTCATTGGAGTGATTAGTTGTAAGACTTCATATGGTTATCTATATAGATATGTCAATGAAGTTCTTACTGCGGCTTAAGTGCGATGTTCCTTTGACTTGCGGTGTTCAAGTCATCTTGGTCATGGAGACTTATACTTTAACATCATAAGCAAGCATCTCCAAGGAGGTGTGGACCCAGGATGATTGGGTATAAGCCGAAGTGCCCGAAAATGTTTGAACAGCCTACAAAGGATTCACCACTTCTTGCGAGGAGATGTATACCCAGGCCTATCGTCGGATTGTTACTCAAAACCTCTGGTCAGAGTATATCATGTTTGGAGTGCGAGTCTCTAAAATACATGAGAGTAATTAGAAATCCAAAGGACGAGAAAGACATTACTTGGGCTAGGTGTGACGTAGTCAGCCTAGTGGGGACTGACACAAATAGACCGTGTCCTGAACCAAGTGGGTATAAGATGGTGAAGGGAATGGGGCACGATTCATTAGAGCTGCTGAAGGGTTTCAGAATTACTTCTGAGGTCAACCGTTGATCTTTCGATTAATTGGGGGTCATGATGTACTACTAGGTGCCACTCATGATCGTTCTATAATTTGTTGATTATAGACGGCCAACATAAATCGAAAGCCTATTTAGTCACACGCACTACGAGTAATCCGAGGGATTTAAAACGAGTTGAAAATTGAATTTTTCGATCAAGAGAAATAAGGCGAATCTGAGTTAATCAGAGGCGCAATGGAAGCTAAAAATGGCTAAGTCTTTTGAAGGCTTATTGGGCGAATTAAATGAGTTTAATTCGCGATCGGTTCGGCTTGGATTGGCCGGCCAAAGAGGGTGCCAAACCCCTTGGGTTGGCCAGCCACAAGATGGGGAAGAAACCAATTTAATTGGTTTAATTAATAAAATAAATCTAGTGCGATTTGTTGTATAAATTATAAATAAATAAATTTGTGTAAAGAAATTTATATAAATAAATTTATTGAAATTTATTCTTTTTATGGAAATTAAAATGATCCATTGAATGGTTTATTTTAATTTTATAAAATGAATTATGAATTGATTTTTCCATAATAAGAAAATTTATAAATTTCTTATAAAATTTATTCAATAATAAAAGGAGAGATTAATTAGTTTTATTATAAAGTTAGTTATAATAAAATTTGGTTTAAACGGAATAATTCATAAGAGAATTTATAGGATAAATTCATTATGATAACTAATTCCCTTAATTCCGTTAAGAGGGAGACTTGGCAAGGGAGATACTACTATATAAAGGAACCAAAGGCAAGTCCTTAATTCCAATCAATTGATATAGAGCTATCAAGAGATAATTCTCTCCCTCTCTCTCTCTTATTCTCTCTTCTTCTTCCCTTAGGGCCGGCGCCCTCCTTAAGGATTAGGGCCGGCTGCCCTTGTCCAAACTAGGGTCGGCGCACCCTCACCCCTCCAAGTTGGTTGCCGTGAGCTATCAAGAAGAAGGAGAAGCCAACCAAGTAGAAGAAGAAGCGGATCATAACTCCTCTCTTCCCGGAATTTTGATTCCGTTACTTTGGTGGTTAGTTTCCTATCTTTTCTCTTGTTCTTCTAGTTGTGCCTTTAGAGAATCTAGTAGTTCTCGTCGGCACAAAACGCGTGACTTTGCGAAGTCATCCCGAAGAGAACTCGGCGTGGACGCGAATAGA
Source organism: Boesenbergia rotunda (assembly GCA_024364735.1). Lineage (NCBI taxonomy): Eukaryota > Viridiplantae > Streptophyta > Magnoliopsida > Zingiberales > Zingiberaceae > Boesenbergia > Boesenbergia rotunda. The sequence continues at coordinate 44,811 of JAGFNQ010001331.1, read as the reverse complement.
GGCGAAGCTTCCAAGGGACGCTACGGTTGGATCTCGTCCCTTTTCTTCAAGTTACGAGAGGTACAAAGTAAATTAGTTTACTTTTCCGCAAAGTTTTAATTTATGATCATGTCAACACACCATAAGGTTGCATGCTAGATACGTGGTTAAAATAATTTAAGAAATTATTTTATGCTAATTCTTCCGCTACACGTAAAAATTTAAAATTTTACGAACCCGTATCCTTGTCGACATGCACCCGGTCCCAACACTCCTCTCAGGAGAGTTTACCTTTTGCCAACCGGCTCCTCCGGTTGGACTTTTGCCCAGCAGCCCTTCGTTAGGTGCCTAGTAGCCCTTCGCCAGGTCTTCAATGCCTAGCAGCCCTTCACCAGGTGCCTAGTAGCCCTTTGCTAGGTCTTCGATGCCTAGCAGCCCTTCGCCAGGTGCCTAGCAGCCCTTCGCCAGGTCTTAGGGTTTCGATGCCTAGCAGCCCTTCGCTAGGTGCCCAGCAGCCCTTCGCTAGGTGCCCAGCAGCCCTTCGCGAGGACTTCTTTCTGTACACTCAGTGAACACATTAGACCAAAAATAATATCTTAACTCTTGAACCATTTTCCATTATCAAAACCCAGGTTTGACTTAGGTGCTACTTGCACCAACAGACATGTCTTGTTATTCTCATATGACATTCTATCCGTCGTGCGAAGTTTCCTATGTATCAAGAGCCACATAATAAAACGGTGCTTTGGCATGATTTCCGGCCTCCAAAGGTTTGCCACCCATGGGGGTTTTAGATTAGCACCATGAAAGAAACCATAGGCTTTTCCAACACCCTTCTTTTCCATAATGAACCAATCCATCATTCTCATGTTTGCCTCCCGTTCACTATTTGAAAGATGCTTGATTTTCTCTTTAATTTCTACCAACCTTTTTATCAAGGGTGAATCCGTAGCCCTTGCATTCCATGCCTAGAAATCAGCCCCCTTCACATAATGATGATGCACTCATTTGACCCATAGTGTGTCTCTTCTTGATTGAACATCCCATAAGACTTTAGCAAGCAAAGCTTCATTCCATGCAAGTAAGTTCTGAAGTCCAAATCCCCCATTTTCCTTTGGCATACAAAGTGTGTCCCAAGCAATTGGAGGATACTTTGAGTCCTATACAAATAGCCGACAAATAGCTTTGATCTTGTCTATTACTCAACCCGGTATAGAGAGCATTGAAAACCAATAGCATTCCATTCCTTGGAGAACCGTTTTGACAAGCTCAATTCTTCCCGCATACGATTTTAACGCCCGCTTTTTTTTTTCATAAAGCGGCGTTACGTTAACATAGGTAGGGCATGTGAACATAATGCAGCGGAATAACTTTAAACTTACACATACATGCACCTAACTACCATTAACTTCATACTTAGCATCATATCATGTCGTACTTAACATCATGTCATAAAGTTGCATAAATCATCATTTAAGCACATACGTAGCAAATATAAAGTTTAGCATAAGACTCGTGATATATTGTTTCTTGGCCAAGTCACTACCACACACACATTCTTGCCCTCCTGCTGCTTCCTTATTATCCCCTTGCGTGATCTGCGGTATAAGGAAAATAAGACTATAAGCACATAGGCTTAGTAAGATTCTTTCCTACTCACTAAAACCATTCATCACTTAATCATAAGCACATGAAACATTAACATAACTTGATGCTCTACATAGGACATATGCATCTAAAATCATTTAGCCTGACATAGTTCTCACATAGTGCATGAACATAAAATATACTTAACATGGCATAACACATGGCATGAACATAAACATAAATAAGCATAACATGGCATGATACATGTCATAAACATAAACATACATAAACTTAACATAGCATGATACATGGCATAAACATAAACATGCATAAACTTAACATAACATGATACATGCCATAAACATAAACATACATAAACTTAACATAGCATGATTTCTAACATAGCATATGGGCATCTTCTTAACATAAACATAAGCATAAGACATTTACTATCATGCATAATTCTTAACATGAACCATAAGCATAAGACATTACTATCCTGGCATAATGCATAACATGAATGAATGCATGAGTCAAATGCATATACATATGGATGCTTAACTTTTAAAATCATACTTTTAAATATTTAAACATAATCATCATATCATTGGGGTCCCCGGCTTGTACCACATACATACATCATGTACGCACATCCCTAAGTAAATACGAGGTAGATAGTCTCGACCTACTAGGGTAAGGACAGCTACGGAAGTCCCAGAACCGTGGACAGCATAGTCGGTAGTCCAGAACCGGGGCGTTCTTAAGGTGCCCATCCCTGTTGGACAGCTTCAGTAGTCCCTGTTGGGACCGGGTGCATGTTGACATGGATGCGGGTTCGTAATTTTAAAATTAATTACGTGCAGTGGAAGGTTTAGCATAAATAATTTCTCAAATTATTTAACCACACATCTAAGCATGCAATCTTATGTTGTGTAGACAAGATCATATATTTACAATTTTGCATAAACATAAACTAATTTACTTGTTACCTCGCGTAACTCGAAGAAAGGGACGAGATCCAATCGTAAGCGTCCCTCGGAAGCTCCGCCTCTATTCGTGTCCACGCCGAGTATCTTCGAGATGACTTCGCAAAGCCACGAGTTTCGTGTTCTCGAGAACTACTAGATTCTCCGAGAACGTGACAAGAAACCAAGAGAGAAGTAATCATATCGGAAAAACTCACCACCAAAGTTGGCCGGAATCACAATTCCGGCGAGGAGGAGGAAGATGACTTGCGCCCAATCCCAAGGTGATGATGGTCGGAGAGGAAGATCGTCTCAACGGAAGAACTTCGTCGCCTCGGTGCTTCTCCTTGTGCTCACGGCAAGAAGGGAGAAGAAGGGAGAGGCCGGCCAAGAGAAAGAAGGGAGGAGAGGGAGAGAGCCCAAGCAAGAATGCTTGGATTATTTCGAGTGAATTCCAAGCCTGGCCTTGAGTCCTTTATATAGTGGCCACTCAACCGCCAAGTCTCCTTTTTCTTATGGAATAAATTTTCATATGAAATTTATCATATAAATTTTCTATGACTTATTCCATCATGTCAAGTCTTGATTTTATATCATAGTTAAAATCATATTTTAATTCATGATAAAAATCAAACAAGTCTCTTTTTCTTATGGAATAAATTTTCATAAGAAATTTATCATATAAATTTCTTTATATAAATTTCTTTATCATGATAAATCAATCCATGATTGATTTTATAAAATAAAATAAACCAATCCATGGTTCATTTTAATTTCCATGAAAAATAAATTTTATATAAATTTCTTTATATAAATTTCTTTATCATGGTAAATCAATCCATGATTGATTTTATAAAATAAAATAAACCAATCCATGGTTCATTTTAATTTCCATAAAAAATAAACCAAACCTTGGTTTATATAAAAATTTATATCATCCATAATTTTATAAAACAAACCACACTTGATTTATTTTATAAATTGAACCAAACAATTTGGTTCCCTCCCTTTGTTGTGGCCGGCCAAGCAAAGAGGGTGGGGACCCTCTTTGGCCGACCTATCCAGGTCATGCCCCAATGAATTAAACTCATTTAATTCATCTATTAAGTCTTCAAAAGACTTAGCCATTTTACGCTTCCGATGCGTCTCTGAAAAATTCAGGTTCGACTTATTGTTTGGCTCAACCAAACCTAATCTCTCTTGATTGGAAAATCTAATTTTCAACTCGTTTTAAATCTCTCGGATTACTCGTAGTGCGTGTGACTAAATAGGCTTTCGATTTATGTTGGTCGTCTATAATTAACCAATTATAGAACAATTATGAGTGGCACCTAGTAGTACATCATGATCCCCAATTAATCGAAAGATCAACGGTTGACCTCAGAAATAATTCTGAAACCCTTCAGCAGCTATAATGAATCGTGCCCCATTCCCTTCACCATCTTATACCCACTTGGTTCAGGATATAGTCTATGTGTGTCAGTCCCCACTAAGCTGACTACGTCACACCTAGCCCTAGTAATGTTTTCCCGTCCTACGGATTCTAATTACTCTCATGTATTTAAGAGATTCATACTCTGAACATATCATGCTCTGGCCAGAGGCTTCGAGTAACAATTCGATGATAGGCCTTGGGTATACATCTCTTCGCAAGGAGTGGTGAATCCTTTGTAGGTTGTTCAAACATCTTCGGGCACTTCGGCTTATACCCAATCATCCAGGGTCCACACCTCCTTGGAGATGCTTGCTTAAGATGTCAAAGTATAAGTCTCCATGACCAAGATGACTTGAACACCGCAAGTCAAAGGAACATCGTACTTAAGCTGCAGTAAGAACTTCATTGACATATCTATATGTAGATTGTCATATGAAGTTTTACAGCCAGTCACTCCAATGAACTAGTTCCCTTAACTAGCATTCATGTTTATCTCCGGACATCCTAATGTCACCAGCCAGTGAGAATCAGCTGATTAGAGAATAACCCATGCTAGTCTCAACAGAATTGATAGTGTCCGTATTTATCAATTCATCGACTAGGGACAATTTCAATACTTCACAATTGCACATGTAGAGATAATCACTAGTTGTGAATTCATCACAAATTCTCTCATGCTGTGAATTGTATTGCGGACATTCAGTAAATGAGTTTAAGATCTCAATCAAATACATAAACATGTATACTCAAATAGTGAATATTCATTTATTAAAATAAATTATTACAATCATAAGGCGATTGCCTTAGGACACTTTTCTCATATCACTAACAGTCCCAGAACCGTGGACAGCATAGTCGGTAGTCCAGAACCTGGGCGTTCTTAAGGTGCCCATCCCTTGGACTCATACTTCGGCCCGGTACAAGCCCATTCATAAAGTAAAATAACTTTACATGCTTCATCATTCATAAGACATTCATAGCATACTTAGACATAACATAGCTTTGTTACATGAAGCATGACATAAAGCATACTTGACCTTTCATTGTTCATACTTAATGCATAGCATCATGATACCTTAAAGGCATGAGAATTATCTTCATTCATAAAACATGGCATGCATCTTTATTCATAAAATATGACATGCTTACATAAAACATCATTCTTGTTTATAGTGCTTGCATTAACTTTATTCATAAACATGACATGCTTGCATAAAACATCATTCTTGTTCATAGTGCTTGCATGATCATGGCATATAAGGTAAGCATTGCATTATATTCATTAGACATGACATGTTTACATAGACCATTATCCTAATCCATAGAGCTTGCATGATCATGATACATAAGGTAAGCATTGCATTTCATACAGAAGCATGGTATCCATCACAAGCATGCATAGGTAGGACTTCTCTAAACATGCTACATACTATCTAAGTGCATGGCATAGAACATAAGACATTCATGAATAAACCCTATTAAGCATGACATCTAACATGAACATACAACATGAAACATAGTACTTAAGGTTAGGGTTATAGGTAACATAATTTCTACCACATGCTTGAACCTATATATATACATCATAATGAGCTATAAACCATCATTCTTCAAACCCTAACTCCACCTAAACCCCATTTACATGGCTTGGCCGAAACATGTAAGGGAGGGTTCCATCATTCAAATGACATGTAAGGTAGCATAAGGAAAAGAAACAACCATACATTACCCATAAGACCATAGGAAGCCATTAGGGCTCATGATTAGGGTTCACCCTAACTTTTAGCCCTACTTTCTAGGGTTGGCCGAAACCTTACAAGGCCATGGGTACATGGAAAACATTTCATAAAGTTCCCAATTAACCATTAAACACCAACCATACCATACCATAGGGGCCTTTGGAACCCATACTTGAAGTAAACCCTAACTTTTAGCCCAACTTCTCATCTTGGCCGAAACCCTACAAGGGTCACAAGGCTTGTAAAAATTCATATCAATCACCATTAATCCCCTTGTAACATGAGGAAACATAAGAAGCTTGCTTGAAGAGTTAGATCTAAACCCCAACCATGAAAACATGGTGGTGGCCGAAACCCTAAAGGGTATTGGGGTACACCAAAAATTCTCCAAATTTTATTTTATTCTTTATACATCATAAGAGAACATTAGAAAGCATAAGTGAGATTTTCAACATCACCTTGGACCCAAAACCCATGGTGGCCGAAACCCTAAGGTTAGGGTTCATGACCCTTTTTCCAACATAAGATCCCAAATAAACTTCATATTATGATAACTTCAAGGAAAGCTATTATACCACAGGTGAGGGAGTCTTACCTTAGATTATCTTGGTTTTAGACCTTAGATTTGGGAGAAGGATGAAGACCTTGTTGCCTTTTGACCACTTCTAGCCTTTGTAACCTTGAACAAGAACCTTGGATCTTGAAGGAGAGGACTTCTTGTGAACTTTTTCCAAGGAAAACCCCTCCTATGGGGTTCGGCTAGAAGGAGGAAGAAGGAGAAGAGAAAGGGTTTGGTGGATGAAGAGAAGAGGAATAACTCTTAGGTGTTAAGTTATCTCTCATTTATACACAATGAAGAGGGGCAAGTGAAGACACATGGTGCCTCCTTTTTTTTTTTTTAAGGAAAAAGAAAGAATCTTATTCCTTGAAAGAAAACCCATATTAGAAGGGGGACCAAACCAAAACCTTCTAATATAGGGATACAAGATTTATTAATTACAGATATTTCGAAAAAAGTAAATGGGAAAACTGACTAAATAATTGATAAGTCTCTTTTTTAATCCAATGCAGAGAACTACATTCCATCACTACACTTGGGAGTTTGTACAACATCCTTCCATTATTTAGAACCAGAGCTTCCCTAGTGCCAAAATCTTTTGAAGACTAGCGCGGTAGCTGAATTATCAACTTGCTTCCAAAAAACAGAGACAGCTCCACTGTGCAGTTACGTGACTTCAACAGTAATTCAGCACCTCTACTAATTTACCAACATACATCCATTTATAATAGCAGAGAATCCCCAAAACTTCACAAATACCAAAACCCAACAGGAAACAGAAGTCCACACAAATCTTCACAATTGCCAGTATTATCAAAACCCATTTGAATCATGTCTTACAACTGGACAAAGAACCGGAGGAAGAGAAGTATCGAGCCAAAGAGACAGTTAACCATTATCACCACCAATGTGCCGTTAAAATCGTGACTTCAGCAGTAATTCAGCGCCTCTGTTAATTTGCCAACATACATCCATTTATAATAGCAGAGAATCCCCAAAACTAACAGATACCAAAAACCATCAGGAACAAAGTCCACATAAATCTTCACAAGTGTCAGAATTATCAAAAACCCATCTGAAACATGTCTTACAACTGGGACCAACCAAGAATCAGAGGAAGAGAGTAATCCAAGTATCGAGCCAAAAAGGCAGTTAACTAAAAATTTATCACCACCTTCAAAATGGAGTCAGCAACAGATGAAGAAAAAAGTTGAATTTAAGACCAGAATAATTCTGGGATAATATAAATTCTGCGGCACACTATAACAAGTAGAATTTGAGACCAGATAATCAAGGCAATTTTTCAGTTACCTGAAGAACTTGTATATATCAGAAAACATCAGCGCAAAAGCCAGATGAGACTATTATTGCTTAAAGGACAGAACTATCTATCCAAGAAAATCAATACAAATCAATTCATATCTAGCAAATCAAATCAGAAACAAATGACAGTGAGCAGAAATTATCAGCTTACAGCCTTTTTTGCAATGCGAATATGTGGCAAGAACAATCTGTCCAATTTGCAGATGCCATTGAGCATTTTATCAACCTCATTGGCAGACAAAACCTTCTCTTCAGGGAAGTGAAAGGCTTGGTTTGCTAGATAATCCGCAGCTGAGTTAGCCTCCCTATAAACATGTGAAATCCAGATCTGATGTTGACTCAGGTAGGCTTTAATTTTATTAATCAAGTTTCGGTAACTCCAGGGTAAAAAGGGTGATTGCAATATCTTCAAAGCAACTAGAGAGTCAGATTCTAACCAAATGGGAGTATATCTGTTACAAATACATAATTCCAAACCCATCAAGATAGCAGTAAGTTCAGCCTTCACATTTGAAGCCACACCAATAACTCCGAACTTGACTTTCATGATCTGACCCATATAATTTCTAATAATAACCCCATATGAAGCAGGGCCAGGGTTTCCTCTAGAACATCCATCAGTGTTAACCTTATAAACTCCATATTTTGGCAATCTCCATCGAACCATAATAATAGAGGTCAAAACCCTGTTATCCACCTGAAGACCCATTTTTACAGCTACTTTACTACATCCTTTCCACTGAGGTCTCTTAATTAGACCAGCTGTATATGCTAGTTGAAAGTAGGAAATAACCTTCCAAATAATTCTTTTTGCAGATGGTCTGACACCTCGATGCTTAGCATTATTTCTGGCGTCCCAAAGAAACCAAAAGATCAGTAAAGGAGTAGCCTCTTTAATATGCCCATCTCTTGACCAAGAGCCTCCCATTCTCCAATTCTCTAAGGATTGATATTTATCCACGCTGAATAGTTGCGCAAAATACCTCCAAACCTCAATAGCAATTGGATTCGTAAAAAAACAATGATCCCAAGATTCTACATCTTCACAACATTGACATTTAGAAGCCAAATCAACACCTCTTAGCTGTAATATTTCATCTAAAGGCAACCTTCTTCTAATAAAACGCCATATAAATATAGATATGCTAGGAGAAAAAAACTTACTCCAGCATACATTCCAAATTTCTTCTGACTGCTGACCATTTCGAATAAAATTCCATGCAGACTTCAAGGTAAATTTTCCATTCATAGTTAACTTCCAAAGAATAATATCACAGCAGTTTGAATTATTACTTAGTGAGGCTACATCTTCCTCAATCACCGGACCCGCAATCTGTGAGATCTCCTCAACAAGTTTATCTGGGACCAAATTATGTAACTTAGATAGATTCCAACCTTGGTTGTTAATGAGATCTGCTACTTTGGTATTTGGATTTCCCATCACTTCACATGTTTGAAATAAAGGTCCTCGGTCTAACCAAGTGTCATACCAGAAATTAATCTCTCCATTCCCTATTAACCAACCAATATTATCTTCTGCTAATCTTCTAATTTTAACCAATCTACGCCAACAGGGAGAAGCCTTACAATTAGCCGACACCACCATTGAATGAGATGATCTACAATACATTTTTAATAAAAAGGTAGCCCAAGGTGTACCTTGCTCCCGGAATCTGAACCAAAGCTTCATTGCCGTGGCTGTGGCAATATCTGCAAGTTTCCTAATCCCCAAGCCCCCTTCCAATTTTGGTTTACAAATTTCTGACCAGGCTATCCAATGAATTTTCCTTCTATCATTAGCCATTCCCCAGAAAAAATCAGCAAATATCATTTCAATTTGGTGTTGAACCGACATAGGCGGTAGGAGGACCTGCAAGATATAAAATGGAATTGAAATAAGAACACTTTGAATGAGCAACAGTCGACCACCATACGTCACCTCTGAATATTCCATCCCATAAAACACTTTCTAATTTTATCTATTAAGAATTGGAAGTGGATGGATTTTCTGATCCCAACAGTTATAGGTACTCCCAAATAATTAATGGGATGTTGGCCTTCCTTAAAACTAGTGATGGAAGCAATAAGACTCTTCCTGGCGATAGAAATACTTTTGGCAGGAAAGAATGAGCTTTTACCAGCATTAATCAGTTGGCCTGAAAGTGTCTCATAGTTCTCTGAAAACTTCTTGACCCTCCTGACATTATTAATAGATCCATTCAATAAAATCATAACGTCATCAGCATAAGCCAAGTGAGATAATTTAACATCACAACCCACTTTAAAATATAGCTGGGGAAATTTAGCAAACATAGTATCTAAGCCTCTGGAAAGGAATTCCGCCGCAATGACAAAGAGAAGTGGAGATAAAGGATCTCCCTGCCTCAATCCTCTCTTAGAATGGAAAAAGCCTGACAAATGTCCATTAATTTTAACAGAAAACCAGCAATCAGTGATACATCTTTTAATAAGCCCAATAACAGTAGCCGAGAAACCAAAAACCTCCATGACTTTAAAAAGAAAAGACCATTGAACTCTATCAAAAGCCTTGGCCATATCTAATTTCAAGATTAAGTTGCCACCCCTGACATGATAATTCAGTTTGTGATTGAGCTCTTGTGCCAATAATATATTATCTGAAATCAATCTGCCTGAAACAAAACCACTCTGTGAAGGCGAAATGATTTTATCCATAATTTTGCTAAACCTTGAAGACAATAATTTGAAAATAATCTTGTTTGATACATTGCATAAACTAATTGGCCTGAAGTCTTTCCATTGCTGGGCGTTATCCATTTTTGGAATTAAAACTATTGTTATAGCCGCCATACCCTTTGGCATAGAACTGCCATGGAAAAAATCCAAGACTGCTTCCAATAAGTCCTCCTTAATAATCTCCCAGCAAGATCTATAGAAATGTGCAGAAAAACCATCCGGGGCCAGCAGCACTATCTAAGGACATACCCCAAATGGTACTCTTTATTTCCTCCATATCCGGCAGCTTAGAGATATTGGCATTTTCACCTGCATTAATCAAAGTGGGGATATGATCAAATATAATATCTTCACAATTATAAACCTCACCAGTTAATAACTTCTCAAAGTAAGCTGAGCTTGAGGCATGAATGAGTTCCGGCTTATCAAGACAAGCTCCTTCTTCCCAAATTCGAAAAATCCTACTAGCCAATCTTCTTTTTTTAACCAAACTATAAAAGAATTTGGTATTTCTTTCACCTTCCGCCATCCATTTAACCGCAGCCTTTTGTTTCCAAAAGACCTCTTCCATGTGCAGAACATGATGAAGCTGCGCCTGCATTTGAGCTTTCCTTATTTTATTATCATCCGAGGGGACTAGATCAAAAGATCTCTCGGCTTCAGCAAAATTTCCTTCAGCTTTAATAATCTTCTCATGTATGTTTCCAAAAACTTCCCAATTCCACCATTTCAAATGGTCTTTAAGCCTTTTTAATTTGGATTGAAACTTACTAAGACCTTTTTTATCCATTGGCAGCCTCCAATTCAATGCAACTGTTTGAAGAAAATTGCTGTGCATGACCCACATGTTCTGAAAACGGAAAGAGGCTGCTGGTTTAGGAAATTTAGGAAAAGTAATTAGCAAAGGGCAATGGTCAGAGGCAGCCCTGCTTAAGTGCTCTATCCTAACAGAGAATTCACAATCATTCCAAGAAGGAGATAAAAGAACTCTGTCTAGCCTTTTCCAGATTTTATTGTTCGACCAAGTGAAAATATCTCCAACAAAACCGGCATCTGTTAAACCTGTTAACATCAAGAACTCATTGAAGTCATTAACCGGCCCAAGTTTAGATATAAAACCTTTAGAAACCTCACTTGGATTTGAAACAACATTTAAAGTCCCCACCAACAAGCCAAAACTCATTATCTTCAGGGGTAATTTCCAGCAGCTTATCCCAAAGAATAGCTCTCTCAATTTGAGTACATTTAGCATAAACAACTGTAATTATCATTTTTATTGGAAAAATATGAGAGCTAATTTTCATGTGTAGAAACTGTTCGTGATCCAATAGTAATTCACAATCGATATTAGAATCAAACAAGAACCAGACTTTACCTGAGCAATTTGAAATAGCATTATCAAAACCCAACCTTCTAGTGATAGAGAATACATCTAGTTTAATAAATGGTTCAAGAATGCCCAAAAAATTCAAGTGATAATTTTCTCTAAAGAAACGTACTCTTCTCAAAGAAGCTTCATTACCAATGCCTCTAATATTCCAAATAATACCGCCATTAAAAAGGATTAGAAGAGGTAGCTTTCTGTATTTGTGATCTACTTCTAGTAACTCTGCGATCTTCCCCCAAACCAGCTGCAAAATGAAAGGCAGATTTAGTAAATCTCTGTCTTTCAACTATTTTACCTTTGGAAATTCTTTGAAGCCCCTTTTCTATAAATTCACAAGAAGCAGATCTTTGAAGGAGGCCCTCAGCTTCATTGTCTGAGTTTTCTTTTTCCTGAAAGCTTTTAGAGGCTTCTGTATTATTTATCTCTTCCTGCTCATCCCACGGCTTGTCAATATGAGCAGCCTGTAAATCCTCTGAAATTGGAAATATTACTGTAGTTGTATCCTTTTCAGACCATGACACATGTTGCTTGGATTGATGATTTACCTTATATCCTGCTTCAATTCCAACCGAAACTCCATTAACTTTTTGCAAAACTTCCTTTTGCACAGCATTTTTAACAGCCAACATATCTTTGTTTGGAATCACCTTAGCCATGGTCTCTTCCATATAAGATTTACTCTTGCCGACTTTATCAGAAACAAACATATTATCTTGATCATTCCCTTCTAGATCCGTCAATAACTGAAATCGATTTTTTGTTTGATCATAATCAATATCAACATCATTAACATCTCCTTCATTTCTCTTCTTCTGAACCCATTTTTGTCTCTCTATTTGCTTTACACCCACCTCTACAGTTTTTTCCATCAAATTGCTTTGGCTCTGCATTTTGGAACTCCTTCCTTTTTAAGTGAGATTTCAATTCATTTCCTTCAGCAGTGACCTTGTCATCCGAATACCAAATTGGCATAGGTTTATTGCCATTTACATAACATTCTTCAATTGAGTGACCCAAGTGTTTACAATCAACACAATAATTTGGCAATTTCTCATATATAATTTTCTGTAAACGCCTCTCTTCCCCTATACCAATCCAGAAATCTTCAACTCTGGTTTTCAGCAGGTCTAACTCAACACAAATACGGGCAACAGAAAGCCTAGAGCCATCCGTTGTACCTTCATCAATCTTAATTGGTTTGCCAACAATCCTAGCCATTGAAAAAAGACTTTGCTTATTAAACATATGAATAGGTAGATCAGGTAATTGAATCCATATAGGAACCACTGATGATTCTACATCATAAGAGAAATGAGGTGACCATTTGAAGATTCTCAATGGCACACCTCCAATCAGCCAAACCCCTCTACTCCAAATGCGCGCCATGTCTTCGTTTGAGGTAAGATGAATAAAAATGTATCCTGCTCGCAGTAATCTGATATTATAGGGACTAGAAAGACACAGGTTGCTAAATGCTTGAGCAATAATTGCTTGAGCTGGCCTCCAACCAGAGAATTTACCAATTAAAGCAAACTGGTAAGGAATAGCCATACCTGAAATTTCCTCTTCTGTATAAAAAATACCAGGCTTGTTATTATAGGTTGAAATCGGTTTGAAATTGGATCCTATATCAGCAAAGCTTTTCTTGGTGGAACGGGGAGAGCCTGGTTTAAGAATCTCAGCATATGAAGCAACTGATTTCTGAGCCACAGTTTGGGAAGAAATTCGATCCGATGGTGTCGGCATCAAAGAAGCAATAGCTGTAGCTGAAGGATCCAGATTAGGGTTTACAGAAGTCGACAGCCTCGCAATCTTTGGCATCGCGTCTCCAGCGGCCAGATTTTGATGAGAATCTCCACTCGAGATAGATGAAAAAGGTGGAACTAACACCGTGGAAGAAAGAGGAGGGAAATCCGAAGTCATCGCCGGCGACACAAGGCCGCCGGCGGCAAGGCCGCCAGGGAAAAGGCCGCGTGAGATGAACTCGCGGGAATCACCTTCAAATCGCCGCTGTAGACTCCTGTTCACCAAGACTCACTTCGGCCCCCCCCCCCCCCCCCCACTAGGTTGACATGGTGCCTCCTCTCATGGTGACTCTTCACTTCCTTTAGCCTTAACAAAAATCCACTTCATTCCCTCATAGCACTCCCTTGCAAGGTGAATTGGTTAGTGCATGCATGGTGGTACAAGAGGTCCAAGGTTAAATCCTTGGTGCATGCACCCATTTTTTTATTTTATTTTTATTTTATTTCGAAAATTCCCCTAAAACTCCCCCATAATCATGCTAATATTCCTAGTTAAAATCCATTTATTTTTATATTAAATTCTACCTAAAATCCACCAATAATCATGGTACTAGCAAGCCCATATAAGACCCATTAGTACTTAGTTTCTCCATTTAAATGAGAAAATCATGGATTTCTAGGCTAAGGTTCGTAAATATTTCTAGGTCCCTCGAAAAATTATCTAGACATGCTCATTATTTTAAAGAAAATATTAAGAAAATTTTCCAGGTAATTACAACGATAGAGAGTGTTTCGGCCACTTGCTTATCCTTCTTGTAATCGCATCCAAAAGAGGCCCATAGTTTGCAATTCGAAGTTTTTCCGCCGCTAGTGAAATACCCAAGTATCTAAAGGGAAAGGACCCTTCTTGAAAGCCCAAGATTCCCAACAATTAGGCCTTTGTATTGCCATCAACTCCTGCCATATAAAGCTGTGATTTTAGTAGATTTGCTCATAAACCCGCCTTGTTTCCAAACCCCTCCAAACAGCCCGCAAGAAGCCTTAAAGAGGAAGAATCCTCTCTAGCAAATAGCATAAGATCATCCGCATATATGCGGTGCGTGATGCCCACCTCTTTGCATCATGGATGAAAATGGAAGGATGGTGACATAGATATATCTTTGATAAGACCTCCACACATAAGCCAAAAAAGAAGCGGTGAGAGTAGATCACCTTGCCTTAGTCCCCTTCTTCCACCAAAGAAGCCATAAACACCTCTATTTAGGCATATAGAATATGTCGTTGTTGTCACACATTGTTTAATCGAAGCACAAAACTGTTGGGGAAAACCAAAACTAGCAAGCGCCTACATAAGAAAATCCCAATTGAGCATATCGAAAGCCTTCTTTAAGTCCACCTTGGCCATACATCTTGGAGAAATCCTCTTGCGGGCATACTTCCTTAGTAGGTCTTGGGTAAGGAAAATGTTGTCCCCAATGCTCCTTCTTTGGACGAAAGCCGCTTGTGCCAGATCGATCAAGAACCCCATCACCATAGACAGCCTTGTTGCCAATATCTTTGCAATGACCTTATAGAAAGTATTGCTACAAGAGATGGGCCGGTAATCCGAAACACTATCTGCATGATCACTTTTTGGCACAAGATATATTAGAGTATGATTCCATTGTTTTAAAAGGTTACCTGTCCCAAAGAATTCTTGTACCGCAACCCCAAAATCCTCTCCCACAATATCCCATGAGGAAGTGAAAAACTTGGCTCCAAAACCATCCGGACCCGAGGCTTTTTGACTCCCAATATCATGTAATGCATATTTGATGTCCTCCATCCCAACCGGTTGAATGAGGGAGTCTTTTTGTGCATTATTGAGCTTTCTCCCCGAGAGGGCAACACCATCCAAGGGAGAACAAGTCTCCGGTTGCCCAAGAATACCATGAAAGTGATCAAGAAACTCTTCCGCTACCTCCTTAATACTTGTTGTTCTTTCACCGTTCCTTTTTGTAAGCACAATAATCGCATTCCTCTTGTTATTCCTTTTGACCACATCATGAAAGAACTTTGTGCATTTGTCCGAGCTCCTCAAATAAGTGCTCTTTGCTCTTTGTTGATAGAACATCTTCTCCGCCTTCGATAAGAGAATTGCACGCCTCCTTATGTCACTATAATTTGCGGATATGGAGTCACCCGATAGTATGCTTTGTTGTGCCTCCTCTAACTCCACATTTGGCCTCTTTTCCTTCTCCGAATGTGCCCAAAACCCTTCTTGTTCAGCTCCCTCAAAACAGCCTTCAATCTGAACATTTTGGTTTTGAGGCGAAATTGTGCATTTCCTTGCACCGGGATAGCCCATGAGTGTTCCACTAGCCTCTTGTAGTCTTGGTGTAGAGTCCACATATTCAAAAATTTGAAAGTCTTTGTTGGTCACTCCTTGTCTAGGATGTGAACCGTGTTGCAAGAATGATCGGAGAGACATCCCGGGGTCGAAAAATCTGAATAAGCATCAAAATCCTCCAAAAGCCACTTTAAGTTCACCGTTGCTCTATCCAACTTGGAAGCAACACCATCACCTTTAGACCAAGTGAATCTACAACCTATAGATCGTAGGTCCACCATTCCACATCCATGGGCAAATCTTTGAAGGTCCCTCATCTCATAATTTGTGATCGGATTACCACCTTGTTTCTCATGAATTGACAATATTGAGTTGAAATCCCCCATAACCATCCATGGTCCAAAAATGAGTCCCCCTCACTTCAGGAGATACTCCCATAATTGTCTTCTGTTGGATACTGAGTGAAGCCCATATATGAAAGTAACATAGAAACCCCGGCTGGAAACTCGACATCGAACATATGTATGAATGCATTGCTCCGTCTTGCTTATAATATCCACATCAGCCCACTGCTCGTCCCAAAGAAGCAAGATCCGTCCATGATTAGAAATATCAAAATTATGCACACACTTCATACCTTGGAACCTTCTTTGCATGATAGGTTCAATATCGTCTTCTTTAAGCTTTGCCTCCAATAATGCTAGTACTTGAATGTCTTTGCTCCTTAGGAGGTGTTGGACACCTCCATGTTTTAGGGGCTGATGGAAGCCCCTTATGTTCCAGGATGCAATCTTCATTGTCCACCATTGCGGGCTGCTCGCACCCGTGTAGTCCTTGTATTTTGCTTTCCCCTTCTATTGTAACATTGGAAGTTTGGAATAGAAGTCTCACCTTGATGGAAAGAAGACCCTCCCAAAGGAGGAGAGCCCTCACCCCTAGCTATTGTACCCTTCTCCTTTAACTCCTCCGGAGCCGCATTTTGATGTGAATTTGGGATAGTAGTGCTTGGGACTCCCCCATCCTCTTGGCCACACATCCCCGAACAATATTCCTCTACAGGAATTGGACTATGAAGGACCATTGCCGTGGAATTTTGATCAACTTGGGATGTTTCATTCGGCACTTCTTGCTGTCCACTTTGTTGCGCACAGTCATGCTCTTCATTCAGCATTTGTGGTTGATCTTGCTATTGTTGGTCATTTGGCTCTTGTTGTTGTTGTTGCCTAGGTTGCCATTGTCTCCTTGTACGTGTGTTACCTCTTGTTCTTCCGCGTCCTCGAGTAGATTGGGATCTTGCCCTTGCATTGTACTCCCTTGGCCGGCTTCTTGCATTCCTTTGATGTTGCTGTCCATTTCGATCAGCCCCTCCACAATGCCCATTTTTGTGCCCAATTTGCTTACAAACGTCATAGAAATCCAGTAGCATCTCATAGACAATCTTTAGGTTGGTTTGTGCTCCCGTAGGTAGTGTAATTGGCACTTCTATGACCCTTTCACCGAAAGCCGAAATCTCCACCATAAGCCTTGCATACTCCAACCTTTCTCTTGTGCGTGTCAACTTATCGATATAGAGTGGTTTTCCAACCTCCGATCCCACCATACTCAAGACTTTTTGCGACCAATGGTCTGGAGGCAATCCATGCACTTGAATCCAAGCCGGCACTAACCTGCAATCTTCATCGAACAAGAAACATTGTGGCATGACTTTGAGGAAAATGAGTATCTTATACACAAAGTATGGTCCCTTCTTCAACACGCTGTTCATATCTTGCTCTATTTCGAATTGGAATATAATCCATCTGCTCTTATGCATAAAGAACTTGTACGGAACTCCCCATCGGTTGTAACGCCCGCTTTTTTTTTTCCATATAGCGGCGTTACGCTAACATACGTAGGGGCATGTGAACATCGTAAGGCAGCGGAATACTTAAATCTTACACATACATGCACCTAACTATCCTTCCTAACATGGTGACAGGGAACTTAGCATAATAACATCATACTTGACATCATATCATACTTAACATCATATCATAAAGTCACATAAGTCATTCATTAAGCACATAAGTAGCAAACGTAAAGTTTTAGCAAAAGACTTGTAAATATATCTCTTTCTTGGCCAAGTCACTACCACACACATACTCTTGTCCCTCCTGCTGCTTCCCCTATTGTCCTCTTGCTTGATCTGCGGTATAAGGAAATAAGACTATAAGCACATAGGCTTAGTAAGACTCTTTCCTACTCACTAAAATCATTCGTCGCTTAAACATAAGCACACAAAACATTAACATAACTTGGTACTTGGCATGAATCATAAGCATAAGACATCAACCATCCTTAACATGGCATGATACATGGCATACATATGAACGTAAAGTATATTTAACATGGCATGATACATGACATACATATAAACGTAAAGCATATTTAACATGGCATGATACATGACATACATATAAACATAAAACATATTTAACATGACATGATACATGGCATACATATAAACACAAAACATATTCAACATGGCATGATACATAACCTAAACCATAGGCATATTCTTAACATAAACTTAAGCATAAAACATTTACTATCATGCATCATTCTTAACATAAGACATGGGCGTAAAACATATTCTATCATGGCATGATGCATAACATGAATGAATGCATGAGTCGAATGCATATACATAAGGATGCTTACTTTTAAAATCACTTTTAAATACTTAAACATAATCATAACATCATTGGGGTCCCCGGCTTGTACCACATACATACATCATAAGCGCGCATCCCTAAGTAAATACGAGGTAGCGAGCCTTGACCTACTAGGGTAAGGACAGCATAGTCTGTAGTCCCAGAACTGGGGCATTCTTAAGGTGCCCATCCCTGTTGCACAGCTTCGGTAGTGCTAGAACCGTGGACAACATAGTCGGTAGTCCAAAACCGGGGCGTTCTTAAGGTGCCCATCCCTTGGACCCATACTTCAGTCCGGTACAAGCCCATTCATAAAGTAAAGTAACTTCACATGCTTCATTATTCATGGGACATTCATAGCATATTTAAACATAGCATAAACTTGTTACATGAAGCATGATATAAATCATACTTGACCTTTCATGTTTCAAACTTAATGCATAGCATCATGATGCCCTAAAGCATAAGCATTATCTTCATTCATAATCATGGCATGCTTACATAAACATCATTCTTGTTCATAGTGCTTGCATGATCATAGTACATAAGGTAAGCATTGCATTGTATTCATAGAATACGATATGTTTACATAGACCATCATCCTAATTCATAGAGCTTGCATGATCATGATACATAAGGTAAGCATTGCATTATATTCATAAAACATGACATATTTACATAGACCATTCTCCTAATTCATCTAACTCGCATGATCATGATACATAAGATAACCATTGCATCACATACATAAGTATAGTATCTATCACAAGCATGCATGGGTAGAACTTCTATGAACATACTACTTACTATTTAGAAGCATGGCATAGCACACAAGACATTCATAAATAAACCCTATTAAGCATGACTTCAAACATAACATACCAACATGAAACATAACACTTGAGGTTAGGGTCATAGGTAACATCATTTCCTACCACATGCTTGATCATATATTTATACATCATAATAAGTCATAAACCATTATTCTTGAAACCCTAACTCCACCTAAACCCTAATCCATTATCTTGGCCGAAACATGTAAGGAAGGGTTCAATCATTCAAATGACATGTAAGGTAACATAAGGTAAATAAAAGACCATACATTACTTATAAAATCATAGGAAGCTATTAGGTCTCATGTTTAGGGTTAAACCTAACTCCTAGCCCTTCTTCATGGGATTGGCCGAAACATACAAGGGCCATGGGTGCATGAATAAATTCATAAAATTTCCAATCAATCATCTAACACCTTCCATACTATACCATAAGAGCCATTGGAACCCTTATTTGAGGTAAGCCCTAACTCCTTGCCCTAGTATCCATCTTGGCCGAAACTTGTAGGGTCT
The DNA here is from genome assembly GCA_024364735.1 of Boesenbergia rotunda. Lineage (NCBI taxonomy): Eukaryota > Viridiplantae > Streptophyta > Magnoliopsida > Zingiberales > Zingiberaceae > Boesenbergia > Boesenbergia rotunda. Next base: position 25,009 of record JAGFNQ010001331.1, on the reverse strand, counting down.
CTAGGCTATGTAAAAATTCACATAAAACATCCTCAACCTCCCTTGTATCATGAGGGTATACAAGACATACACTTGAAGGGTTAGATCCAACCCTAACCATGGGATCATGGTGGTGGCCGAAAACCCTAAGGGTACTAGGGTACTCCAAAAATTCTCCAAATCATCTTTTAACCTATATTTATCATAAGAAAACATTAGAAAGAATTAATGAAATTTTTAACATCATCTTGGACCCAAAACCTATGGTGGCCGAATGTCTTAGGGGTCCAAACCATGGTTTTCTCAACATCAAACCCAAACCAAACTTCATATTATGATAAACCTCAAGAAGAACTATTATACCACAGGTGAGGGAGTCTTACCTTAGATTATCTTGGTTTTAGACCTTAGATTTGGGAGAATGATAAAGACCTTGTTGCTTTGTAGCCACCTCTAGCCCTTGTAACCTTGAACAAGAACCTTGGGTCTTGAAGATGGAGCCTCCTTGTGAAACTTTTCCAAAGGGAATTGGGGCTTGTGGGTTTCGGCTAGGAGAGGGAGGATGAAGGAAAGAAGGCTTGGTGGATGAGGAGAAGAGAAATCTTAATTGGTAAGTTACTACTCCTCTCCTTTATTCACCATGAAGTGGGCAAGTGAAGAGTCATAGTGTCTCTTCCCTTGTTGACTCTTCATTTCCCCTAAGCCTTAACCAAGATCCACTTCATTCTCTACTAGCACTCCCTTGCTAGGTGAATTGGTTAGTGCATGCATGGTTGTAGACTAGGTCCAAGGTTCAATCCTTGGTGCTTGCACTTTATTTTTATTTTCTTTTTCCTTATTTTCGAAAATTCCCTAAAAGTCACCCATAATCATGCCAAAATTCCTAATTAAAATTCTTTTATATTTAAATTAAATTCTACCTAATTAAAACCCATTTTTGGAGCCCATATAAGGTCCATTAGTACTTAGTTTCTCAATTCAAATGAGAAAATTATGGATTTCTAGGCTAAGGTTCGTACTAATATCTCTAGGTTCCTCGAAAAATTATCTAGACATGATCAATATTTTAAAGAAAATATGAGAAAATTTTCCGGGTCGTTACATCGGTTGGCCATCCAACTAATTCCATTCTTGTTCGGTAGCTGCCCCATAAAACATCCAACAAGACAAAATCCCAAAGTATCTTCCATGTTATCAATGTCTTCATAACCAAAAACTAACCTTTCACCTTTGGCTTGATATTGATCCAACATCACAGCTTGTTTTGTCTTTCTATTATCTTTGAAGAGGCTTGCCCAAGTCTTCTTTTGCTTGCTTTCATTTGCCCTCCGAGTGTCTGCCCCTCCATCAGCCCCCGACGCATCATTTCCTTTCTCTTGATCTCCTCCATTCTCTTCCGGTGAGTCACCCTCCTTGGCCGGAAAATCACCCTCCTTGTTTTGATCAGTTTGTTCTCTATTGTTGCATGGCTGAGCATCCCCCCCTAGCAGATTCTTCCACCAGTGCATCAGTTTGTTCATGGCTTCCTTCCACCTCATCAAGTGTGTAACACCCCAAAAATATTATGATTATTATGAAATATTATGAATTCATGAATATGAAATATTATGAAATTCATGAAATATTATTATGGAATATTATGAAATATTATGAATTCATGAATATGAAATATTATGAAATTTATGAAATATTATTATGAAATATTATGAATTCATAATTATTACTATGAAATTTCATGATGGGCTTGGCTTAATGGGCTTTGATATGAATTAGTGCAAATTGTGATAAAAAGAAGAGGTAGAAAGGAGGAAGCAAGGATTGAACCTTGAACCTCCTCGTTGCACTAATCATGTCATAACCAATGAACCAAGTAATGTTTCTTGTAAAGAGAATAAGAAACATGCTTGTTAAATCTAGGGAAGCGAAGAGACATGTCTTTTCATGATAAGAGTATAAATAAGAGAGGGAAAAGAAGTTACCTTTCTTCTTCTTCTTCCCCACTTCAATTTTCGAAAACTAGAGTCTTCTTCCCCACTTCAAATTTCGAAAAGTGCACCCTAGGGTTCTAACCCTAGGGAATTGGAAGGATAAAGGAACCCTTTAAGGTTCTTGCCCTCTACTAGGGCCAAGGGTGCTAGAGAAGGCTAACAAGGGAAACACTCACCCTCTTATTCTTCAAGGGTACCCTAAGGAGTAAGAGAAGGAGAAATACAAGCGAAAGGATGTAAGTATCCCCTCGCCTGCAGTGTAATAGTTGTTGTGTGATTATTCTCCTTGTTGTTGTTTCGAAAATGGGCACTTTCCCCTTGATGAGTTTCGGCCACCCCTTAGGGGAAGGCCTTGGTTACCCCTTGATGCATGAAAAGACCCCTTGGAACTTAGGGTATATGTATATATTGTATCCTTCAAAATGTTGTAAACAAAACCTAGGGTTTTGTTCTTGTATAGGTTTCGGCCACCTCCCAAGGGGAGTCTTTGGCTACTCTTTGATACATGAAGAGACCCCTTGGAACATAGGGTATACACATATGTTGTGTCCCTTCATTTTGTGATGACAAAAACTAGGGTTTAGGGTTTGTATGGGTTTCGGCCAAAGCATGGAATTAGGGTTAGTGAGGGTTGAATTATCCTAGAATATAATCATGCTTAGTATATTGTGTGATATTGTATAAAAGATGTTTGTATAAATGTCTGTGTAAATGTTCAATGCAAAAACCCTAATATTTTCCCTACCCTTGAGTTTTCGGCCAACCCCCTAAATTAGGGTTTGTGAAGGGTAAACTACCCTATGAGATATGCTTATGTTTGGGGATGATTATATGTATATGCATGTGGTGTTTAAATGAAATGTTTGATTTGAAACCTTAATTGTTAGCATGCTACTACTTCCTATGGTATGAGTATGATCTATGTGATCAAATCTTGTCATATCTAAAGTATGTTTAAGTGGTTGAATTATGACGTATGTATGAACATGTCTTATGGCCCATGGGGCACCCTTATGAGATTGCATGTGATATGTATGATGAAATGCTTGAAAGGATACTCCACTAAGTATGAGATCAAGAACACCCTTATGTTGTGAGGTGTGTCCCTATGGGATCAGAAACACCCTGGAAAAGTGGGTGTCCCTTGAGCAGTGAATTTGGAGTACTCCTTAGCATATATGTAAAGACATGATAAGTATTTTACTTTGTAAGTTGTGTACCCGACTCGCAAGGGGGTCGTTAAACAAATCCGGGGTGCATGTTAACACAAGGTCATGGCTCCGGTAGGACGTAAGGGTCCTGCTCTAATGGGATTGGTGGCTCGCTACCCCAACTCATTAGGGAACGCGCATCATGTGGTACACAACTGGGCCCAATATGATATGGATGTATTTTTAAGTAATACCATTATGGAATTGTTTTGAAAACATTTATTACATGTGAAGGGTATGCTTAAGATACTTCATGCTGCATGCTTAGAAACCTTGATGTTTAGTATGCTATGATGAACTCATGTTTATGATTTATTATGTGTACATGTTGTATGCTTTCATATGGATTTTGCGAGTAGGACAGGATCCTTACTAAGCTTTTATGCTTACTAGTTATGTATTGTCTTATGCTACAGATAAAGGTAAGGAACACTTGAACTAAAGGAAGAGGCAGGAAGGTTGAAGATGTGTGGGGTGGTGGCTCGGGAAAGAAATATTTCTATATCTACTTTATCATGTTTATGTTTATGTTTCCTTGACAATGAGTGTTAGTGACTAGGATTGATATGACATGATAGTGATTACCCTTGGATGTCTTTTATACCTGATTATGTTATGAGTTGCATTACTGGTGAATTTATCATGTTATAGAATGACTTTGATAGTTTAAACAAGCATGCTCAGTCCTTAGTCCTTGCATTATTTGTTTTAATGTTATGCTAGAAGATAGAAAAAAAAATATATTATTATATGATTGAGATATACGTAACCCCGCCCCGAGAGTAGATATAAGGGCGGGTGTCACAAAGTGATTCTTCCACCTCCACATGAGTTGGCATGTCTACATGGCTAGAAGTTTCTTCTTTATTGGTTGCAAGGTCTGCCACTTCATCATTTGTGTCCACATCCTCAGCCCATTCCCTACTCAAATGACTCTTGGTATTCCTCCTCTTTTTTTCCATTTGACTGAGAATTAACAGCTGCACCTTGGAATGTTAAGCTGCCTCTCAAACAGCCAATGAGAATGCACCTCTTTGCATGGCTTGCCACTTGGCCAAGGTATTTAATTTCTGCCGCCCACCTCTTCCCAGCCACTTGTCAGCCTTCTAGGGAGAGTTCTCCCCTGCCTTGGCTGGAGAAGATGGCCGGAGCAGGGGGAAGATTTGCCGGAAAAGCTCGAAACTCGCCGGAAAAGCTCAGAACTCGCCGGAAGTACACAAAACCACCACTAGCTCACTTTTTTCGAATGAGAAGACTTTACCTACTATTTCTTCACATTCCTTGCTACTAGAACCCTTTGAAACTTCCCTTACAACTTCCTAAGGTCATCCACCTCCTTGCCACACCCTCTCCACAGCCTCCACAGCCTCCTACCACAGCCTCTCCACAGCCTCCACAACCTCCACCTCCTTGACCCGAACTACTGATTATCTCCAATCTTCAATTCTTTGTCAAATGCATCAAGGTTATTGTATGAGTCATCATAATCCCGTGTACTTGGACTTTATCTCTTATTGCTTTCTAATATGATAATAGCACTCTAAATCTTTTTTGAGTGTCTTATACAATCATCTTTGAAGTATACTTCTCTCTAGTCATCCCTTTTTCTTAAATCTCACAACCCAAAAACTAATACAATTTGTAATCTCGATTTTTCCTCATAGATAATGAGCAAGTGTGCATTTTTTTATTTCACAGGTCTACAATTTATCAAACATAGTGATCCAAAAATTTTTAGACCCTCTAGAACCAATTCTCCAAGAACAAGACTAAATCTTGCGAATACACTTCATTTTATAATTTCTTGTCTTCATGTGTATAATCTCAAAACCTTTAAATATCATAAAATCCTCTAAAGTTTAGAAATTGAGTAATCATTTTGAAAATACTTAAATACAAAATCATCTTCATCTTCTAAGCCCACAAACTGAAATAATCTTCATCTTCTAAGCCCACAAAATCATAAGCTTCCTCATCTAGCTCATATGATAATTCATCTTCCTTCTATGCTATATTATTCAGGTCATATTGTGGATTAGAATATTGTGAAGCGTCATGTGTATTTTGGTCTTCTGGCTCACAATGATATCCTTGATTTGTACTTTGCCTAGTGGATATATATAGACGACACCCACTATTACTCAAGACCCTCAATATAAGATAGAATGCCAGTAGAAACTGATTAGTCCTTAAACTAAATTAAAGTGATTTCAAAAAGGAAAAGAATATAAAATTTCTTAAGGACAACAAATAATTTAGCACTATTAGCATGGTCTTGGCAATTAAGGACATAATATGCTATATACATTAGTGATAGAATGTTGTAGCAATTATAGTTTTATAATTTCTACATTGTTATAGAAATTATAAAATTGCTACAACATTATAACAATTATCCAAATATACAAATCACATACCCAAGTTTTAAAATTACTAAATCATGTATCTTTATCCATTTTACCCATCAGCATATATCCCCAATCAATTGATACAGTGTAGCAATCAATTTAGGTTATTTTTTTAAAATAGATCAATTTTAAAAAAAAAAGATCCATTAATGTTAAAATAAATACTATTCTCAATATATTATGTCAAATTGATGTTTGAGTACTGTATATATATAATTAAAAGAACTAGATGAACACATAGGCATATTCATGTCATTCTGTGATCTCTAGGTCTATCAACCAGTTTTGGCCAAATCGACTAATAAACCTAGAAAACTTAGAATGATATCGAACTAGGTTATATGTGTTTGTCTAGTTTCTTGATTATATTTATACACTTACACATCAATTTGACCTACTATATTGAGAGCAATAATTTTTTAACACGAATATGTCTAAAAAATCTAATTAACTCATTTTAAAAAATCAATACTCTCAATGTAGTGATTGGGTTACCCGCAAGTGCACGGGAATGTTGTCAAGTAATAAAAAGATATCATATTCATAGGAACTAATAAGACAAGCAATAGGGAGGTTGCACTAGTGAGCTAGCTATGCAAGCTGAAAATGGGAGAAGGTCGCACTGAACTTGTTCGCTAGAGAGAGAGAGAGTAGAGAGGAGAAGGGAGGAGATCTAGGGTCTTGGTGTTGGAAGACTATGTGGGAGGAATATCCTAGGGCATAAGTTTTTATGTGATGGTCTTTGAAGTTTCATGGATTGGTAATGCTTTAGTATGTATGGTTTGGGATCATTGGTAGTATAACTGTAAGATCGTTGATGGTTGCTAGAGGGGGGATGAATAGCAATTTTCTTGATCCGTTCTTCTACCTACGTTGTTAGTTGCGCAAGCGGAAATACAATAAAGTAAAACTAACAACTAAACAATGCTAACAACACTGATTTACTTGGTATCCACCTCCAAGAGGTGACTAATCCAAGAATTCTTCGGTGGGTCACTCCCCGGATGACCTCCGGCTAGCCCTTGTCGCTCCTTGTGGGTGGAGAAACCTCGGCACAACACCTCAACAATATCTGAGCACCAAGACTACTATTTGGCTCTTAACCAAAGCCAAATTTGTCAAGAGTCTCAGCCAACACGAAGTCCTCTTAAATAGAACTAAGGGTTGAAACCCTCACCACCAGTCGACTGCTCCCAGGGCAGTCGACTGGTCCCACTGAAAATCGACCATTGCAACCCCAACGTTCGAATTTTCAGCCAACACACCAGCCGCTACCAGTCGACTGCTCCCAGAGTAGTCGACTGGTCTAGAGCTGACTGCCTTCTATGAGTTTTATCAGTCGACTGCCCCAAGGGCAGTCGACTGGTCCACTCACACACCTAAGGTTTCCCTTCCCGAGTACACTTCTCTCAGCACTCGAACCCTAGGCTTTCCCGAGTATAATCACTCAGCACTCGTACCCTCACGACTCAGTTGACTTTTCACCAGCAGCCTCAACTATTGCTTTGCGCCCTCTCCATCTTTGGCTCTCGTCCCTCGGATACACACAAGCCTCCAGCTTGCCTCCATGTCATCCTTCATGCATGTCTCGAAGTCCGCACCCCTCAGCTCATCGTCCCTGCTATCCATAGTCCCTCGGGTGTGCACACAAGCCTCCAGCTTGTCTCCATGCCACCCTTCATCGTACCGAAGCTGTCCAACCAAGTCAAGCTACTTGGGCATAGGTTTCATCAAGTCTAGCTACTAGGGCTTGATAACTATTTTAGTCGTGTTACGGTTTCAAATATAATTAAAATGTCGAACTCCTCTAAACTAATGTAGCATAGAGTAATTCGAGTCGTCTTTCTCAAGGAATGTAATGATAGGTTAATAAATCTTAGGATCGTATGTTATTGCTTTTGGATTTTGGGTTATTAAACTGGGGGTTTGGATTTGAAAGCTAAGACTGTGAAATGAAATGACAAAGCAAGTATGAAATCTAATCCTAATTAATGAAAGACAATGCGAGTAAAGAAGATATAATCGAACCTAAACTACAATTGCAAGAAAATGGAAAGCAACATAAAAGAAGCATTCAAGAAATAGGGCATCAATAAAACCTAACATAATTGCATCAAATCGAAAGACATAACCCTAAGAAAATATAAAGCGATCAAACTAACAAACATTAAAAGAATCTAAGCTAAAGAAAATGTAAAATTGAAATCTATCTAATGGAAGAGACAATTCATCAAACATATGGTATGCATGAAAGAAAGCATTAAGGAAACTAAGCATGGAATGAAACTTAATCTAACCTAATTTCTCTTAATTAAGTATAGAACAAACATAACTAACTACCATTCAATAAGAAATGCATTGCAAGAATTTAAACTAGCCTAAGTTGAACAATTAAAGTAACAAAAATGATTGGGACATTTCATCAAACACCTAATATGCATCTACCACTCCAAGCCTAAAATATGGAATTTCAAACATGGTAGGTTAATGTCATTACAACCATTCATCAATCAACAATAAACTCAACATTAAACTCAACATTAACAATCATCACTCAGCATTACAAAGAAATCACCCAATACTACAAAGAAATCACCCAACACATTGGACAAATGAACCCAAGCTTCGGATGAATCTTCGGTTGCGGATGGGACTCGGAAGCGGGCTGCCGGAAATGGATGAAGGGGCTGCCGGATGATGGAAGAAGGAGCTGTCCCCTTTGCCCTATGGCGTGAGGAAGTGAAGAAGAGGAGATGTGAGCTTGCGTCCAAGGCTTGAGGAAGAAGAGGGATGAGATGGAAAGAAAAGGAGGAGAAGTGGAAGAGGTGGAGAGAGGAGCTCCTCAATGTTTCGGCCAAGAGAGCTCCTCCCCTTCTCCCATGCGTGAGAGGATGAGATGATAGAAAAAAAATGGCGTGAGGGGAAATGGAGAAGAGGATGAGGGTTTCTTAATGGGTTATTGGATTTTAGGTTGAGGGTAGAGTAAAAAATTTTGGATCCGAATCCAATAAGAGTTGTAATTGGGCTTAAGGATTGGATGATATTGATGGGTTTTCCTCTTCTTGGGTCCAAATTGGATGGGATGAAGTGAACCATCTTCAATTGAATTGAACCAAGCTCCTTAAATTGAACCAAGCTCCTCAACACTAGCATTGGTTCCAATTACTTTAATCCAAGCCTTGGTCCAAGGTTCATCTTTAATTCCCTACAAAAATTATGAAATAATGCCAAAATTTAGAAGAAATTATAATGAGCTCAAAAAATAAATCCTAATCGTAAAATATGATATAAACATGATTTAAACGTACGAGAGGATAAAAAATGCTAAGTAAATGAGCAAATAAAATGTCATAAAATGCTAGTTATCACACTCGTACCCTCACGACTCAGCTGACTTTTCACCAGCAGCCTCGGCTATTGCTTTGTGCCCTCTTCATCTTTGGCTCCCGTCCCTCGGATGCACGCAAGCCTCCAGCTTGCCTCCATGTCATCCTTCATGCATGCCTCGAAGTTTGCGCCCCTTAGTTCATCGTCCCTGCTATCCATAGTCCCTCGGGTGCGCACACAAGCCTCTAGCTTGTCTCCATGCCACCCTTCATCGTACCGAAGTCGTCCAACCATGTCTAGCTACTAGGGCATAGGTTTCATCTTAGTCTAATCCTTCAACCTGACTAAAACCTTTAGCTACTAAGCGGGCTTTATTTCTAACTATTTCCCCTTTATCATTTAATTTATTTCTGAACACCCACTTAGTATCTATAACAGATTTACCCTCAGGTTTAGGTACTAGTTCCCAGACTTGATTTCTTTCAAATTGGGCTAACTCCTCCTGCATAGCTATGATCTAATCAGGGTCAGGTAGAGCTTCCTCTATAGTCTTAGATTCAATTTTTGAAATTAACGCGATTTGACTAAGATTTCTATAGGAAGACCTAGTTCTGACTCCTAAGGTTGGATCACCCATAATTTGATCAGAAGGGTGACTGAGTCTGGGTTTCTTGGTTCTTCTAGTACTAGGTTCAGCCTCAGGTCTGGTTGGACGGTTCGGTTCAGTGTCTGGTTCATCTACTTGGGTCGGTTCAGTTATAGGTTCAGTAGTTGGTTCAAGAGTTAGTTCATTTAGAGGTTCAATCAATGGTTCAATTGATGATTCAATTGTTGGTTCACTGTCTTCCTGATCATTATTTGATTGGTTTAATTTTTGATTGTCAGATTTTGGTTCAATTTCCTCATCAAAAATTAAGTTAGATCTTTCTTCAATTTTGTGAGTTCGATTATTGTAAACACTATAGGCCCTACTAGTTGTTGAGGATCCTAAGAAGATCCTTGGGGTTGACTTGGATTGAAGCTTACCTAGGTAGTCCTTGGTGTTCAAGATATGGACTTTGCACCCAAAGACTCTTAGGTAGTGTAGGTTAGGTAGTCTATGATAATATAATTCATAAGGTGTTTTATTATATCTTTTGTTAATTAGAACCTTGTTTTGGATGTAGCAAGCTGTACTTACCGCTTCTGCCCAAAATTGATTAGCTAAGTTAAATTCATTAAACATAGTTCTAGCGGCTTCCTGAAGGGTTCTATTCTTTCTCTCCACTATCCCATTTTATTGGGGGGTTCTAGGACAAGAAAATTCATGTATTTTATTTTGCAAAATTCTTCAAACCATTAATTTTCAAACTCTCCCCCATGATTGCTTCTAAGTCTTTTGATTTTAGTATCATTTTGGTTTTCAATCATTTTACATAGGTCAATAAATAAGTTCAAAGTTTCATCTTTGGTTTTTAGGAACCTAACCCAGGTAAACCTAGAGTAATCATCGATAATTACGAAGCAGTATCAATTCCCGCTTAGTGACTTGGCTCTATGTGAGTCAAATAGGTCAAGGTGCAGGAGCTCAAGTGTGTTTTGGGTTAAGCCTGATTGAATTGATTTGTGAGCAGACCTAGTTTGTTTGCCTTGGTTACATGAGTTATAGATTGTGTTTTCAAAATTCTTAATTCTTGGTACACCTTTAATTAAACCAAGTTGAGTAATTTTAGAAATTAGTTTAACATGAGTGTGACCTAATCTCCTATGTCAGAGGTTGGATTCTTCTAATTGAGTCAAGAGGCATTTTGGTATTAAAGGTAAATTAATGGTATAAACATTGTTTTTCCTAGTACTCTTAAGCATGACTTCTGAGTCTTGAAGGTTTCTAATCAGGCAGTCAGAGTTGGTGAATGTAACTTGTAAGATCGTTTCCGGTACGCTAGAGGGGGGTGAATAGCGTTTCGCCGAATTCTTGTTCCTACATGGTTAGTTTGCACAGCGGAAATAATAGTAAAACAATAATAAAATCACTAACCAATGCTAACACGACAATTTTAGTTGGTATCCACCCCGGTCGGGTGACTAATCCAACAATCCGTCGGTGGATCAAACCCCGGATAACCTCCGGCTAGAACTCATCGCTCCTTGTGGGTGGAGAAACCTCGCCACAACACCAAGGACACTTCCTGAGTATACAAGACTACTAACTTGCCCTATCCAAGCAAGTTTCGTCAAGAAACTCAGCCACCACGAAGTCCTCTTTAAATAGGACTCGGGGCTGATTTCTCGCTACCAGTTGACTGCCCCCAGGGCAGTCGACTGGTGCCAGCCAAATTTGACCGTTGACACTCCCAACGTTCGAATTTTCCAGCTCACCAGCCACCGACTGCCCCCAGGGCAGTCGACTGGTCCCTAGCTGAATCCCTTCCCAAGTACATTCACACAACACTCGACCCTCACGACTCGACTGACTCCTCTTCCGCAGCCTCGACTGTTGCTTTCACGCCCTCTTCATCTTCGGCTCCCGTCCCTCGGATGCACGCAAGCCTCCAGCTTGCCTCCATGCCATCCTTCACGCATGCCTCGAAGTCCGCGCCCATCAGCTCATCGTCCCTGCACTCCAAGGTCCCTCAGATGTGCACATAAGCCTCCAGCTTGCCTCCATGCCATCCTTCACCGTACTGAGGTCGTCCAGTCAAGTCTATATGCGTACCTGTACAACCTGCACACTCAACATACGCATATCAAATACACAAGGGTAAACCTAACTTAAATCCTTTGCTCAAACATCAAAACCCATGGTCACACCAGACCATCTTAGGGCCGATTGCTCCAACATAACTACATAGCCAGTATCACATAGTTGACTTATACTAAGCAAATTAAACTTGAAATTTTCAACCAAGAGTACTTTCTTAATCACAAAATCAGACTTGAGTTCAATGTTACCTGACCCAATGACTTTGAGTGTAGCATTGTTGCCGAATGCTACTGAGCCTAGGTTCTTGAACTTGATTTTGATGAATTTTAATTTCTCTCCAGTCATGTGTCTGGAGCATCCACTATCCAATATCCATTAGTCCAAATCTTTATGTTCCTACACATAAAGTATTTATTGATTTGGATCCAATTAGAGTTAGGGATAGCTTAAAATTGATTTTCACAACCTAGTCTGTCTCACCTAGTCTAGTGTTATCAATCACGTTAACCTTATGAGTATTGGGAGACATGTTATATACTGAGTTTTAGGGGGCTAAATGGAAAAATTTAGAAATTTAGGGGCCTAGTTGGATTTCTCCAAACATGGAGGGGGTTTTTGTAAAATTGTCAAAAACATTTAAAAAGCCCTAAAATCCTCCCTGTTGTCAGTTTCCCCTCTTCTCCCCGTTTCCTCTTCGCCCCGACGCCGTCGCGTCTCCCCGATGCCGTCGCCTCTCCCCGGCGTCGACGCCTCGAGGGTGAGTCCCCATCGCCGGCACACATGAAGGAGACGACACTGCCCTTGTGTAAGTCAGCCGCACCGCAAAGTCTTCTCGCGCGAGCAAGCCCTAGCCGTCAGTTATCCTTCCCTTCACCACTGCCATAATTCCTCTACACTACTTCTCTACACGGGAGGCAACCAACCCAACCTTCGTGAGTGCGACGCCGCCCCTATTTGCTCTTGATCTTGTGTGTGCCAGCCGTCATCTTCACCTCTTTGTTGTCGGAGCCGACACCCTCAACACCTTCACTCTACGACATATGGTAAGGTGGAGAGTGATTGTTGATTAGTTGTGTTTCCTTTCTCGAATAGCATGGCCCTAATCGTTACTTGGTATCGTCGATTCTGATATAGGGTTGACCCGTCCACGCCGAGCGCCTCTTCCCTCTTCGATTTCCCTGTTGTTTGCGTCGACCACCAGTTGGGTAAGGTAAGGGATTATAATTCGTAATTTTAATTAGCGTTTGATCTGAGTTGGTGTTTAGATTTTTGGATCTTATTGGTGCTTTATACTCACTTCCATGGTTAAGATTAGAGTGTCTTGAGCATTTTAAGTGTTGAAGGTTTGGATTGTGAATCTGAGCATATTTTGCTTTGGAAATTTAGTATGGTTTCAGGCAGTTTTTAGTTTTAGGAAATCAGTGTTGTGCTGTGTCGTGGTTTGTGTTCTTGAGTGAAAATGTGTTTTTGGTTGTGTGCCAATGAGGAGGTTGATTGGGTTATATATTTGAGATTCATGTAGTGAGTTGGAATATATGAGTTTGATATGCTCTATTCTGGATCATTGGATGTCCATGGTCATGAGTTTTATTGTGTAACGGGTTGACTGATGAAAAGAAGTGGAATTAATTCTAAATAGTGAATTAGAGTTGTTTAGATATAATTAAACGGATGTTGAATTAGGGTTAGATCCTAATTACTCTTGGTAGTTAATTTAGCTATTTTATTAATTTAATAAATATCTAATAAGTCCTTTGATACAGGACCTTGATTCAGACTCGTTTGGTTGATCGTGGAAAGTCCTCATTTATGGAATTCTTCAATAAAAGGCGGGTACTTCTTCTTTGTACTCGTGTAGTTCTTTTTTTCTTAAAGCATGGTTATTTTATGTCTAATAGGTTGCTTGACCTTATTCCTTGTTGTTTGTTATTTTAACATCGCCGTTGATACTTTTTCTTTGTTGATCTTCGAGTATTCAAAATTCGTATCCGTACAGTCCCCTGTTGGTTTTCTGTTCTGTAAAGTGTCGCTTGTACGCGAGTATTTAGAAGTCCATTAAACACAATTAGTTTTATTTGGCATTAGAAATATCCTACTTAGTAGTGTAGATGCATAATCGTTGGTTTTCTACTTCTGGTTGGTTGTATCGATGCATCGTTGATACTTGTTGGATTTTATTGTATCATTGTTTCTCCGGTCGTTCGTGCATCTTGTAGCATGCACCATATTTGCACGTTGCATACTAACGACTGTTCGACTTCCATATGGTTAAGTCGTCGTTAGTCATTTAGTTGGTCGGTTCACTCAACCACTTGTTGTTGTGGTAGTTGCTAGAGTGCGAGCAACTGACCTGTTATGCCACACATGTTGCAGCTGTAGGCAAACAGTGACACCCTCACTGTTGTTTTCGAGGGATACTAGAGCTGTTGGTGGCTCCCCATATATATCGGGGTTTTGGAGTATTGGCTCCCCAACATCCTGTCTATTCAATCACACCTTTCTGTGGTATTCGTTGGAGTGCGTACAGTTGTCACAGCCCTACCCACTCGGTCACACAGATGGGATGTGTTGGCGGTTTGACTGGCGTCAGGGGTGACACATGTCATTGCATCATATGCATACATATTTTATTTATGTATTTTCTTGTGTTTGCTGCATTTATATGAGCCATGATTGTTGCACTTGGTTGACATGCATGTATAAGTTGATATTATGTTGCTGCGTTGCTTTATACATGTTGTATATGTTCCGATATTATGTTGTTGTGTTGTTTTATACATGTTTAGGTGATCTTCTATTTCCTAGAGACTGTACCTTGTTGATTCTCTACTTATTATATCTTTTGTTATGCCATGCTAATTGTCTACTCATATACCCGCTGAGTCCGCCCGGACTCACCACCCCTGGTTTCTCTTTTTGTTTCAGATAGCAGGTAGTTGCATTTCTTGGAGCCAGGAGAGGATCTAGTTGTCAGTCCCCGGAGTTGAGTTATTTTCCGCATTTGGTTTAGTTGCTTTTATTTCGGTATTTGGTGAGTTTTCACATTTTATTTGTTTATCAGGTATTCGGACAGGTTTTGTCGTTATTACAGAGACATTTGAGTTCTCTTTGGGATGTAGTTTCTTTTATGTTTAAGGTGGCTGAGCCACCCATTATCTTTTGTGTTGATATAAAACTGCGTGATGATATTTTTATTTTCTCTTATGATGGCTGAGCCATCTTTTGTGATTGGAGTATTTGTATATTTGCCCCAACTTGTCTGCCATACAGGGGAGATGCTGCCCGATTTTCGAGTAAGCATCTGCCTCTAAGGTCGTGACAAGACCGGTTTTCAAAAATTAAAGATTAAAAAAATGGTTAATTTTGAAGATATCTGATTAATTTAAAAATTTTATAAGGTTAAGTTTATTGATTTTGAAAAGTGGTTGACTCTAAGATTGCTTGAAATTTGTGTTAGATTCAAATTTGACAAAGAGTAAATTGAATTTGAATTTCAAAAATTGGCTTCCAGGTCTTGGCGAGGCACAAGGCCTTCTTTGGTCGTAGCCTTATTGGATCATCAACCCTTTCCTTGACAAAGTCTTTTAACGAAATTTCATTTTCAAAATTACTTTTTGAGAAATTCTGGTCTAATTATTTTGGGTCTTGGATCGGTAGCTTCGGCTAGTTCCACCAGACTAAACAGACCAAGTAGAGTATACTTGACCTTATTAGAAGGGCTTCCCTAACCTACTATCATCTCACCTCCACCCAATACTAGGTTGTTCAAGTTTCAAATAAATGGTTTTATCCTTAAACTAACCAGTCCTAAATCTAAGCATGATAATTAAAAATTGCAAAGATAAACAATCAAGCATGCAGTTAACAAAAAAAATTATCTAATTATAAGTATGGTTTTTATATTGGCTCCCCCTGGACTATAGCCTCGATAATGGTTAAGTAAGATGTGAATCTTGTCCTTGGGGATCCAATACTAGTTCGGTCTAGCTTGTTTGTTCAAACAGAGCTTGGGGACCCATGCTTGGACTTGGGTTCTGTTAGGATGTATACTAAAAGCTTTGCCTTTTGGTTAAGGAAACATCTACATTTTAAAGAGAATCAGAAAGTCACATAGTGCATGTTTATATTAGTATATGTACTAAATGTTTGATGCTTGGCATTGTAGATAACATGGTGCGTGGTGTCGCACAGAAGATCATGTTATCAAGTTCCTTACCGAAACATAAGAAAGAGGCTCACAACCGAGATGGAGTTGGACAAACCAATCGGGATGGTTGTAGTGTAATCGGGTGTGGCTTATCTTAACCATAGGATTACACTAGTGTACTTTGTGTACATTGAGTAGGACCAAAAGAGAGGTCATCCAATTTTTGTACTGACCTAGTAAATTGGATTAGACCTCGGATGCTATTATGGAGTACGATCTCTGAATCTCGAAATAATGACGGGCATATATTATTAATTATTATTTCTTTAATTTACCAATGGGCGAGATCTATTCTGTTAGATCGATATACCCGATAAGTTGGGAAATAATATTAATAATATGATGTGTTGTTGATTATTGACAGAATCTGTGCCCTGGTTAGTCAGGGTGATGATGCCCCCTTGGTGAGCTCAAAAGGATCGTCATGTCAAATCTTGCAAGTGGACTATGGTCCGACATGTCGAAAAGGTTGAGTGGTACTAATCAAGGATCAAGAAGATAATTAATTTAATTATCAGTAAATTGAATTAATTATTGGGCATACGATATCTTAAACACTGGGAGATGAACGACTCGTAATAGGTGGAGCCCATATGAAAATATGGGGGTTGGTGAGAAAGTACAATGGAATCCTTTAGTGGAATGGATCTCCATTAATGGATCGAGTTTGAATCCATTAGAGAGCCAAGAACCAACTCCTCCTCATGGTCCCTATCTTAACCCAATAAAGCCCCATAAGAGTCATGATAAAAGGCCGGATTAATTAAGGAATTAATTTTGGATTAATTAATTAATCTCAAATTAATTAAAGAATTAATCATGGATTAATTAAGGAATTAATTTGGAATTAATTAATTAATCTCGAATTAATTAAAGAATTAATCATGGAATAATTATGGAATTATTCTATATCAAAATTTGGATGGAATAATTAAAGAATTAATCTTGGATTAATTAATTATTCTATATAAATTTTCATAATCAATCCATACTTAATTAGAAATTTTTTCCAATTAAACTAACTAAACCCCTATATAAACCCCACCTCTCTCTCCCTCTCGAACTCTAATCTCTTCTCCTGTCCTAGGTCATCGGCGCAAAAGGGGAAGAAGGAGTCTTTCCCTCCTTCTTCTCTTTCCCTTCTTTCTCACAGCTCTTCAGCCAGCGATCACAGATCAAAGGAGAAGCTATCCTCCTCTTTTGGTGATCGACGGGGCTTGAAGTGGAGAGAGAAGCCGACGGTGGTGAGGAGAGGGCGGCGCCGGCAGCATTGGTGGAAGAAGGCTTATAAGGAAGATAGGGATTGATCTTTTCCCTTCCTTATATTCTTCCTGTTGATGCAGTCTGACCCTGATTGTTGTTTTGGTGTTGACACTGATTTATGTTTAGCTTAATAAGATGCGTTTGGTTTAAGTCTTGGTTGGGGACTGGGCACGACTCTCGGTGAGTGGAGTCGGGTTATGGAAACCCCGGTGAGTGAAGTCGGGTCCTGGTGACTGATGTCAGGTGATTCAAAACCCCGGTGAGTGAAGCCGGGTCCTGGTGAGTGAAGTCAGGTGACAGAAATCTCGGTTAGTGAAGCCGGGTGATTGGAAACCCCGGTGAGTGAAGCCGGGTCCTGGTGAGTGAAGCCAGGTGACCGAAACCTTGGTGAGTGAAGTCAGGTCCTAGCGAGTGAAGCTAGGTTGAATGAAATCCCGGTGAGTGAAGCCGGGTGACCGAAACCCTAGTGAGTGAAGCCAGGTCCTAGTGAGTAAAGCTAGGTTGAATGAAGTCCCGGTGAGTGAAGCTGGGCACAGAGTCTTGGTCCGGGGGACCAGGATGAGTCAGAGAAGGCTAGGGAGCCCGTTCTCTTGACTTAGAGTTAAATTGGGGGTAGTTGGATCGGTCTGGAGATCGATCAGGGAGTTGGCACGAACTCCTGTTGTGGATCGGTCTGGTGACCGATCCAGAGAAGTCTGACCGTTCTGGTGAACGATAAGAGGGAGAGCGAAATGCTTCTGTTCGGCTCCTAATCGTTTTGGTGAACGATCAGAAAGAGAACAGAAGGTTTATACTGAGTTTCTGATCGTTCTGGTGAGAGATCATAGAGGTTTCAGTTGGGTTCACAAGGTTTCTGTGAGGAAATTTTGGTCGGTCAATCTGACCGATCAAACTGTTGCAGAATCCTCATCCTGACTGATCAGGATGGCTCTTGATCGGTCAGGGAGTGGCCTGATCGGTCACCAGACCGATCAGGGCACAACCTGATCGGTCTAGGGACCGATCAGGGCTTTGGCCTGCGGAAGCTGGAGAAGGCTCCAGCAGATGTTGGATCGGTCCGGTGACCGATCCATGATCTGTGATCGATCAGTGTGACCGATCACAAGAAGTCCGTGATTCCTGGTTTCTCACTGTGGATCGATCAGGCTGGAGCCTGATCGTTCAGGACTTATCCTGATCGGTCTGGTGATCGATCAGGGTCATCTCTGATCGGTCCGGTGGCCGATCAATAGCTGAACTTTAATTCAAATCCGCTCTCAAACTTCTGATCGCGTTCTGATTTCCTTCTGAACACAACTGATATCTACTCTGATCTCCTGATATTTGATTCTCTATTGATTTTCTGTGCTAAACAACTGCTAAGTGTACAGGTAACTCAGGATTACTCAAGGAGAGTCAACTGGGATCTTTCGCTATGACAGTTTTGGCTATTTTCCCTTCACAGGATGCAACGTCTTCTGGCGCGAGCTAGCAACGGCTGGGAAGTTGACCTGGGGCTCGACTGGAGAGGCTTTAGGGAGTCCAGAAGAGGTCAGGGGTAGCTGGGCTGTTGCAGATGAGCAGCTGGTGAGCTGTAGAGGAGCGTCTGTGACCTAGCGTTGGGAAGCAGGTTAAGAGTTGGCTGGCGAAGAAGAGAAGGGATCTTGCTGCGACAACTTTCATTTATCCCGCACCTTGAAGCATACTCTTGACCATTCTTTGAAGCTTCTGCAACTTGAGCACCTTGAATCAGAGGAGAGCTTGGCGAGTCCATCAGCAAGCAGACACGTAGAGCAGGGAGCTCTTGCGTGAGAGTTGTGCTGGGTGAGCTCGGTGAAGTATTTCTTTCTGTGTGTTCATTGTGCTCTGTAAGTTTGTTTTTGACTCTGTGCTTTCATTTCATATCTCTCTATTGAGACTTATTGTGGAGATGTTTCTCCACCGAGAAGGAGGTTTGATATCCGGATTTCTGGGGCTTGATCTGCCGACGATCAAGGGATCACCCACCTCACGGGCACGCCAAGGAGTAGGGGCAAGTTATCCCCAAACCTTGTACATCCTCGTGTTAGAGTTTCTGACTTTCCGTTTCTGTCTTTATTCTTTCTGTTTGCTTTGCTTCCGCTGCTAACCATCAAATTGCAGAAAGTTTTTCAAAGAGTTCAAATTTCTGTGTCTGACTACATTCACCCCCCTGTTGGGACCGGGTGCATGTCGACAAGGATACGAGTTCGTAAAATTTTAAATTTTTTACGTGCAGCGGAAGAATTTGCATAAAATAATTTTCTAAATTATTTTAACTTCGTATCTAGCATGCAATCTTATGGTGTGTTGACATAATCATAAAATAAAACTTTGCGAAAAAGTAAACTAATTTACCAAGTACCTCGCGTAACTCGAAGTAAGGGACGAGATCCAACCGTAGCGTCCCTTGGAAGCTTCGCCTCTATTCGCGTCCACGCCGAGTTCTCTTCGGGATGACTTCGCAAAGTCACGAGTTTTGTGCCGACGAGAACTACTAGATTCTCTATAAGCACAACAAAGAAGATCAAGAGAATGATTAGGAAACTAACCACCGAATTAACGGAATCGTATTCCGAGAGAGAGGGAGATGAGATCCGCTTCTTCTTCTTCTTGGTTGGTTTCTTCTTCTCCTTGAAGCTCACAGCAACACTTTGCCTTGGTGTAGGTTGGGCGCCGGCCCTAATGGAGCTAGGGTGGGCGCCGGCCCTAATGGAAGGGAGGGGGAAGGAGGAGAGAAGAGAAGAGAGAGAGGGAGAGCTCTATTACAATTACTTCATTCAGAATAAGGGTTTGCCTTTGGTTCCTTTATATAGTAGCAACTCCTTTGCTAAGTCTCCCTCTAAACCGAATTAACGGAATTAACGGAATTAGTTATAAGAAATTTATCTTATAAATTTTCTTATTAATTATTCCGTTTAAGCCGAGTCTTATATTATAACTAATTTATAATAAAACAAATTCTTCTTCTCTTTAAATTATGGAATAAATTTTATAAGAAATTTATAAACTTTTTTATTATGGAAAAATCAATTCATAATTGATTTTATAAAATTAAAATAAACCAATTCCTGGATTATTTTAATCCTCCATAAAAGGAATAAATTTCTATAAATTTATTTATATAAATTTCCTTATACAAATTTATTTATCCATAATTTATAAAATAAATCACGCTGGATTTATTTTATTAATTAAACCAAAATTAATTGGTTTTCTCCTCTATTGTGGCCGGCCACCCAAGGGGGGTTTGGCACCCTCTTTGGCCGGCCAAACCAACCCGAACCGGTCGCGAATTAAACTCATTTAATTCGCCCAAAAAGCCTTCAAAAGACTTGGCCATTTTTAGCTTCCATTGCGCCTCTGATTAACTCAGATTCGACTTATTTCTCTTGATCGGAAAATCCAATTTTCAACTCGTTTTAAATCCCTCGGATTACTCGTAGTGCGTGTGACTAAATAGGCTTACGATTTATGTTGGTTGTCTATAATCAACTAATTATAGAACGATCATGAGTGGCACCTAGTAGTACATCATGATCCCCAATTAATCGAAAGACCAACGGTTTGACCTCAGAAGAAATTATTCTGAAACCCTTCAGCAGCTTTAATGAATTGTGCCCCATTCCCTTCACCACCTTATACCCACTTGGTTCAGGACATGGTCTGTTTGTGTCAGTCCCCACTAGACTGACTACGTCACACCTAGCCCAAGTAGTTTCTTTCTCGTCCTTTGGATTTCTAATTACTCTCATGTGTTTAAGAGACATTCACTCTTAACATGATATACTCTGGCCAGAGGTTTTGAGTATCAATCCGACGATAGGCCTGGGTATACATCTCCTCGCAAGGAGTGGTGAATCCTTTGTAGGCTGTTCAAACATCTTCGGGCACTTTGGCTTATACCCAATCATCCTGGGTCCACACCTCCTTGGAGATGCTTGCTTAAGATGTTAAAGTATAAGTCTCCATGACCAAGATGACTTGAACACCGCAAGTCAAAGGAACATCGCACTTAAGCCGCAGTAAGAACTTCATTGACATTTCTATTGATAGATTCCATATGAAGTCTTACAGCTAGTCACTCCAATGAACTAGTTCCCTTAACTAGGATCCATGTTTATCTCCGGACATCCCAATGTCACCAGCTAGTGAGAATCAGCTGATTAGAGAATAACCCATGCTAGTCTCAACAGAATCGATAGTGTCCGTATTTATCAATTCATCGACTAGGGATATTTTTAATACTTCACATTTGCACATTTAGAGATAATCACTAGTTGTGATCCCATCACAAATTCTCTTATGTTGTGAGTTGTATTGCGGACATTCAGTAGATGAGTTTAAGATCCCAATCAAATACACAAGCATGTATACTCAAATAGTGAATTATCATTTATTAAAATAAATATTTTACAATCATAAGGTGATTGCCTTAGGATACTTCTCTCATATTACTAACAAACTCCCACTTGGCCTAATGCCAATCGCTACGGTATCCAATACCACAGGCTCTAACATGACCCTCAAACTTGCTCTGAGGCAAGGCCTTTGTTAAAGGATCCGCTAAATTCCTTTCAGTGGGAATTTTCTCAATTTGTATGTCATTCCTACTTATAATCTCTCTGATCAGATGATAGCGGCGAAGCACGTGTTTGGATCGCTGATGAGACCTTGGTTCCTTTGCTTGTGCAATAGCTCCATTGTTGTCGCAGTAAACTGGCACTGCATCATCAATGGTTGAACCACGCCAAGTTCGGAGACGAACTTCTTGATCCAGACTGCTTTGCTGCTTCTGAAGCTGCGATATTTTTCGCTTCCGTGGTGGAATCCGCTACGGTGTCTTGTTTGGAACTTTTCCAACTTACTGCGCCTCCATTCAAAGTAAATACGTATCCAGACTGTGATTTGGAGTCATCCTTATCTGTCTGGAAGCTGGCATCTGTATACCCACGTATTACCATATCTCCTTCTCCATATATTAGGAACACATCCTTAGTTCTTCTTAAGTACTTAAGGATTGTCTTAACAGCCGCCCAATGATCCATTCCTGGATCCGACTGGTATCTGCTTGTGACACTCAAAGAATACGATACATCGGGCCTAGTACATAACATAGCATACATGATAGATCCTATCGCGGATGCATAAGGAATCTTATTCATGCAAATCCTCTCGTCTTCTGTGCGCGGACACATAGACTTTGAAAGGTTGATCCCATGCCTGATGGGAAGGTAACCTTTCTTGGATTCCGACATGCTAAACCTTTTTAGCACTCGGTCTATATATGTAGACTGCGAAAGACCAAGCAACCATTTTGATCTATCTCTATAGATTCTAATCCCAAGGATATAGGTTGCTTCTCCCAGGTCTTTTATGGAGAAAGTTTTGGACAACCAAATTTTAACTGTCTATAAAACTGATATATTGTTTCCTATAAGTAAGATGTCATCGACATATAATACTAGGAATATGACTGCACTCCCACTAACCTTCTTGTACACACAAGGTTCGTCTGGATTGTGTGAGAAATCAAACTTTTTGATTGTCTCATCAAAACGGATGTTCCAGCTCCTAGATGCTTGCTTTAGTCCATATATGGATCGTCGAAGCTTGCATACTTTGGTTTTATCAACCAATGTGAAACCTTCAGGTTGTATCATGTATACATCCTCAAGCAGGCTTCCGTTAAGGAAAGCTGTTTTCACATCCATTTGCCATATCTCATAATCATAATGAGCTGCTATGGCTAGGAGCATCCAAATGGATTTAAGCATAGCTACCGGCGAATAGGTTTCGTCATAATCAATTCCTTGTTTCTGACGATATCCTTTTGCCACTAATCTAGCCTTAAAGGTAACAATATTACCTTCCATGTCGGTTTTCTTCTTGAAAACCCACTTGCACCCTATGGGCTTAATCCCTTCAGGTGGGTTAACCAAGTCCCATACTTGGTTTTCGTACATGGAATCCATTTCCGACTTCATGGCCTCGAGTCATTTGTCCCTTTCTGAACTTTTCAGAACATCTTCATAACTGATAGGTTCGTCATCGCTTATGAGTAACACGTCGTTCGATTCACTTACGAGAAATCCGTATCTCTCTAGAATATTGCGTGTCCTATCAGATCTACGAAGAGGTGGTGTAGTTTTAGGTTCAACTGATAGCTCATCATTATGAGGTATTGGTTGTGGGTCTAGACTAGGTGTCTCCGTAATGTCTATTGGAGTTTCTTGAACTTCATCAAGTTCAATCCCACTCCCACTGTTTTCTTGTAAAAGAAATTCTTTTTCTAGAAATATAGCATGCCTTGAAACAAACACCTTTTGTTCCAAGGGATGATAGAATTGGTAACCCTTCGTTTCCTTAGGGTATCCAATAAATAGACATTTATCAGACTTAGCATCCAATTTGTCTGATACAGTCCGCTTCACATAAGCAGGACAACCCCATATTTTAAGGTGAGTTAAGTGGGGTTTCTCACTATTCCATATCTCATACGGAGTAGTAGAGACTACCTTGGTCGGGACTCTGTTTAGCAAGTAAACAGCTGTCTTAAGTGCATAGCCCCAAAAGGATTTTGGAAGAGTTGCATGATTCATCATCGACCTAACCATGTCCATCAAGGTTCGGTTGCGCCTCTCAGATACACCATTATGCTGTGGTGTATACGGCGGAGTCCATTGGGATAATATCCCATTGTCCCTAAGATAATCTTGAAACTCTTGACTTATGTATTCACCACCCCGATCGGATCGATGTATTTTAATACTTTTGCCAAGCTGTTTCTCTACTTCATTTCTAAACTCTTTGAATTTCTCAAAGGCTTCAGATTTGTGTTTCATCAAGAACACGTACCCGAATCGTGAGTGATCATCGATAAAGGTGATGAAGTAGCTATAGCCTCCTTGTGCAAGAGTTGACATTGGTCCACATACATCAGTATGTATTAGACCAAGCAATTCTCCCACTGGATTACCTTTTCCGGAAAAGGGTAATTTGGTCATCTTGCCTTTTAAGCATGATTCGCATGTATCAAATGAATCGGGATCAAATGATTCCAAAATTCCACATCGGTGCAATTCGGTCATGCGTTTCTTACTTATATGGCCAAGACGACAATGCCATGCGTAGGAGTCTATTCGATTATCTATTCGAGCACGTTTGTTGCTAACTTCGATATTGAAAACGTCACTGGATAAATCTAACATATAGATGTCATTGCACAAAGTTCCATTCCCATAAAGAACGCCATTTAAAGTTATGTAACAACAATTGTTACTAAAAGTTAAATGATAACCCTTTTCATTCAAACATGAAATAGATACAATGTTCTTTATTAACGAAGGAACAAAATAACAATTATCCAATTCTAAGATACGTCCAGTGGGGAGCTTTAGCAAATATGTTCCGATGGTAACAACAACAATCTTTGCTCCATTTCCAACTCGCAGATTTGCTTCTTCTTTGACGAGTCTTCTTCTATTCCTTAGCCCCTGTATGTCATTACATATATGTGAGCTACACCCAGTATCAAGTACCCAGGTATTTGAGGAAATAGAGTGACATTCAATAACGAAGATACCTGAAGAGGACGGGGCATCGGATGCCTTCTTCTTCAAGGACTCAAGATAGACCTTGCAATTTCTTCGCCAGTGACCTTCCTTGCCACAATGATGGCAGGTTCCTTTTGGTTTCTTTTCAGTCTTTTTGGCCTTTTTCTTCTTCCCTTTATTCTGTTCTTTGGCCTTCTCTTAGAACTTTTCTTCGAGGAATCAACTAACAGTGCTGTCTTCTGTTCCTGCTTTACAGAAGGCTCTACAGTCTTCAGCAGGTTGAGCAACTCGGGAATGGTGGTCTCCAGTTTGTTCATCCGATAGTTCATCACAAATTGTGAATAACTTTTGGGCAAACAAACTCAGAATTAAGTCAATACTTAGTTCATG
>JAGFNQ010001330.1:0-47649 GCA_024364735.1 Boesenbergia rotunda | reverse complement strand
TACATGCTTGCTCGAAAATCGGACAGCATCTCCCCTGTACAGCGGACAATATGGGGCAATTATACATGACATCTCACCAATAAAACTCAGCCACAAGCGGCTGACATCACAATATATAAATAAAAGGCACTCTCACGCAGTTTATATCGAAACGAAATAAATGGATGGCTCAGCCATCAATAACATAAAGAAAGTCTACATACCAGTGAATACGACAAAATCAAACTAATACTTGACAAATAAAAATAACTGCGAAATAAATCAAATACTAAATCAAACCAAAACGACCGACACGGTGGAACCAAGGGACTGGGGGCTGGCAACTGGATCATCTCCTAGCTCCAAGAAATACGTCTACTCGCTATCTGAAACAACAGAAAGGAAAGCAGGGGTGGTGAGTCCGGGCGGACTCTGCGGGTATATGAGTAGACAAATAAGCATGGTATAATAAGGATAACGGAGTAGAGAAATCAACAGTGTACAGTCCATAAAAATTATAGAATTTACCTAATCATGCATAACCAATATAATACGACATGGTATAAAATCGGATAATAACTAAACAGGTATAAAATAACACAACAACAATAAATCCAAGATATAGATGCATGTCAATCATGTGCAACAATCATAGCTCATATAAGTGCATCAAACACAAGCAAATGTATAAAAGAAATACGTATGCACATGATGCAATGACATGTGTCACCCCTGACGCCAGTCAAGCCGCCAACACATCCCATCTGTGTGACCGAGAGGGTAGGGCTGTGACAACCGTACCACTCCAACAAAAATTATCACAGAAGGCGTGGTTGAGTGGACAGGATGCTGGGGAGTCTACACTCCAACCCCGATACATAGGGGGAGCTATACAGCTGCAATATCCCTCTAAAAACACAACGGTGAGGGTGAGCCACCAACAGCTCATCCCTCTAAAAACAACGGTGAGGGTGTCACTGTTTGGCATAACAGGACAGATGCTCGCACTCTAATAACTACCACGATAATAAGTGATTGAGTGAATCGAGAAACAATATGACTAACGATGGCTTAACCAAATGTAAGCCTAACAGTCGTTAGTATGCAACGTGCAAGTATGGTGCATGCTATACGATGCACAAACAACCGAAGAAACAACGATGCAATAAAATCCAATGAGTAAAACATGCATCGATACAACCAACCGGAAATCGAAAACCAACGTTATACGCCTACACTACTAGGTAGGATATTTCTAATGCCAAATAAACCTATCTGTGTTTAATGGACTTCTAAGTACTCGCGTACAAGCGGTACTTTACAGAACAGAAAACCAACAGAGGACTGTACATAAACGAATTTGGAATACTCGAAGATCAACGAAGAATAAGTCTCAACGGCGATGTTTTAAATAACGACAAAGAACAAGGTCAAGCAACCTATCAGAAATAATATAGCCATGCTTTTAAGGTAAAGAAAACTACTCGAGTACAAAGGAGAAGTACCCGTCTTTTATGTAGAACGTATACGAACAGAACCTCCCACGATCGACAACGTGAGTCCAAATCAAGGTCCTGTGTAAATGATTAAGTTTAGCTATTCATACAATTAAACTAAACTATAAATGTACAAAGCTATTTGGACAATGAGGAACTAAACTATAAATGTTTGCCCTTTATATTGCTTCTAAGAAAGGGCTAATACAGGTTTCAGTATTGTCAAGGTAAAAGAATATAGATATACTGAATAGTAGAGCATGATTAGTTGAGTTTCAGAATTCAGTGAAAATCTGTACCTCTATATTTCCTTGCCTTAAAACTGGTTTCTGAACTATAAATATATCTAGAGAATACTTGCAGAGTCAATATAGGCATGTATCATGTTCATTTTAATTAGCAACATGCAATGAACCTTTACCATTCAATTAAACTACAACCAAAACCTACGGCAGAACCCTTCTAAGATCCTCACTCAAGTCTACACTTCAATTCATCCTCCTAATCACCATTAATATTATCACCGAAATCAATCCATCGTACCTAAACAAGAAATCAAGAAAACTCTGCTCCTCTTCAGATCCGGTGTGCCCGCTATCAGATTAAGGCGATGAAGTCGCTGGATGAAACGCTTATGGAGCTGTCGGGGTTTCACAGGAACAGGTCTCGATGAAGGTTCTCTGATCACGCGAGAAGGAGAGATGGCGAAGGGACGGCGCTCGCTCGCTGGGAACCGCTGTGGCGGCGGCGGCGACGTCGGGCGAGAGGCAACAGCAGTCGGCTAGGGCTCAGCGTCAAGGCAAAGAAAGGAACAGCCTGAGAGGAAACGAAGTCGGCTTGCCTGCGGCGTTGGGTAGAGGAGATGGGCGTTGGACGGTTGGCGTCAGGCAGAGGAGATGGGAAGAGATGGGCGTCGGGTCGGGAGAAGTTAGGGCACGGGCTGGGTTTTATTAATGTTTTGGCTTTTTGCAATTAAACCCAACAAGTTCAGTAAATTCCAACTAGGTCCTTAACTTTCGAAATTCACCCTTTTCAACGCCTAAATTTCGGTATTTTAACAAAAAACTTATTAAAGATTTTTCCAAGTAAAAATATTTTCTTTGCACAAAATATTTTTAAGCAAATTTTTCTAAGTGTGCAAAAAATTTTAGTAAACAAAATTTTCTCAATTCTCAAAAAGTTGAAACTTTTTTAGGAAAATCTATTTTCAAAATTTTGGCTAAGTAAATTTTTGGTTAAATAAAAAATCATTTTGCAAAGCCTTTTTAAGTAAAAGCTTTTTAAACAAAATTTAGGCTTGCAAAACTTTTTTAAATGAAAAATTGTAAGTGTAAAAAAGGTTTTTGTGAGTGCAAATGTTTTTGCTCGATTTTGAAAAACACTTAGTAAAACACTTAAAGCTTTTTGCTCCAATTTAAAACACTTAGTCAAACATAAAGCACTTAGAAGTTTTACAAAAACTGTATATCATTAAAAGTTTCAGGGGGAGAACCTTTATTTCAGGGGGAGCAAATATTTTTCAAGATTTTCTTTTGATAATCTTGCTTGTTAGATGTGCTATAAAATATTTTTTTTCTTAACTTTTTGAACCGTGTTGCCATAAATCAAAAAGGGAGAGATTGTTGGTGTCGGAAGCACCAAAGTCAAACCTATGTTTTGATAATGGTAAATGGTTCAAAAGTTAAGGTTTTGTTGTTATCTAACAAGGCTAATCAAGTGTGCAAGAAAAGTCCTAGGTACACTAGGCACTAAGTCCTGGTTCTAAGAATTGGGCACTAAGACCTGGTGAGTGAAGCTGGGCACTAAGACCTGGTGAGTGAAACTGGGCACTAAGACCTGGTCGGGGACTGGGCACCGAAGACCTGGTGAGTGAAGCTGGGCACTAAGTCCTGGTCGCGGACTGGGCACGAAGACCTGGTGAGTGAAGTTGGGCAAAAGTCCAACTGGAGGAGCCGGTTGGCAAAAAGGTAAACTCTCCTGAGAGGAGTAGGTGAGGATGCGTTCCCCGTAGAGGGAACATTAGGCGTCGGTTCGACCTAGGGTTCCTTTTGGGAAGCCCAAAGTCAGAACCAAGACAGCTCAGGTTGTAAATCATGACTTAATTTATCTTATTTGTATGTCTCTTGTGTTTTGGAACTAACCCTGGTTGCAGGAACAAAGGGATGGAGGTTTCTGCCCCCAGCGCGCCTCAATGGAGTGAGGCGCCTCACTTGGTTAGGCGCCTGTGTTGAGATAGGCACCCCAGTCAAAGGGTGAAATCCAGAACAACTCGAAGCAAGGCGTCAAGACTTCAACAGAGGCGCCTATGTTATCACAGGCGCCCCAGTTAGCTCAGGCGCCCTGGTTGAGGGCATAAGCGCTGGCCAAGTCTCCGGATTGAGGTTCTCGCAGGACAGGTCACGTGTCAGGCGCCCCAGCAATGATTATATAAAAGGGTTCACCCCCTTGGCTTCCATAACAATTGCTCTCTACACACTCATTCACGCGCTCGCTCCGACAAGCTCCGTACTCGAGATTCAAGCGCCAACGACGACCCGCGGCTCCGAATCTCCAACTTCTCCGGTCGTCAGTATAAATTCTTTTTGTTAAGCGTTGTAATTCCTTTTAATTCTATATTTGTACTCAACTTGTAATCACTTTACGAAAATATAGAATTGCCCATAGTAAACGGTCAAAGACCATGGGCCTTGGAGTAGGAGCCGACTACGACTCCGAACCAAGTAAAAACAAAAGTGTTTGCGATTGTTTTTGCTTTTCCGCTGCGTAATTTCTCTAACTATTTTTAAAAATTTAACGATCGATATTCACCCCCCCCTCTATCGATTCAATATGATCCCACAGTTTTCTCAATTGACACTAGTTGTTATCTTTCACTTTATTTATTTTCTTTAGCTCAATCAAGAACTTTTACATGCACAAGAGGAGGCTATGGCGTCTTGTGAACAACTTCAACCAGTGGTATTAACTGATGAAGTTATAATAAGTATTTCTTTGATCTATTCAGTCACTCTCGTTCTTATGATTTTATTGTTGAATGAATTCTTAATTGTAAATACAAAAAATATTTGGATCTTCATCTTCTAATTTATTCATACTTATGTTTCAGGGAATTAAGTTAGATTTATCTGGAAAGGTCGTAACTGAAGTCCAAGACTTAGCAATGCAGGTTAAACATTCAAAGAAGTCTATGGATGATACTGTATCCATAGTTAAAGATCTATTCATTGAATTCTCCATCCTAGCTGATGCATTTATGGTAAATTTCTTGCTAAACTTGTAGTGCCAAGTACATGTATTCATTTTGCTTGAATATCTTGAGTATGTCATTTGGTAGAGATTGCTTATCCCATTTTAAATTTGAAAGGAAAACAATCTCAAACACTAGGTTTTTTTCTTCTTCTTTCTGTTCTTGTCTTTATGTTATGCAATAGCAACTTGAGTGTATGTATCTTATCCTGTGACGCCAATGTAATTTTATATCACAAGTGATATCTCAACAATTCTAAATCATTTATTATTATGCTAAATATTGTTCTCGTTGATCACCAATTCTCTATCATGATTTTAACTTTTTGGAGTGTGGTCTTATCAGTGTGTATTAGTGTCATGCTCTTGAGTCTTGAATATATTGTGCACTCAAGAGTTATCATTTATAGAAAGTCTTTTATGCATTATGGCTTTGCTGGACAGGTTCAATTGTTGGTAAGTGAATGTGCAATCTTGTGATGGTAATTGAAGCATATTTTCTGTTCAAAATTGAACCTTTTTAGCATCATGGAAAAACTCTAGCTTTGACATTTGCCAATGCTACTATAAAATGTGAGAACAATAGATTTTTGATGTATAACGTTGGGTCCTGCTTTGTAGCAATATTTTCTATTTGTGTTTCCTCTACTTGTTGATGTTTTAATCTTTGTTCTACCTCATGTAATTTTATATTGTTTATGCTTTATGTTGCACTTCATTCTCTGGCAACAATTTCTTCATATGCCAGGAACTCAGGTCATTTGCTGATGCAGATGTTGCTCAGTTCAAATCATTAATTGCAAGACAACGAAATATAAAGATGTACAATGAAGAGAAATTGTGAGCTTGAGCAAGAAAAGGTGTGTCGTAGCTATGCTTTTGATAAAACATTAATACTTGACCAAACATTTTGTGTTGTTTGCTAACTAGCTAGAAATACAGGACATTCTCTACAAAAAATTTGTTGTCTATTAGAATCAACAACAGGAGCTTATATCTGGATTCGAAAATCAACGGAAAGGTATGGATGTAAGTTTATTCATTATGCATGTGTCACTATGATGATGTTATCTTAGCCTTTTTTTATTTGTGATAGGATCTTGCACTTCAGCATGATCTTTAGAGGGATGATCTCCTGTCTCAAGTCCTCAGTCTTCACAAAGAATTGTCATTCTTGTCATCCTCTTCTATAGTAAGAGAGAAGGAAACCATCAGAATAGAACTTGATAAAACCAAGGCAAAGTTGAAGAATACATATTTCAAGCTTAAAAATGCTATCCAAGACAAGATAAAACTCGATGTCACCATTTATAGTTTGTGCCTGTTTTGTTCAGATATTTTGGATCCATTTTCTGTTGGAGACGTGACTCACTTGGTGTCAGGATGCGTTGCTAAATTGAGTGATTATAAGTAGAAAGAGGGTGTCAAAATGATCGAGCGCAGGTTAGATTTTTTATTCTGTGATATCTTAATCTTTTTATATTTCATATGATCTTGTGCCAATTGATTAGATTGTAATTACCTATAGATATAAAGCTACATTTGTTTATTTAGGAAGACTAGTAAAAACTCGAGTTTCATGTTTTTGAAATGGAGAGATGAGTTCTTGTTTGAATGAGGTTTTACCATGTGCATTTTGTGAAAAGGAAGGAGCAGTCTCGAGGAGAAGTTAGGCACTGCAGGTTCTGAGATAAAGTCATTGAAGGAGGAGATGGTGGCCATGGTGTGCCCTACTTTAGATAAACATTTCTCTTCAAAACCTAAATGACGTAGTGAAACTCTTTTGGGTAGGTGTTGTAATCTATAAGTGTTTTGGTTATGAACTTTTCGTGCAACACTGAGTCTTATATATAGTTTGTTTTGCTACAAGTTTTGTATATGATCATGGGATGATAATATGTTTGTAGATAAATAGTTTATTGTAATAATAGTAATAATATGTTTTTTTTACAATTTGATTTATTGTTTTGTATTATTATGTGTTGAGAAATAACAACAGTTATAATCTGTTGTCTTTGCAATTGAAATGCAATAATTTTTTAATCGTTGTAAAATACTATTGTAAATCGATACATTGAGAAAGACAAGGACACTCAAAGACGACGATCATATTTCGTTGTCTTTACAATTAAAATACAATGATTTTAAACCGTTGTAAAAAACTATTGTCAATCGCTACGTTGAGAAAGATAGGGCACTCAAAGACAACGGTTAAAAATTATTTTTTTTATTGAAATACAATGGTGAAAAACTGTTGTCGTTTTTGTGAAAAATCATTATCTTTTAACTCAAAAGACAAAGGTTCAAATTGATTTGTAATGGTGAAAAATCATTATAATTTACCTAAAAAGACAATGGTTTAAAAATTGTTGTCTTTGATTGCAGAGGGCTTTCTCAACGGGTTGATTAACAATGCTTTTTTGGAGAGTTTTACAACGATTTGCCATCAGTGTTAAAGTTGTTTTTTTTAGTGTAGTGCATTACTAGAAACTGCTATGCTTGTGGATACACAAAGATTGAATTAGAAGTTTGTTAACAACCACCATGAGAGTTTGAATATCGATTATGTGAATTTTCTGTTTGAGCCACTAGAATAGTCACTAGCGTCAATGATGGAGATGATGTTGAGATTTTTAACTGGATCTCATAATTGAGGAGCTACTCGAAGAGCTTGTCAAAGACAATAGGGATGTCACAAACTTGTAGGGTATATGAGATATTGAGTAATCTTGACTAAGATCATTAGGACACAATTGGAGAGCTCATCAAAGTCAACTTTGACAATCATAAGTGTAAGAACGTCAATGTTTCTTTTGATGTCTTGTATATAATCAATAATAGATCTATTAACTTGTTGAGGGTCAGTAAGTTTTTGACGGAGTCATTATCCTACCACCTGATGGAGCAACATAGGTTCTCTCCAGCGTTTGCCATGCATCTCTAGATGAAGTAGATGCGGAAATAAATTGCACAAGAGTAAGAAACATCAATCCAACAATAGCATTGAGAAAAAGTTGATCTTGACGGAGCCAAAGAATATGATCAGGATTCGTCTGAGGGAGTGTAGAGCCTATAGTTATTATCTACGCAGGGGCCAAGAATGCGAGCCATCAACAAATCCAAGTAAGTCATACCCAAATAGAAGAGACATGAATTGCAAACGCCAGGAACAATAGTTGGAGGTCGTGAGTTTCAACGATGCTTGAGCATTGATGCTGAGAGCCACAAGACCGGAAGTCAAATCAAGAGACTTTGTGGGAGGCAACCGGCAGGTGATGTCATCGATGGCGGCCATTATGGGTGATTACTATGGCGGTGCGTGGCTAGGGTTTGCAGAGAAAAAAAAAATTGTCATTAGGCTTAGTCATCTGACACCGTGTTCAGAGTAAAATGCACACATCTTTTATTAATGATAATATGTTGTATATATAATATCATTACAAATGTAAAATAGGAAAACACCTAAAATACTAAGGAACAAATAATTACATAAACAATGTAAATAGGAACACAAATAAATGCATAAATAAAATAAATATTCTCTAATACGCGTGAGGTCCACTGCTTGTGGCCGGATTAGCAACCATATGAGGTGACATCACAACCTCATGAATAGGGATAACAATGGGTCAGGTTCAGGTCGGATTCCATATTCTTCGTCCCCATACCTATCGAATATCAGATATTCATTTTGATACTTATACCCATTAAAGGATCATATATCTTCTATATTAATATTTTTTCTTCTATTTCATCTAACTATTGTCATTAAACAAAAGCATATTAAACTAACATCATTTAAAAAATACAGAAAATATAATTAAAAAAGACATTATATATATATATATATATATATATAGTCTACTTATAACCTCTAAAAAATAGTTAGTCAGTTTTGAGAATTTTTTTTAATATATATGATGGGGTTGAATAGCCCATGGCGGGCACATGGGATGAAGAAGCTGCGTGGCAAAATGTGACGAGTCTGAGCAACTCCTCTTTCAGAGCTCTCGGGACACTCTCGGGAAGAGGAGCCTCCAAGGCCCCCTTGGGAGACACGCCTTAGAAGATCAGATCAGAAAATCCATCCCGGGATCACCATGGGAAGTCGGGTCCCGAGATCACCTCGAGGAAGTGGAGCGTCTGCGCTCGCCCAGGCCAGAAAACCCCGAGATTACCTCGGGGAAGCGGAGCCCAAGTACCATTCGACCTCAAATAACGATCCCCCCTCTTTTTTCAGATCTATGGATAAACATCTTTATTAACGCGAAGTCATCATGACCTTTAAATGTCGCAAGGGGTCAAAACACGTAATGACGGCGTGGACCATTTCAAAGGCTATCCAGTAATCACCGAAGGGGGGGGGGGGACATGACATAGATCATGAGGATGCACCAAGGCAGCCGCCACAGGTATAAAAGATAGTCCAACCCCTCTGGTAAGGAGGTTATGCAATCTTTATTACTCATACATTTTCCTACTTATTACTTCTCCTCTCTATCGAGACACTTGTTGATGCAGTCTGACCTGATTGTTGTTTTGATGTTGACACTGATTTAAGTTTGGTTGAGTGAGAATTGAGATTAAATAGTTAAGTTCGGATTAAGTGTACTGGTCAGAGAGGGCTCGGTAGCTAGTTCTCTGGACCGGGATGAGTCGGAGAGGGCTCGGTAGCTGGTTCTCTAGACTCTAGTCAGAGAGGGCTCAGTAGCTTGTTCTCCGGACCGAGATGACTCGGAGAGGGCTCGGTAGCTCGGTCTCCGGACTCTGGTCAGAGAGGGCTCAGTAGCTCATTCTCTGGACCGGGATGAGTCGGAGAGGGCTCGGTAGCTCGTTCTCCAGACTTTGGTCAGAGAGGGCTTGGGGGCTCGTTCTCTAGACTGGGATGAGTCGAAGAGGGCTCAGTAGCTGGTTCTCCGAACTCTGGTTAGACAGGGCTCGATAGCTCATTATCTGGACCGGGATGAGTCGGAGAGGGCTCGGTAGCTCATTCTCCAGACTTTGGTCAGAGAGGGCTCGGTGGCTCGTTCTTTGGACCGGGATGAGTCGGAGAGGGCTCGGTAGCTCGTTCTCCGGACTCTGGTCAGAGAGGGCTTGGTAGCTCATTCTCTAGACCAGGATGAGTCGGAGAGGGCTCGGTAGCTCGTTCTCCGGACCAGACTGAGTCAGAGAGGGCAAGAGAGCCTGTTCTTTGGACTCAGGGTCTAACTTGAGTTAGTCATGGTCAGAATTGGCCATGAATTAATCAAATGATCAGAGCAAAGTTGGTTGGATCGGTCTGAAATCCGATCAAGGAGTTGGCACAAACTCTCTTGATAGTAGATCGGTCACAAGACCGATCCAGGATATCTGATCGGTCTGTTGACCGATCCAGAAAGCTTCTGAGGAAACAGAATGTTTTCTGAACGGTCTGGTGACCGATCAACAAACATTCTGTGTGGTCACAGAAAGATTATGATCGATCAATGGATCGATCACAAGAATCTCTGATCGGTCAGTGCGACCGATCAAAACAGACCTGGACCGATCAGGATGGATCGTGATCGGTCAGGCGTGCCTGATCGGTCACCTTGACTAATCAGGTACTTCCCTGATCGGTCACCTTGACCGATCAGGTGCTTTGACTAAAATTTTAGTGAGTTTAGGGATCGGTCTGGTGACGATCCCATGGTCTCTGATCGGTCAGTGAGACCAATCAGAACATCACTGGACCAATCAGGATAGAGTCTGATGGGTCAGGAGGTTGTCTGATCGGTCAAGGTGATTGATCAACACATCTGAACTTTAATTCAAATTGTTGTCAGCGCAGTTCTGATTTCTGATTTGCTTCGCTAATGAATCTGTAAGTGTACAGACAACACAGAGCTTTGAAATTCAAATGAAGGAGCAAGAAGAAGGGTCAAGGGTGACTTTCCATGGTGCTATTTTGTTTGATACACATTTGCAGGTTTCAACGACACCTGACCTGAAGCTTCAGCTGAAGAGGATGATTTCAGTATGCTGAGAGCTCAGAAGGGGTCAGTGGGTGACGACGCCTGTATGTGTGCAGAAGAAAGGCTTAAGAAGAAGAAGTTGGCGAAGCAGAGGAAAAGCAACGGAGAACGGTATTAGAAAATCTGTGAAGGGTTTTGCTTTGGAGTTGTTGGTGTTCTCTACATTTTTCTTCTTGCTTGATCTTTTTACTTACTACTGGTGCTTGTGCTTAAGGTGGTGTGCATCTGTTGTGTAAGCTTCCTTCTCTAGCCTCTTGTGCTTCACTTGATATACTTCTGAGACATTTGTGAAGAGGTTACTCCACCGAGAAGGAGGAAGTTTTTAGCCGGATTCATTCCGAGGCCTGATCTACCGAAGATCAAGGGATCGCCCACCTCATAGGCACGCCAAGGAGTAGGGGCAAGTTATCCCCGAACCTTGTAAACACTGTGTTAGTCTCTGTTTTAGTTTATTTCTGCTTTGGTTGTTTTCCACTGCTAATCTGATTGTAGGAAGAAGCGAGTTTTGGTGGGTGGCTATTCACACCCCCCCCTCTCTAGCCACCCCAAGATCCTAACAGCACTGACTTGAGCGTCGGAGTGGGCTCCGTCAAACAACCTCCAGCGTGTTCCCCTAACGCTCATGTTGATCTCACAGGGCGCAGAGTTCCTCCCCTCCCGTCAGCATCCTCGTGGGCTGAACATGGTGACTGGCCATCGATGTAGATTCCTTCTGAAACAAGTTTGGCGCCTTCTGTAGGAAACCAGTAAAGCACCAGAAGGAGCACCGATGGCAGGGCCGGAGGGACAAGCCATTGTCCTGACGAGGGAAGAACTGGACCGCTTGGTGGCCAACGCCATCAAAGAAGCGCTTGAGCAGCACCAAGTCGAACAAGCTGCCTCGCAACAAGAGGCTCCGGCGCGGGAGGAGATTCCTAGAGTCTCCATCTCACATTCGCGGAGATCCGTCACACCAGTAGGATGATGGGATGGAGCAGCCCTAAGTCTCCGAAAAGACTTCAAAAGATCTCGAGAAGGCCCACTCGATAGCCTCCAGCGCGTAGAGGCACGAAGAAGGACAAGGGAAAAGGGAGGAACCTAAGGCCTCCCATAAGGTTTCCTCTACTCCCTTCTCATCTGAGATTGTGGAAGACCCCATGCCGAAGCAGTTCCGTGGGCCTGGGATCACCGATTGTGACGGGAAGATGGATCTGGAAGATCACATCTGTAAGTTTGAGAACGCGATACTCCTGCACCAGTATACCGATGGTGTAAAGTGCCGGGTGTTCCTAAACACGTTGTCTGGAGCAGGCCAACGATGGTTCCAGAGGCTGCCACAAGGTTCTATCAACTCCTTCACGGAGTATAGAACCTCCTTCCTCCACCACTTCGCCAGCAGCCATCAGTATCAGAAGACTGCGCTCAATCTGTTCGCCCTCAAGCAGAAGGCGAAGGAGCCACTCAAGGAGTACATCCAGCGGTTCAACAGGGTGGCACAAGACGTGCCCAGTGCAATGTCGGAAATCCTCGTCAGTGCCTGCACCTAAGGGCTCGCGGAAGGGGATTTTTTCCGATCCCTGGTGAAGAAGCCCCCCATCAACATCGATGATCTGCTGAGGCGTTCTGTCAAGCACGTTAACATGGAGGAGGTACAATACGCTCGCTGCAAGGAACCAGCCGGAGTCCTCCCTCCAGCCATTCCTCGGTCTGAAAGGAGGGAGCCCCCAGCTCCAACTCGAGGAAAATACCTTCACCTCGGGAAGGACCAGTGGGCGGGTAGGCGAAGGCTGGTTGAGACAGTGGATACCAAGCAGCCGGAGCCACTGGCGAAGTATTGCGGTTTTCTTGGCAGTACAACACACTCCACCGAGGAATGTCACGCCTTGAAGAAGAAATTCAGTGAGGAGGCAGACACTAAACCTCGGAGAAAGTGGAATAAAGGGGGATATCGTCGAAGGTCTCCACGGCGGCAGCAGGTTGGGGAAAACGAGACCCGACATCGGTCTCGGTCATGGTCGCGAGGAAGGAGTCGGTGGCCTGCACCCCAAAGATCACTCTCCTTAGAAAGAGATCCCCAGAAGGGCAAGACCCCTATGTGTGACCCACCCTCGGGACATGTTGGAGTAATCTCCGGGGGACCCACCGGAGGAGATTCCCACTGGGCAAGGAAGCCTCATACCCGACGGCTGGAAAACTACTCCATTGGGACGAGCCGGAGCCAAGAGCACGACCCTACAATTTCTTTTGGTCCAGCTGACCTAGAAGAAGTAGAAGCTCCCCATGAAGACGCCCTAGTAATCATCGCCCACATCGACAATTACGAGGTGAAGCGCATCTTCGTGGACACGGGAAGCTCCATGAACATCCTGTACAAGGCGGCTCTAGACAGATGCAGATGGACGAGGAGGAGTTACTCTCGGTCTCGACCCCACTGTTCAACTTCATAGGGTACCCGAGTACAACCGATAGGGCAAATCACCCTATCACTCTCATTGGGCAGCGACGTGCTTGAAAGGACCAGGAGGCCCCCCTTCCTGATTGTGGACACTCCCTCCTCATATAACATCATCTTGGGTCATCCGGCACTCAGTGTCTTCCAGGCGGCGGTCTCTGTCTACCACTAGAAGATAAAATTCCTGGTAGGTGACCGGATAGCTAAAGTCAAAGGAGACCAACTGGTGTCACGGCGATGCTACAGCGGAGAGGTCCGGTCAGAATCTAGGAAGAGTTTGAGGGCACAAGAAGACTAGCCAGAGGGGGTTCCCATCCACAGGAGAGCGGCAAGAAACAGGAGCAGCCAGGGTTGGTCAATTACAGCATCCCCTATTACTGTCGGAAAGACTTGCACAATATGCTATGTATTTGCTTGTGTACTCTTGCAGCCCTGCAGTGAATTCGTGAAATAAAGGAACGTGTCGTCACCAAAATGTCAATGCATCGAAGAAAACCCTAATACCTCGCGGTGCTGCGGATGCCCGAGGTACTTAGGCTTGGTCTGGGTGCTACGAACTCCCAACCAAGGATAAAAACCCTAATGTCTCGTGGTGCTGTGGATGCCCGAGGTACTTAGGCTTGGTCTGGGTGCTATGGAAGCCTGACTAAGTAACCAAAACCCTAATACCTCGCGGTGCTACGGACGCCTGAGGTACTTAGGCTTGATCGGGGGCTACGAGCTCCCGACCAAGGGGCCGAGACCTTGATGACTTGCGGTGCTTAAAGTGCTCAAAATACTTAGGCGCTACTGAAAACATGTTAACATAATCTACAAGACAAAAGGGAGTAAGCAAGGCATCAGAACATTTATACAGGCATGCACACACCAAAGGTAACAAATATTTTCCTTCATTTATAGGGGAAATACATTGATGACAGCATCTCAAAGAAATACCAAGATACAATCAGAAGATCCGGTAAAAGGGAATCACTCCTCTACTTGGGTTTTTCTTCGCCACTGCATCATTCCCGCGGAGTTGCTTGGCTCGAAACCGTCTTCCAATAGTCATTGAGCGGGGACCCACACGTGTTATGGTCGAAATCCTTGAATCCTCGGTCGTAGTGAAGACTCCTCGGACCTTCATCCGCGTAACCATTAACAAACGCCTGAGGTAACACATGGATACCCCGGCTACCTCTTCCCGCAAAGATGCATCCGACAACAAGGATGACTACAACATTAAGAAGGAAGAAGAGAGGAAGCAGTGGCTGCAACCCCTCCTCTCCAGATGACGGTATTGCACCGTCCCCTGCAAACACCATCCGGAAGATATTGGCGTTTGAGGCGGACTGGAGACGTACCGCCAGAAGATATTGGCCGCCAGGGAGGGGCGGAAGATGAACCATCAGGAGATGTCATCTCCTCCATGCTCCCTGGCGGAGCACGTGATGTCTCTTCTGGACTCCTCGGTTAATCCCGGAGTCCCACCTCAACTAGGATCTTCAGTGAGACCCCGGACATCATCTCCGCCATGCTTCCTGGCAAACAAGATGAGGCAGGTGGTTCCACCTCCGCTAGGCCCTTCGGCGAGAAACACTCCTCCCTCTCTCGTATCCTCTCCGGTGGAGTCGGCAACTTCTACCGTAAACAAGGGACGAGGAAAAGGCACTGACATCTCACCGTAGGAAGTCTACAAGGGGAAAGAAAGCGAAATGAGTGGGGAAGGAGGGTTCACCCTTCTCCCCCTCTTTATAGTGACCCCTGCCTCTCTATGCAGTTAATGCAGGCATGGCGCAGGAATAGCAACAGACGTCAACTCTGAAGCGTCGCATCGATTGGCATGCCTTCGTCGCGCCTGGGAACCCGCAACTCTTTATGAGTCAATTCAAAGCGATTGCGCGGGATGCGGAGGCGACGGTTCGGTGGCCACCAACATTCTCAAAAGAGAAGAGTCGACAGGGGCCCCACAGGAGAATAAATGTAGGTCTGGGACTTAGGCTTGCAGGGTTATCTTGGGAGATCTGTACCTAGGATTAAACCCGAAACATCCCGATCTCGCTACTCTCTGAGCCCTTGACGCGAAGACAAATGAATGCACGAGATAGTAAGGTAAAGAAATATGATCATTTTAATCAAAATTGATACAGCAGGGTCAAGCTCCCTAGTAAACACATGATCCTATGACTCTTGGTCCTCGGGAAGGAGTTCCTTCCAAACTCGGCTAGCACTCATAAACTTGGGTCCACGTCTGGAGGCAGAAATTAAGACTTCTTCAACTGGTCAATGGCCCGGTGGAAGCCTTCCTTCAAGCGCTTCATCACTTGGTCGGCGATGATAGTGTCGAATTCATCAGAT
Organism: Boesenbergia rotunda; assembly: GCA_024364735.1. NCBI lineage: Eukaryota > Viridiplantae > Streptophyta > Magnoliopsida > Zingiberales > Zingiberaceae > Boesenbergia > Boesenbergia rotunda. The sequence goes on along the minus strand of JAGFNQ010001330.1, from coordinate 32,167 downwards.
TCCAGGAACTTGGATTTGAAGGCTGCCTCAGTCTCTCTAGTGTTAGAAGTCTCAGCCGCCCGAAGGTCCCACAGCTCAGCCTCAACAACCTCCTTGGTGCGCTTCAGCTGTTCCATCTCGGCAGACATTCTATCTTACTCGGACAGGCTCTCCTTGAGCCTGTCTGATGCGGCCCATACCTCCGATCGAGCCTGAGCCAGGTCAGCATCAAAGACCGACAAGCGATCAAACGCCATCATAAAGTTGGACTCCTTCTGACTGAGCTGCCGCGCTTGATCTTGAACACGTGCGTTCAACCTCTCGATCGAGGCCTCCATGAGTCGGATATCTCCCGATAACTTCTTCTCTCTCATCTGAAGCTGATCCCTGCATCACCTAGGACAGATCCTTGGTAATGGTCACCGCTCGCTCAGAGGCCAACCGTTCCCGGTGTTGAGAACTATATAGGGCGAACTCCTTGGCCATCAGGGTATTCAGCAGATACTCCATCTTCGCCCGTAGAGCCCGGCTGACCCCCACTTGCATCAGGCCCGCCCGATGCTCGTGGTTAGTTGCAGCCTCTGCTCTTAGGGCCCGACGGTCAAGGCTTCAATTTAAGGCCAGGTGTAGAAGCCATAACCGGTCGTTAGGCAATCTTCAACCGCCTATCATCACACTCGGGGATTATAGAATGTACAAAGAAAACACCTTATGTAACAGTAACCTATATCTTCAGAAGGGTCTCCTGGAGAGTGGTTAGGGGTCCGGTAGAGACTCGTATGACTGCTCCTCCTTGGGACCTTGAGGTGCCAGCCCATCCCTCGGGCGGCGAAGAACCCCTGCGAGAAGGAAGTAGCCAGACAATAGGAGCTTCAGGAGGCAGGCTAGAGGGGCCGGAGTCACCCTCCCCACAGCTGGAAGTCCTCTCGGATAAGAGCCCCTCAACAGGAACCTTCTTAAACTACACTGGGGGGAAAGATTGCATGGATGCCTCCAATGCTGCATCCAACCTCTTTTGAATGCGGTCGAGCTTCATTTAGTATTGGGTGCGCAATACTTCCTTACCCGTCGAAGCTTCGACCGGGTTAATTAAGGGAGAGCCGGGATCCAAGAAGGAAGAGGGATGGAGCTACCAGAGCATAGCTTTTTCCATCTGAAAGGGAGGAGTCGGTAGAGCCTCTATCCAACGAAGAGGACTGAAGGGCAACACAGGCAGTCGGATGAAGAAAAACTTCTCCTTCCATCCTTTGTGCGAGGAAGGGAACCCTCCTAAGAACTTATGGCCCGGACGTGCCAAAAAGCTAAAGACCCCTCTGGAGCCGATCGGAACTAAGAAAGAATGAAAGAGACGAGGAGTCAGGGGGAGGTTAAAGAGCTTGAAGATAATATACGCCCCCCACCCCCCCCCCCCCCACCCCATTTGAGCAAAAGCATTGGGAGCCATCTGGTGAAGGGGGATGTCAAAATATGAGGCTACGTTCATGAAGAAATGGGGGATAGGGAAACGCAACCCTAACTCTACCTGCCCCAAGAAGAATGTGGAAAAGCCTGCGGGAGACTCCACTGGCATTTGACCTACCCTGGGGATAACCACCGCTATCTCAGCCGGGATGTCGTAGGCCTCAATGGTCGCCTGCAGAGCCTCTAGTCTCACTCTCGAAGAGGCAGACTCGTACCACTCCGCTCGATAACCTTCCATGATTCCTAAGGGAAAGAGCGAGGAGGAAGCAAACTGCTTACGTTCAAAAGAGTCCTTAGAGAAAAGAGAAAAAGAGGGAGACAAAGTGCATCCAGCTATGAAGTCAGAAGTTGATCGAATGTCCCCACCTTCCCTTCTTATATCGAGGAAGCTGTCTGCGCGAACGTAATAGGGATGAAGCACGTGTAAAGCAAGAAATCGTCACATTGGGGCTTTGCCAGAGACAGTCATCTAACGTGAGCCAAATACAACGGCGCACGTCAATAAGAGGTCGTGAAGAGGGTCGTTGAAGCACGTGGCGATGGGGCATTCGCGGAAGGACCTTGTCGCCATCAAAGAGTGTCATCCATCTTTATAATGGAGGGACAGGTATCATTGCGGTACCTCGAAAGCCATAGAAGCCCTTTTGGGAAGGATAAAATCAAAAAGGGATTTCCTAGGGACTCGAGGCAACCTCTACGATCCTAGGACCCCGCATAACTACTAAAGGAGCAGTAACAGGTGCAAAGACACATGGAGATACAGCTTCTTCACCACCACACTAGTCTGATCAGTTAGCCACACTTTCTGTTGAGGCAATCGACCCTTAAATGATTGGAAGATCATGGTTTTGATATGTATGGATGAATATGTTTAAAGTTAGAGTGTTGTGTTGTATTTGATGTGTGTGATTGAGTTTGCAGGACTTGAAGAATCACACATGATGGACATATCCGAGGGACGAGAGCCGAGGGAGGAGAGCTCCAAGGGCAAGCCGGGAAGTGGACTTCAAGGGCACACATGAAGGGTGGCATGGAGGCAAGCCAAGGGAAGGCTTGCGTGCGCATCCGAGGGACGATAGCCAGAGGAAGAGGACTTCAAGGGGCAAGCCAAGGAAGTAGACCTGAAGGCACACGTGAAGGAGAAGGTCCGGAGTGGCTGGAGCTGAGCTGTGAAGCAGGGCAGTCGACTGCCAAAACCCACAGAAAGTTTGCGGCCTTGGACCAGTCGACTGGCATTTGGGTAGTCGACTGGTATTCCCCGAAACTAGTCGTTGGCTAGCAATTAATGCTAGGCCAGTCGACTGCCCTAGGGGCAGTCGACTGGTGCGGGCTGGACAGTTTGCGAATATGTCCTGTTCACCTATAAAAGGAGCACTTTTGTACGTGCACGGTACGGTTCCGTACAGTGCCGAAGTGCTGCTCGTCTGTAGAGTGATTCTTGCTTCCTCTCTCGTATTTCTGCATCTGTAAAGAGGAAGATCTTGTTGTAAAGGTTTCTCCACCTTAAGGAGACTTTTCGATAGTGAAAAGTGGTGCTCGCGGCGTGGATCCTTGGACTAGTCACCCATCTGGGTGGATACCAAGTAAACGATAAGTGTTAGCATTGTTTTAATTCCTTTGCATATTATTTCCGTTGCGCTAACAATTTTGTAGAGATCCAAGATCCGAAAAAGTGCATTCACCCCCCCTTGCACGCCTGAAACGATCCTTCAGTTGGCATCAGAGCCGGTGCGTTTCGGAAGAACTAATCGTCAACCGGAACAATTGTGATGGCGTTTCAAGAGGGATACTCCACCGCACGACTACCCTTCTTCGACGGGAACGACTTCGCCTATTAGAAAGGTAGGATGCAATACTACCTCATGAATGATATTGAAAATTGGATCAGTGTTGCAGATGGCTTCGAGGCGCCCGTCGATGAAAGAGGAGACCCAACACCGATGAGATCATGGTCGAAGGAGGTGATGAAGAGGGCGCAATCAAATGCCAAGGCCACCACCACATTGCAATGCGGGCTCTCGAAGGAGCAACTGAACAAGGTGGGGCCGTTCAAGAGCGCCAAGGAACTGTGGGACAAGTTGGTGGAGTTGAACGAGGGGTCAAACGAGTCCAGAAGAGCCAAGAAGGACTTGTTGGTGGCCCAACTGCAATCCCTTTCCATGAAGAGCAACGAAACCGTCAGCCAGCTACATGGAAGGGTAAAAGAAGTGATCAATGAACTCCATGTGATTGGAGAGAAGATCGAGAATCGGGACATCATCAGGTATGTTTTACAAGCCTTCCCGAGAACCACCTTGTGGTCATCCATGGTTGATGCATACAAGGTATCGAGGGATTTGTCAATTGTTAAATTAGACGATCTTTTCTGTGAATTTGAGCTACACGAGCAAGCTAATGTCTCGGCAAAAGAGAGAGGTATTGCTTTTGTTGCAGAAAAGGAGAAGAAGAAGAGGAAGGAGAAGAAGAAGGTTGTCTACTCATCCTCATCAGATTCAGAAGAATCCAGCGCCTCTATGGATAGTGACCAAGAGGCCTTCATGGTAAGAAAATTTCGTAGAGCTTTTAAAAGTTTATCTAACAAGTCCTATGCTAGGAAATGGGCCAAAGGTAAGGGTAAGGCCAAGGACGTAATATGCTACAACTGCCACTAAGAGGGACATATGAAGAACGAGTGTCCCCAATTGAAGAAAAGAGATGACAAGAAGGAGGAGAAGAAGAAGAGTGACAAGAAGAAATCAAAGGGAAAGGAGAAGGGTGCCACCAACCTCAAGGCAACTTGGGATGATCCCTCATCCTCAGAGGAAGAAGAAAAGCAAGTCTCCCACTTTGCTCTTATGGCACAAGATCACTCAGACTCATCGGACAATGAACGAAGCTCAAGTAGTGAAGATGAGAGCTCCTCTACTTCATCATCAGAGTCAGAAGCTTCGGTAAGTGAGGTATACCGCTTACCCTCCTCTACTTTAGTGAAAATAATTTCTAGCACGAACATGGACTTAGCTAAGGCTAGAAGTAAAGTTAAGGATCTAAAGGAAGAAATTGACATGCTTAGAGTAGAGTCTACTAAACTTAAAGATTTGCATGCTAGCTCTACCTCTTCACATGCTTTACATCTTGAAGCTGAAAATAGAGAATTAAGGAAACAGATAGATGACCTCACGAAGGCCCTTAGGAAATTCTAAGTAGGATCTAGCAACCTAGATATGATCATCAACAGTCAAAGGGCTGTGTATAACAAAGTCGGGTTGGGTTATAGGCCTAAGACAAAGGAGGTAGCTTTTGTCTCACTTACCGGTAGGATTGGTGTATCTAGGAGACTAGGGGCTAAGGGTACCACAAAGAAGGCATGGGTACCTAAGAGATTTCTAAATGATGCTTATGGATCAAAGATATGGGTACCAAAAGAGTATATTTTCCATGTTGTTTAGGTAAAGGTGAAGGAGGCCCCAACTATGTGGATAGTAGATAGTGGATGCTCAAGACACATGATCGGGGATGTGAGCAAGTTCACCACTATTAGCTACCTAAGAGAAGGGACGGTCTCCTTTGGGAACAGTGGAAAGTTAAGGATCATTGGTAGGGGCACAATTGAGGTATCTCCCACCATTTCCATACATAAGGTACTTTTAATCAAAGATATGAAGTTTAATTTATTAAGTATGAGTCAATTATGTGATGCCGATTTTAGAGTTGAATTTCATGCTAGAAAATGCATCATTAGATATAATGAATCAAATGCTATCATATTAGAAGGGTTTAGAGAGACGAATTTATATTATCTTGATCTTACTTATGCTACTAACAATGTTGCTAAGTGTTTCATGTCCAAAGAAGAAGAAGGATGGTTGTGGCACCGAAAACTTGGACACATCAACATGAGGAGCATTGCAAGAGTGGCCAAGGAAGAGTTGGTGAAGGGGCTACCAACGATCAAGTATGAGAAGACCAAGTTGTGTGATGCATGCCAAGAGGATAAGCAATCAAAAGCATCACACAAAGGTAAAACCCTAACCACTACCTCTTTGCCTTTAGAACTTTTGCACATAAATTTATTTGATTGTCATAGTACTCCCTCACTTGTAGGGAGTAAATATTGCCTAGTAATAGTAGATGATTTCTCTAGATTTATATGGGTTTATTTCTTGAAACATAAGGATGATACCCTAGAGATTTTTATAGGATTTAGCAAGAGGGTAGAAAACGAAAAGCATATCAAAATAAATCGAATTAGGAGTGACCATGGTGGGGAGTTCCAAAACGCAAGTTTCACACAATTTTGTGTTGAAAATGGGTACAAACATGAATTTTCATGCCCAAGGACTCCTTAACAAAATGGGGTAGTTGAGAGGAGAAACCGAGCCCTACAAGAAGCTGCTAGGACTATGCTTAATGCATACTCTCTTCCTAGCTATTTTTGGGCCGAAGCGGTTAACACCGCTTGCTATATTCAAAACCGGGTATTAGTACATAGGTTTCTAGGGAAAACACCTTTTGAGTTGTGGAATGGAAGGGTACCTCAAGTCCACTATTTTAGGGTCTTTGGATGTAAAGTCTACGTCTTAAACACCAAAGACGACCTAAGAAAATTTGAGTCTAAAGCCGATGAAAGAATTCTAGTAGGGTACTCATTGACTAATAGGGGTTATAGAGTGTACAACAAGAGGACAAAAGTGATTGAGGAGTCCTCAAATGTCAAATTTGATGAAACAACTAGTACCTACCCAAGAAAGACTTCAATTGATAAGGATATAGAAGAGGTCCAACCCCTTGCCCAAAAAATCCAAGAACTACATTTGGAGGGCAATGATCAAGGGGGAGTAAGAAGTACCCTAGAGGATGAGGAAGAAGGAGTAAATGAACCCACAACCTCTAGGCCCTTGAGTCATCACCATGATCACCCGATTGACCAAATAGTGGGTGATGTCACTCAAGGAGTAAGGACTAGGTCCTACTTTAGGGATCAAACTAGTCAAATAGCTCTTATCTCCCAATTAGAACCCAAGTCCATTGATGAGGCATTGGGAGATGTTGATTGGGTCTTAGCCATGCAAGAAGAGCTAAATCAATTTGAGAGGAGTGAAGTTTGGGAGTTGGTTCCTAGACCCAATGATTGCACTATTGTAACCACTAGATGGGTCTTTAGGAACAAACTAAATGACCAAGGTAAAATCACTAGGAACAAGGCTAGATTGGTAGCTAGGGGGTTTAACCAAGTTGAGGGACTAAATTATGATGAGACTTATGCCCCCATAGCTAGGTTAGAATCGATTAGAATTCTACTAGCCTATGTCGCTCACATGGGTTTCACACTCCACCAAATGGATGTGAAGTCGGCATTCCTTAATGCGATCATTAAGGAAGAGGTTTATGTAGAACAACCCCTCGGGTTTGAGGACCCTAACTTTCCAAGACACGTATTCAAATTAAGAAAAATCTTATATGGATTGAAACAAGCTCCTCGGGCTTGGTATGAAAGGCTTTCTTCATTTCTAGTGTCTAAGGGGTTTAGGAGAGAAACAATTGACCCTATTTTGTTCCAAAAATCTAAAGACAATGACATATTTGTTGCCCAAGTCTATGTAGATGATATCATTTTTGGGTCAACAAATAATGACTTCCTACAAGAATTCATCAAGTGTATGGAAGATGAATTTGAGATGAGTCTTGTAGGAGAGTTAACCTTTTTCTTAGGCATTTAAGTTAAGCAAACTAATGAAGGTATACATGTCTTTCAAACCAAATATGCTAAGGAGATGTTAAAGAAATTTGGTCTAGAAAATGCTAAGGTAGCATCTACACCCATAGGAACCAATGTGAAAATGGATAGTGACATTGAAGGGAAAATGGTAGACTCTAAACAATATAGGAGCATGATTGGTAGCTTCCTATACCTAACCGCTAGTAGACCCGACATACTTTTTGTGATAGGTATGTGTGCAAGGTACCAATCTTGTGCCAAAGAGTCCCATTTGGTTGTAGTTAAGAGGATCTTAAGGTATGTGAAAGGGGCACTCAATGTCGGACTTTGGTATCCTAGAACCCCTAGTGTTGACCTAATTGGATACACCGACTCGAACTATGCGGGTTGCAAGTTAGATAGGAAGAGTACAAGTGGAGGGTGTCAATTCCATGGGTCTTCCTTAGTTAGTTGGAGTAGTAGGAAACAACTGTTGAGGCAATCTGTGATCCGGAGTGATCATGTGTTTTGATGTTTGGGCAAAGGGTTTAAGTTGGGATTTCTCTTTGTTGGTGCAAGTTGCATCAATGATGTTCCTCTTTAAGTGTTTTAATGTTTGACAATATACTTAAGTCAGTGATACACTAAATAGACAAAGGAGAGTAAGAGAGAAGTAACCTTAGCTGAAGAAAAGTCCTAGTTGATCTAGGCATCGAAACCCTAAGTCCCAGCGAAGGGATGCTGGGCACCTAGCGAAGGGCTGCTAGGTATCGTAACCCTAAGACCTAGCGAAGGGCTGCTAGGCACCTAGTGAAGGACTACTAGGCATAGAAGACCTAGCGAAGGGCTGCTAGGCACCTAGCGAAGGGCTGCTAGGCATAAAAGACCTAGCGAAGGATTGCTAGGCACCAGGCAAAGGACCGCTTGGTAACAAAGACCTAGCGAAGGGCTGCTAGGCACCTGGCGAAGGACTGCTAGGAAATGAACACTTGGTCCGAGAGACTAAGCAACTTAGCTGAGCGATGACTAAGGACAGGAGTAGAGACGGGTCAGGGTTTGGGCGTCTCGAGATCCGGAGTAATCGGAGGCTAAGCAAAAGTCCATCCGAAGGACTGGGTGGCAACCGTCTCCTGAAAGGAGTAGGTGAAGGGCGAGTTCTTGGAGATAGGAACTCGTGCCGGTTCGACCTAGGGTTTCGTGCAAATCCGAAGTCCGAACCAAGTCCTTAAGCTTAATATTATATGCATATATGCTTTGTGTTTGTGTATCTTGCAGGTAACAAAAACCGGAGACAAAGCAAGCCTTGCAGTGTTAATGCAGTGTTCTGCCCCTGTGTTGGGGGCGCCCCCAGTGTTGGGGGCGCCCCCATGCAACCAGGGCGCCCCCAGCAAGGGGGGCGCCCCCAGGCAGTGCTAAAGTAGCAGGTTTCGTGAAGCATGGTGACAGGTGTCAACCGGAGCGCCCGGAGCGTCCGGGGCGCCCTGATTAGTAGCTGTTTTGGTGTTTCGAAGCCAGAACACAGGATAAGCCTCCACGGGGCGCCCGGAATATCCGGGGCACCCTGGTCAAAGATCTTATCCCCTGCGGCGAGGTAGGCGCAAGGATAAGTGTTGACCGAGTCTTCCGGGGCGCCCCCAGCGTCCGGGGCTCCCCCAGGAGGCCTATATAAGGGGCCTCGACCCCTCAGCTTCGAATACGACTTCCAAGAGTGATCCTAAGCTTTCTGACCGATGACAACACGCTAGAAACGAGGCTCTACGACCGGGAGGCTCCAGGAGGAGGTGCGCGGCACTTCGGAGGTCCAGATCGGCCGAGCTTCATACTTTTCTCGTTGGTTTGCTTTTTAATTACTGTACTTTAATTTTCCATATTATTGATTGTAATATTGCACTGTAAGTCGGGTTTCTCCGCCTCCGGAAAGTCCGGAAAGGAGACCAATAGTGGACGGGCGTTCCCGTGCATAGGCCTTGGATGTACTGACCCTGGGGGGTTGGGAACCAAGTAAAAATCCGCCGTGTCACTGTTTTGTTTCTTCTCGTTCTATTAATTTTCCGCTGCGTTACTAATACTCTGAGTCTAGAACGAAAGTATTACGAGATTTCCACGAAAGATTTCGAACGGTCGATATTCACCCCCCCCTCTATCGACGGCACCGGTCCTACAATTGGTATCAGAGCGGAGCCGCTCTTCATCGGACTAACCGCCGACGGAGCAACGACGCCAGGAGTTGAGGGGGAGCCCAGGGGTGAATCAGGTACATTTTTTTTAATGTCTAATTTTAAATTGCATATTATTTGTTTCACGTGCAGGGAGAGAGGGCACTACAAAAATCAGTGCCCTACTCGTAAGAATCGTTCGTCACCGGCGGCAAAGGAGGTACCAGCGCCAGGAGTCCGGAGAGATAAAAGCCATATCAGATGCTTCAAGTGCGAAAAATTCGGACACTACAAAAACCAATGTCCGACAAAGGTACGAAAAATTTATGTTCCAAAAATTTTACATGTTTCTGCACTTTCATGTGATAAAATAGTTAATTTCTCTGATAAAGTAGATTTACTGCATAGGAACATTAACTTTTTGCATGTTAAATTACAAAACGTGAATATAACCAAAATATTAGAAATTAATTGTTTAATTCAGAATATCAATTCAGAAATTAATGAAATTAATTCTAATAATTTATCTGATGAAATTAATTTTAATAATTTATCTGATGAAATTAATTTTAATAATTTATCTGATGAAATTAATTCTAATAATTTATCTGATGAAATTAATTCTAATAATTTATCTGATGAAATTAATTCTAATAATTTATCTGATGAAACTAATTCTAATAATTTTTCTGATAAAATTAATTCTGATAATTTTTCTGAGAAAATTAGTTCTGATAATTTTAATTCAGACAAAATTAATCCCAAGGATAATTCAGAATTCAAATTTGAAAATCCTAAGGATAATTCCGAATTCAAATTTGAAAATCCTAAGGATAAATCCGAATTCAAATTTGAATATCTTAAGGATAATTCAGAAATTAATTCTGAAAATCTTAAAGATAATCTAGAGATTAATGTTGAAAATATATCTGAGGATAATTTTCTCCTAGATAATAATTTAATTATAGATAATATTGAATGTTATTATAAAACCTTAACTAGTGGCCCAATTTACTCCACCTACTGTGAGGATATTGAAAAATCTAATCTTGAGGAGGATATAGAACTATCTAAGATAAAGGCCATAGTTAATAAAAATTACAAAAATTCAAATAAATTAAAATTATTAGAAAAACTTGAAAAGAAAGATAAAGATGAAGAAGAAATTTTTGAAATAATGAAAACGATGAATTTAAACCCACAATTATTAATTAATCATTATAACGTTAATCAAATTCAAATTAAATATTAATTAAATTCAAATTAAATATTAATCAAATTCAAATTAAATCTTAATTAAATATTAATCAAATTCAAATTAAATTCAAATTAAATCTTAATTAAATTCAAATTAATTCAAATAATTCAATTAAAGTCGAATCAATTTAAATAATTCAAATTAAATTCAAATTAATCTTAATTATGTAAATTCAAATTAAATTCGAATTAATTAATCTTAATTATTTAAATTCAAATTAAATTCGAATTAATTAATCTTAATTATTTAAACTCAAATTAAATTCGAATTAATTAATCTTAATTATGTAAATTCAAGTTAAATTCGAATTAATTAATCTTAATTATTTAAATTCAAATTAAATTCGAATTAATTAATCTTAATTATGTAAATTCAAGTTAAATTCGAATTAATTAATCTTAATTATTTAAATTCAAATTAAATTCGAATTAATTAATCTTAATTATTTAAATTCAAATTAAATTCGAATCAAATTAAATTTTAATTAAATATTAAATAAATTCAAATCAAATCTTAATAATTCAAATTCGAACTGATTAATTCTTAATTTGAATTAATTAATTCTTAATAATTCAAATTCCAATCAATTAAATATTAAATAAGTCTAAATAATTCAAATTAATTCAACTTTAATTAATTCAACATCAATTAATTAATCCTTAATCATTATAATCTCCAATTAATCCTTAAATAACTTAACTCGAACTAAACTAAAACCTTACCTAAACCGCAACAATTAAATTAATAACATTAAATATGTCAAAGTGGGTTGACATATTCGCGGGTTCACACGACATGTATCAAATCGGGAATTTGATACATGTTTAGAAACTTAAACAAAATGCCTTGGACTTGTTTGACTCATGCACAATTGTCATGACATGCATCTGCTATTCTTTTAAAATATATGACATGCCATTCATATTTAAATTTTATGCATATATTAGAACGGCTATAGGAAAAAGAATAATTGAAACTTGACAACATAGTATTGGGTGGAGGTGAGATGATAGTACGTTAGGGAAGCCAAGTTGGCGGAACTAGCCGAAGCTACCGATCCAAAACCCAAACTAGTTAGACCAGAATTTTTCAAAAAGGTAATTTTGAAAATGAAATTTCATTAAAAGGCTTTGTCAAGGAAAGGGTGGATGATCCCATAAGGCTACGGCCAAAGAAGGCCTAGTGCCTCGCCAAGACCTGGAAGCCAATTTTTGAAATTCAAATTCAAGTTACTTCTTGTCAAATTCAAATCTAACACAAGCTTCAATTAAATCTTAGAATTGAAAAATAAATTAAAGAAACATGATTCAAGCATCTCACAATACACTTATAAGGCAATCATGCTTGTTGTATTGATACATCTAAAATGGGTGAGATGTTAAGGACTAATAAATTGAAAATTATTTTTCAAAATTATTTTTCAAAATCATTAGAATATTTTTTTAAAAAAATATATTTTTAAAATAGTGCTTCAACATAATAATGTTTTTATGGAATTCATGCTTGTCTGGTTGAATATGCATATTATATGTTTTTTTTAAAATTATATCTTTTCAAAAATTGTTTGACTCACGCAATTAGACACAAGCCTCTTAGGACAACACTAAAGTTTCTTAAGGCACTTAGATAGAGTCAAACGGTGTTGGATGCAGGGGGAGTGTTTTGTTCTTTTTATTAAAAATATTTTTCGAAAACTGCACCTTAATTTGCATTACATATGTTTTCAAAATTATTTTCTTTCCAAATTGTGGCTTCAAAATCTATCTACTTAAAAAATATCGGTTCTTTGACTTTGATAAACCCTAAAGACACAGAGGAAAGGTCCACTTTATGATATTCAAAGACTCCTAGGACGTGTCAAATTTAGGGGGAGTCAGAGTCAAAAGAAGAATTTCATAAAAAGTTTTTTAATTATCCATTTTTCTTAAATAATTCTTCTTAATCTGAATCAAACCTTAAGACTTAGAGGAAGAGTACTTATGGTCAACAAGCTTCCCAGGACTAGGTCAAGTTTAGGGGGAGATCAAATTAAAAGAATTATTGAATATTTCAAATGTTTTCATGAGTGGTATTTTCAAATCCTGTTGAAAACATAAGTATTCTTTCAAAATAGTATCAATTTTCAAAAATTACTATTATTTTCAAAAGTTCATCTGTTTTTTTCAATTTGAAATAATATCTTGAGTTTGGAAAATCTTCCAGGACACTTAGGAAAATGTCCTTGTAGTCAACAAGGGTTCCCAGGATAGTGTCAGACTGGAAAATTAACCAAGTGAAGTCAAATATTATGTTTTCAAAAGTACTTATGTCTTTCAAAGCCAAATATTCTCTCAAAAGTATTATCTTTTTTACTTGACCTTGAAAAATATTATGTTTCATAAAACACTTATTTTCGAAACACAGTCAGTACTTGCAAAATAGGCATAACATTTATATTTTCCAAAATAACATTCTTTCAAAAGTTATGCAAAAGTACTTAATTATTCAAAAAAATCAATATATTTTCAAAGGTACTTATATTTTTTCAAAAATTACATAATTTTTGCAATATATTATTCAAAATACAATGCTTTCAAAAAATTTTGCACTAAGTATTTTCAAAAAAAGAACCAAAGGTTTTTAATGTTGGTGCAAGTATTTTATTTTTTTTGATGTATGACAAAGGGGGAGAGATGTGTGCTTAAGTTAGAAATATTTTCCCCAAAGATCAAAAATATAGTTTCAAAGTTTATATCATTTTTTATCTTTTTCATTTTTACCCCAAGGACAGTAAGTTAGCCCCTTTAAACCAATCTAACTTAAGTTATTGTCAAACATCAAAAAGGGGGAGATTGTTGGTGCAAGTTGCATCAATGATGTTCCTCTTTAAGTGTTTTAATGTTTGACAATATACTTAAGTCAGTGATACACTAAATAGACAAAGGGGAGTAAGAGAGAAGTAACCTTAGCTGAAGAAAAGTCCTAGTTGATCTAGGCATCGAAACCCTAAGTCCCAGCGAAGGGATGCTGGGCACCTAGCGAAGGGCTGCTAGGTATCGTAACCCTAAGACCTAGCGAAGGGCTGCTAGGCACCTAGTGAAGGACTACTAGGCATAGAAGACCTAGCGAAGGGCTGCTAGGCACCTAGCGAAGGGCTGCTAGGCATAAAAGACCTAGCGAAGGATTGCTAGGCACCAGGCAAAGGACCGCTTGGTAACAAAGACCTAGCGAAGGGCTGCTAGGCACCTGGCGAAGGACTGCTAGGAAATGAACACTTGGTCCGAGAGACTAAGCAACTTAGCTGAGCGATGACTAAGGACAGGAGTAGAGACGGGTCAGGGTTTGGGCGTCTCGAGATCCGGAGTAATCGGAGGCTAAGCAAAAGTCCATCCGAATGACTGGGTGGCAACCGTCTCCTGAAAGGAGTAGGTGAAGGGCGAGTTCTTGGAGATAGGAACTCGTGCCGGTTCGACCTAGGGTTTCGTGCAAATCCGAAGTCCGAACCAAGTCCTTAAGCTTAATATTATATGCATATATGCTTTGTGTTTGTGTATCTTGCAGGTAACAAGAACCGGAGACAAAGCAAGCCTTGTAGTGTTAATGCAGTGTTCTGCCCCTGTGTTGGGGGCGCCCCCAGTGTTGGGGGTGCCCCCATGCAACCAGGGTGCCCCCAGCAAGGGGGGCGCCCCCAGGCAGTGCTAAAGTAGCAGGTTTCGTGAAGCAGGGTGACAGGTGTCAACCGGGGCGCCCGGAGCGTCCGGGGCGCCCTGATTAGTAGCTGTTTTGCTGTTTCAAAGCCAGAACACAGGATAAGCCTCCACGGGGGCGCCCGGAGCATCCGGGGTGCCCTGGTCAAAGATCTTATCCCCTGCGGCGAGGTAGGCGCAAGGATAAGTGTTGACCGAGTCTTCCGGGGCGCCCCCAGTGTAGCGACCCGCCTTCTCTACCTTAGACGGATCGTTACTTTCTCTACTTCTTGACTCTAATGCACGACTAAGAATGCGGAACTTCTTTTTTTTTTCTTTTAAATCCATCTAGGGAGGATATTCTAACTCTAATAGTCATGCATGATACAATGACACGCTTCTTTTCTGTAGCACTTCTCTGCATTGGTACCAGTCGACTGCGATCTAACCAGTCGACTGGTATCGGCCACAGAAAGTTTCTGGGCGCGGCACCAGTCGACTGGCCTCTTGGCAGTCGACTGATGCATCGAACAGAAGCTACTGTTCGATAGGGCAGTCGACTGATACTGAACCAGTCGACTGGCACGCCTGAAAATCTGAAATTCAGATTCGAAACCTTGTCTCAATGGTCCACCAAACGTATGGTTTCAAGCCATACAAAGATACAACACCATTTCTACACTCTATACTAGTTTCCTAAACATTTTAGCCAATCAAAACAACTTCATAAACTCGAAATTTGGACTTCTGCGGAAGTAATTAAGTTATGAAAATCTATATGAACTTTAAACTAGAGTTTTGTACCAAACTCAACTCCTATGCATTCCTAACACCAAACACATGTTCTATAACATTACTCAAGCATTGTGAAATGTGAATGCAACTTTTCTAAGCATATTTAAGCAATAAAAACTTGATTCAAAGGAAACTCACAATATCTTGGCACATGCATCAAATAGCTCCATCAAGTATCAATATTCAAAACTACTCACATTCATACTCATCCAATGCAATCATAAGGACATGTATGCTAAATAAAATGACATGGAATCTTTACTCATGGTTTTAAGACATGAAAAATATCTAAAACGCAAATACTTGGATAAATGCTATATGATCTAACTTAAACTAAGACTTTATAATAAATACACTTTGAGTCTTTTATTCATCTTGTCCCAAGGACCTCTCCAAGGTCAGCCACCACACACACGTCACTCAGCACCGCCTTGTCGCCTTCCTTCAGAATTGCTTGCCTTTGCCTTTACCTGCAGCAAGAGGAAATGCAACTAATAAGCAAAAAGCTTAGTAAGTACTATCTAGCTCACAAAATCTCGAAAATGTGCAAACATGCTTTTTAAACAATGTGAAATCACATGAGATACTTTTATGCTTCAAAGAAAACTAAACCATGTATACTCAAGCATTAATAAGTCTCGACTTACTTGTTCTTGGCTTAACTTGAACTTTAGCAATTCTTTAACTTTAAATCTTTCTTTAACTTTTAGAAAACTTCTTTAAACTTTAGAAAAACTTTGCTAAAGCATATACTTGAAAATAATATCTCACTTGGATCCACTTAAGACGTAAGTACCATCTTATGCGCGTTCCCTAAAAGGTTGGGGTAGCGAGCCACCAATCCTAATAGAGCAGACCTTGGTCTACCAGGGCCAAGACCTTGGAATTGGACACCTGGATTTCTTTAACGACGCCCTTAGACGCCGGGTACTGGCCTTAGAAAAATAAAATAGCTTTTCTTTCTTTTCTTTCTTATCTTTAAATGCCTTGGCATTTTAACGAGCCCCTTGTGTGCCCAAATCCCTAAGTCTTGACTTTTGGGGATTTCTTAAGGCCTTGGCCTTTTCTTTTCTTATCTTTATCTTCTCTTTTCTTTTCTCATAACTTTTCTTAGACCCTAACCTCATATAGGGTACTTAATTAACTTATACAAGCATATAATGAACTAAGATCACATGCAAAATCTTAAACAAAAAGGAAATATCTCTTCTAAAACTTTCGAGGGAAAATTCTTGCGGGAAAACCGCCTCTTACTGCAGGTGAGCAGTACTTACATCGATATCTTGGACTTACAACCAAGAACGGCGTCGGAGGTTCCGGAGAAACTTGAAGTCTCGGAGATTTCTTCGCGCTCACGCGTTCCTCTCGTCGCGGGGATTCCGAATATAGGAAAATCTCTCGGAGAAGAGCCTTGGCCGGCCACCGGAGGAGAGCCCTAGGGCTTGGTGTGTTTTCGCCCAAGGGAGGAGAGGGGGCGGCGTGCGTGAGTTTTGGGCGAGGAAGAGAGGGTTTTGAGAGGAAATAAAATTTCTCTCTTTAATTATCTATTTATACTTATGGGGGCGAATTTACCTAATTATACCTTATCTATTGTTTCGCTCAATCTATTTCAACAAAACAACCCAGTGTAGCTGGTCCGCCCATTCGACTCTCACAGCGTGGGTGGAGGGTTCGATTCCCACCCACGCGATTTTCTATTTATAACCCTTTTTGCCACTTTCGTTTACGGAAAAATTCCATAAAAATATCCATAAATTTGGAATAAATTCTAAGATATTTCTAAAATTATTTTCGAGAATTTTCGGACGTTACACCCAGCGTCCGGGGCGCCCCCAGGAGGCCTATATAAGGGGCCTCGACCCCTCAGCTTCTAATATGACTTCCAAGAGTGATCCTAAGCTTTCTGACCGACGACAACATGCTAGAAACGAGGCTCTACGACCGGGAGGCTCCAGGAGGAGGTGCGCGGCACTTCGGAGGTCCAGATCGGCCGAGCTTCATACTTTTCTCGTTGGTTTGCTTTTTAATTACTGTACTTTAATTTTCCATATTATTGATTGTAATATTGCACTGTAAGTCGGGTTTCTCCGCCTCCAGAAAGTCCGGAAAGGAGACCAATAGTGGACGGGCGTTCCCGTGCATAGGCCTTGGATGTACTGACCCTGGAGGGTTGGGAACCAAGTAAAAATCCGTCGTGTCACTGTTTTGTTTCTTCTCGTTCTATTTATTTTCCGCTGCGTTACTAATACTCTGAGTCTAGAACGAAAGTATTACGAGATTTCCACGAAAGATTTCGAACGGTCGATATTCACCCCCCCTCTATCGACGGCACCGGTCCTACACTCTTGTGTACTAATATGTGTATGTGAGTGTGCAGGTTGTACAGGTTTACACATATTGACTTGGATGGACGGCTTTGGTATGGTGAAGGGTTGCATGGAGACAAGCTGGAGGCTTGTGTGCACCCAAGGGACCTGATATAGCAGGGATGATGAGCTGAGGGGCACGGACTTCGAGGCGTACGTGAAGGATGACATGGAGATAAGCTGGAGGCTTGTGTGCATCCGAGGGACGAGGGCCGAAGATAAAGATGGCGCGAAGGCAATAGTCAAGGCTGCTGGTGAAGAGTCAGCTGAGGCAAGGGACAAGAGCCGAGGGAGGAGGACTCCAAGGGCAAGCCGGGAAGTGGACTTCAAAGGGCACACGTGAAGGGTGGCATGGAGACAAGTCGAGGACTTGCGTGCGCATCCGAGGGACGACAGCCGGTGAAAGAGGACTTCAAGGGGCAAGCCAAAGGAGTGGACCTGAAGGCACGCGTGGAGGAGGGTCAAGAGAGTGAGTGGGAGTGCTGTTGTAAGCTGGGCAGTCGACTGGGTCCAGTCGACTTCCAAAACTCACAGTAGGTTCTGGACCCTGTACCAGTCGACTGCCATTCTGGCAGTCGACTGGTAAGTCACCAGAATTCGAACGTTGGGGCTGTCAACGGTCGAATCTGAGTGGTGGCAGTCGACTGCCCTGGGACCAGTCGACTGCCAGCGGGTTTTCCAGCCTGAGTTCTATTTAAAGAGGACTCGGTTAGGGTTGGGTTTCTTGACGAATCTTGTCTTGGTTAAAGACAAGATAGTAGTCTTTGTGCTCAGAGGTTTGCTTGGTGCTGTGGCGAGGTTTCTCCACCCACAAAGAGTGACGAGGGCTAGCCGGAGGTTATCCGGGGAGTGATCCACCGACGGATTCTTGGATTAGTCACCCGTCTGGGGTGGATACCAAGTAAATAGGTTTGTTAGCAGTGCTTTCTTTGTTGTTTGTGTTTATTATTATTGTTTCCGCTTGCGCACACTAACAACGTAGGAAGAACGAGCCAAAAATCACTATTCACCCCCCCTCTAGCGTACGGAACGATCCAAACAATTGGTATCAGAGCGAGGTTCGCTCTTGATCGGACTAACCGCCGAGGGAGCACACGCTAGAGGGAAAACAAAATGGAATATAAGTTGGGGGACAACATCTATACTCCGCCGGCCTACGACCATGACGATTTCGGGTATTGGAAGTCACGGATGGAGACGTGGTTCGGAATGGAGTGGGACCTTCGGATTGCGCTTAAAGAGCCCTTCGAGATTCCAAACGATAAGCATGGGAAGAGGCTTAGACGCTTAGACCTAGATATTGGAATCAAGAACAAGAAAATCAATCCAAGGCGAATAAAAAGGTAATTGATATATTACTTAACATTTTGCCTACTAATGTTTTGAATGGTGTAGGAGCATACGAAAATGCACACGATCTATGGAAAAAGGTAGAAGAAATCCATAAAAACCCTACACGAGATCAATTAGTGGAAAAGGCCGAGGAGGTAAACTCAATAGCCCAAGAAGAGGAGAAAAAGGAAGAAGAATCATCTACCTCCTCAAGTGAAATGGAAGAAGAAAGTGAGAGGTCCTCCACCTCATCTAGAGAAGAAGAAGAAGAAGTATCAATTTCAAGAATTAAGAGGGAGGAGAGATCCATTTCCATACCGGAGCAAGAAAAAGCTCCAACCTCCACCAAAGCCAAGACCAAGGACCATATCACATGCTTTGGATGCAACGAAAAGGGGCACTACAAGGACAAGTGCCCGAAAGGTAAGAAGGAGGTACTCTCTAAACCCGGGTACATTCAATTTAAAGCTAACATGAATTGTAGGAATGGAGAAGCCCAAGAAAAGAAAAAGAAGATTCGATGCTTCACATGTGGAGAGCTAGGGCACTACCACACCAAGTGCCCTAGAAAAGGTGAACTAAAGAAAATGGAGCACTTGAGGAGATGGGAGAAAGAAGAAAGGAAGAAGATAAGAAACCCACATCAAGGAGGAACTCCAAAGGTAAGGAAGGTAACTCCTAACCTGAAGCCAAAATGTAATTCTAATTCAAGTTCCTCCATGCATGATAAAAATAGAATTAATTATACATCCATGCATGCTAGGATTAATGAAAATTGCTTAATGGTGCATAATTTCAAATTTAAATATAATGATAGGGCTAGGGTTAACAAGGTAGATCATAACCCTAGGAAAAGCATGCATCATGATCAACCTAGGACCTTTGTACCTAAGGAACAAGGCACTAAGCCCAAGTAGGGAAGGAATGTGCCTAGAAAGGAGGGTAGGTTTAGGAATGTCCAAAGTGGACATATGGATTCTAGGTTTAGGAACCTAGAAAGGGAAAATCAAGTTTTAAGGGAAAAGCTTGATAGGTTAGAGAAAACCCTAGAGAGATTCACTATTGAATCTAAGGGTTTAGATATGGTGTTGGGTGGGTTAAACCACACCAATGATAGATCGGAGTTGGGATACTGGTCTAAGAGCTCTCATGCCAAGGGAAAGAAATATGCTATGGTAGCATATGATTATGGCAAGAAGGGGGAGTCCAAAAATGGCAAAGGGGTGCCATTTAAAGGAAAAAGAAATGACTTAACCAAAGACAAGGTGTCTAAGGTTAAGAGGGTTGAGTTTGTAGGCCAAGAGTCACCGGTGGAACACCGATGTGGCCTAGTGATGGTTGAGTCACCAAGGGAGATGGCTAGGGCTAAGAGCTCAAGGGGGAGCTCTAGGAGCCTTTGGGATATATGGTGAATGGATCTTTGGAGGGCTCCTCCTAGAGGTCTAGTTGGACCATGAAGTGTGCCAAAGGAATTGGAGACGGGCTTGAGTCTCAATTCTTGGGTTTTGACACGGTGTTTTTGAGTTTCATGCATGGAAATATGATATTGGGGTCATATTGTTAGTGATATAAGAAAAGTGTCCTAAGGCAATCGCCTTATGATTGTAATCATTTATTTTAATAAATGAATATTCACTATTTGAGTATACATGTTTATGTATTTGATTGAGATCTTAAACTCATTTACTGAATGTCCGCAATACAATTCACAGCATGAGAAAATTTGTGATGAATTCACAACTAGTGATTATCTCTACATGTGCAATTGTGAAGTATTGAAATTGTCCCTAGTCGATGAATTGATAAAAACGGACACTATCAATTCTGTTGAGACTAGCATGGGTTATTCTCTAATCAGCTGATTCTCACTGGCTGGTGACATTGGGATGTCCGGAGATAAACATGAATGCTAGTTAAGGGAACTAGTTCATTGGAGTGACTGGCTGTAAAACTTCATATGGTAGTCTACATATAGACATGTCAGTGAAGTTCTTACTGCAGCTTAAGTGCGATGTTCCTTTGACTTGCGGTGTTCAAGTCATCTTGGTCATAGAGACTTATACTTTGACATCTTAAGCAAGCATCTCCAAGGAGGTGTGGACCCAGGATGATTGGGTATAAGCCGAAGTGCCCGAAGATGTTTGAATAGCCTACAAAGGATTCACCACTCCTTGCGAGGAGATGTATACCCAAGGCCTATCGTCGGATTATTACTCGAAGCCTCTGGCCAGAGCATGACATGTTCAGAGTATGAATCTCTTAGATACATGAGAGTAATTAGAATCCGTAGGACGAGGAAACGTTACTTGGGCTAGGTGTGACGTAGTCAGCCTAGTGGGGACTGACACACATAGACCATGTCCTGAACCAAGTGGGTATAAGATGGTGAAGGGAATGGGGCATGATTCATTATAGCTGCTGAAGGGTTTCAGAATTGTTTCTGAGGTCAACCGTTAATCTTTCGATTAATTGGGGATCATGATGTACTACTAGGTGCCACTCATGATCGTTCTATAATTGGTTAATTATAGACGACCAACATAAATCGAAAGCCTATTTAGTCACACGCACTACGAGTAATCCGAGGGATTTAAAACGAGTTGAAAATTGGATTTTCCAATCAAGAGAGATTAGGTTTGATTGAGCCAAACGATAAGTCGAATCTGAATTTTTCAGAGACGCATCGGAAGCGTAAAATGGCTAAGTCTTTTGAAGACTTAATGGATGAATTAAATGAGTTTAATTCATTGGGGTGTGGCCTGGATAGGCCGGCCAAAGAGGGTCCCCACCCTCTTTGCTTGGCCGGCCACAACAAAGGGAGGGAACCAAATTGTTTGGTTCAATTTATAAAATAAATCAAGTATGGTTTGTTTTATAAAATTATGGATGATAAAGAAATTTATATAAAGAAATTTATATAAAATTTATTTTTCATGGAAATTAAAATGAACCATAGATTGGTTTATTTTATTTTATAAAATCAATCATGGATTGATTTACCATGATAAAGAAATTTATATAAAGAAATTTATATAAAATTTATTTTTCATGGAAATTAAAATGAACCATGGATTGGTTTATTTTATTTTATAAAATCAATCATGCATTGATTTACCATGATAAAAAAATTTATATAAAGAAATTTATATGAAGAAATTTATATGATAAATTTCTTATGAAAATTTATTCCATAAGAAAAAGAGACTTGGTTGATTTTTATCATGAATTAAAATATGATTTTAACCATGATATAAAATCAAGACTTGGCATGATGGAATAAGTCATAGAAAATTTATATGATAAATTTCTTATGAAAATTTATTCCATAAGAAAAAGGAGACTTGGCGGTTGAGAGGCCACTATATAAAGGACCCAAGGCAAGGCTTGGAATAATTAGAAATAATCCAAGTATTCTTGCTTGGGCTCTCTCCCTCTCCTCCCTTCTTTCTCTTGGCCGGCCTCTCCCTTCTTCTCCCTTCTTCTTGCCGTGAGCACAAGGAGAAGCACCGAGGCGACGAAGTTCTTCCGTTGAGATGATCTTCCTCTCCAGCCATCATCACCTTGGGATTGGGCGCAAGTCATCTTCCTCCTCCTCGCCGGAATTGTGATTCCGGCCAACCTTGGTCGTGAGTTTTTCCGATGTGATTACTTCTCTCTTAGTTTTTGTCGCATTCTCAGAGAATCTAGTAGTTCTCGAGAACACGAAACTCGTGGCTTTGCGAAGTCATCCCGAAGATACTCGGCGTGGACGCGAATAGAGGCGGAGCTTCCGAGGGACGCTTACGGTTGGATCTCGTCCCTTTCTTCGAGTTACGCGAGGTAACAAGTAAATTAGTTTACGTTTCTACAAAATTTTAAATATATGATCATGTCTACACAACATAAGGTTGCATGCTTAGATGTGTGGTTAAATAATTTGAGAAATTATTTATGCTAAACCTTCCGCTGCACGTAATTAATTTTAAAATTACGAATCCGCATCTATGTCAACATGCACCCAGTCCCAACACATATTGCATGAAAATTAGTCTTTGGTGTGTAATTACCATGTAAATCAATGCTAGGGACGCATTGTGGGTTGGCATGGGCAGAGACATCAAGGGGAAACCAAAACTAGGACTTTTGGTTAAGGTTTGAGTGAACCTTTTTGCTAGTTTTTGGGGTTTGTGTCAAACTTGGGAATGGTGATAGATATATTTTGGAATGTATTTTTCCCAAGTAGATATGGGTACCACAAACCTCTCCACGAAATTTGGAAATTTTTGGAGATTTGTGAAATTTCTGGCGCATTTCTGAATTTCGTCAGAAAGGCTGAAATTCTGGTTTTCAGAGTATCAGTCGACTGCCCTGGGGGGCAGTCGACTGGTCAAGGCTGATTTTTATATCAGCAGCTGGTTTGGTGTCCAAATGATGCAAAACAAGTGTATGGGGTGTTGATGCAGTCTGGCCCTGATTGTTGTTTTGGTGTTGACAACGATTTTAGTTTAGGAGGATGATTATGATATGGAAAATCCTAATCTGGGAGGTTAGGTGGATTATGATTAAGTCCTGATCGAGGATTAGGCATGATATGGAAAACCCTAACCTGGGAGGTTAGGTGTGATGAGTGTGATGATTATGATTAAGTCCTAATCGAGGATTAGGCATGATGTTGGAAAATCCTAACCTGGGAGGTTAGGTGTGGAAAATCCTAGCTTGGAAGGCTAGGTGTTGAAAATCCTAACCTGGGAGGTTAGGTGTTGGAAAAGTCCTAATTCGGAAGGGTTGGGTGAAAAGTCCTAGCTTGGAGGGCTAGGTGAAAAGTCCTAACCTGGAGGGTTAGGTGCAAATTCCCATCCTGGAGAATTAGGTGAAAAAGTCCTGGCTTGGAGGGTCAGGTGCCTAGCTTGGAGGGCTAGGTTGGATGATGTTCTAACTCGGAAGAGTTGGGTGAAAAGTCCTAGCTTGGAGGGCTAGGTGAAAAGTCCTAGCTTGGAGGGCTAGGTGAAAAGTCCTAACTTGGAGGGTTAGGTGCAAATTCCCAACTTGGAGAGTTAGATGGAAAAATCCTTAGCTTGGAGGGCTAAGGTGGATGAATCCCTAGCTTGGAGGGCTGGGTAGAGTCACTGGATCGGTCTGGTGACCGATCAGGGACTGTTGGCACGCTGCTCCTTAGTGGATGGTCTGGTGACCGATCCAGCTATGTCTGATCGGACTGGTGACCGATCAGGGAGCGCACAGTGAGATTGGGAATCTACTGTGTGGCTCCTGATCGATCCGGAGACCGATCAGGGAGCAGGCTGCTTCCTTGCTGTCTTGCTCCTGATCGGTCTGGCGACCGATCAGGGAGCAAACGGTGAGTGAGTTCCCTTGCTGATCAGAGTCTTGGATCGGTCCGGTGACCGATCAGGATCTTGGGATTGATTAAAAAACAACTGTTCATCTGCTCTGATCGGTCTGGGTGACCGATCAGGATCCAATCTGATCGGTCTGGTGACCGATCAGGATTCACCCTGATCGGTCCGGTGACCGATCAGGCGTGTATAGCTGCGAGAGCTGGGAATCCCAGCAAAGCAATGGATCGGTCTGGTGATCGATCCACACACCCTGGATCGGTCCGGTGACCGATCACTTTAATTCAAATTTCACTGTCAGACGTCGTCAGAGCGTCTGATCGTATCCGATTTGCTGATGTATGTGATATGCTTTGTGATCTTCTGCTCTAATGCTCTGATTGAGTTTCAGGTGACAGGGGAGGATTCAAACACTCAAGGAGAAGTCAAAGAGTGCTTTCCTTGGAGCAGGTTTGTCCCTTTTCCCATCTCAGGTTGCAACGGCGAGCTGCGGACTGGAGCTAAGACTGGAGCTCGACTGAGGAGCTCAGTGAGTCCAGAGATAGCTCAGTAGAGGCTGGCGTTGGCAGAGGAGTAGCTGGGAGCTACAGAGATGGTGTCACCTGTCGCTTGGCGGAGAAACAAAAAGGAACGCGAGAGTTGAGTTCAGTATCAGATTCAGTTTTGAAAACCTGTGTGTTCTTGCGTTCTGCTATGAGAAGCTTGCTGTTCTTGAGTTCTTCATCCATTCTAAGCAAGCTATTGAGAAGCATTCATCATACTTGAGCGCTTGAAGGAGAAAACAAGAAGCTGGGAGTCCGACAGTGGGAAGACACGAAGCAGACAGGGGTCTGCGTGAGATCGCCACTGGGTGGAGCTCGGGAAGCTTGCTGTGTTTAATCCTTGCTAAGTGTTTGAGTAAGATCTTTCTTGTTGTTGTTTCATTGTGCTCATTATATATCATTGTTTGAAACACACTGTGGAGAGGTTTCTCCACCGAGAAGGAGGTTGCTTCATATCCGGTGTTAACCGGGGCTTGATCTGCCGACGATCAAGGGATCGCCCACCTCAAGGGCACGCCAAGGAGTAGGGGCAAGTTATCCCCGAACCTTGTAAACCCTCCTTGTTAGCGATCTTGCTAGTTGTGTGTGCTTTGCTCTCATTTGTTTTTCTGCATACTCTGTTTTCCATTCTTTCCGCTGTGCTACTGATATTTGAGTTGCAGAAATCGTGATAAGTTTTCAAGGGGCAAGCGATTGTCTATATTCACCCCCCCTCTATAGCCATCTCGTTCCCAACAAGTGGTATCAGAGCAAGGTGCTCTGTTTACGGCTTAACAACCGAGAGTTCTCAACAAGATGGCTTTGAGAGAAGGCTTCTCCACCACCCGACCTCCATTCTTTGATGGCGCCGACTTCCAATATTGGAGATCAAAGATGGAATATTATTTGAAGATGGATATCCATACGTGGTTCGCGGTGAAGGAAGGATTCATCCCTCCTAAGGATGATGAAGGCAAGGAACTCGAATCATCTCGGTGGACTGCCGAACAAACAAGGAAGAGTGAAGCCGATGCTAAGGCGGTTGTCACTCTACAATGTGGCATGAACAAAGACCAACTCATCAAGGTTGGTCCCTTCACGAGTGCAAAAGACTTGTGGAACAAACTCATAGAGCTCCATGAAGGCACCCGGGACTCGAGGATTGCAAAGAGGGACTTGTTCCTCAATCAACTTCAAAATCTCTCCATGAAGGAGAATGAGTCGGTAAGTGAGCTCCATAGCCGGTTCAAGGAAGTTCTTAATGGACTTCATTCAATTGATGAAAAGGTCGAAAATCGCGACCTTGTGAGGTATGTTTTGAAAGCATTTCCAAGGAATGCTTTGTGGTCATCCATGGTGGATGCCTACAAAGTATCCAAGGATTTATCTATTGTAAAATTAGATGACTTATTTTGTGAGATGGAATTGCATGAAATGGCTAACAAAGGCCCCAAGGAGAAGGGGATTGCCTTAGTTGCAGGGGACCGGACCACTAAGAAGAAGAAGGAGAAGAAGAAGGAGAAAGAGATCTCATCATCTTCATCCTCCTCCGAATCCGAGTCAAACTCAGAGGAAGATGGCAGTGGCTCCTCTTCATCCGAAATGGCGAACTTCGTGCGAAGGATGATGCGAAGAGATCGACGTTTCAAGAGGAGAGGTAATACTAGTGAATCCAAACTTGATAAGAATAATGCATCTTGCTTTGAGTGTGGTAGGAGAGGACACTTCAAGAATGAATGTCCGAAGCTTAAAAAGGAGGAGAAACCTAAAAGAAAAGAAGAGAAATCCAAGAAGAAGAAGAAAGCCTTGAAGGCTTCTTGGGATGAGTCATCTTCTAGTTCATCCGATGATGAGAAGGAGGAGAAGAGCACAAGGCAAGTGGCTCTCATGGCTCTTGGAGAGGAGGGCAGTGAAGAAACTTCAAGCTCCTCAAACGCGGCTTCGTCATCTTCGGATGATGAAGAGGTAACTTCTCCCGAGCTTGAAAAATGTTATAGAGCAATTGCATGTTTAACTAGTATGCTTAAGAAATCCAAAAATAAAGTTAAAGCATTGCAATTAGAGATTGATCAATTGAAAGCTTCTAGGGATGATAACATTGATGACTTGCATGTTGAATTACTAGAAGATGAAATTAAAGCTTTGAAACATGAGATTGTAAGCCTGAAATCCTCTAAGGTTGAGGAAATCAGTGATATGCATGATAATGGGTTAGTAGAGGAAAACCAATCCTTGAAGAGTGAAGTTGAGAAGCTCAAGAATATTCTTGGGAAATTCTCAAATAGCTCTAAGACCTTAGATATGATATTAAATGCCCAAAGAGCGGTCTACAATAGGGCCGGTATTGGTTACCGCCCTAAGGAACCCTCTTTTGTATCTCTCATGTCTAGGACTGACATGAGACAATCTAGGACACCCAAGACTCAAAAGAAAGTTGTCAAGGCATGGGTGCCTAAGTCATGTTTAGTTGATGCATTAGGTCCCAAGGTTTGGGTACCTAAGACTTCTATTTTTCGAATTGTGTAGGTTGTGATTGAGGGGGAGCATCTATCAACTTGGTTCGTTGATAGTGGATGCTCCAAACACATGACCGGGGATAGATCATTGTTTACCACATTTCACAAGAAGAGTAGAGGTAATGTATCATTTGGTAACAATGGTAGCCTTAGGGTCATAGGAATAGGAGACATTCAAATATCCGGATGTCTTAGAATCTCAAATGTCCTTCTAGTCAAGGGGATGAAGTTTAATCTCCTAAGTGTCAGTCAATTGTGTGACACGGGTTACACAATTGATTTCCAACCAAGTCAATGTCTAGTTAGACAAAATGACACCTTGGACACGGTACTAGTAGGAGCAAGAGTAGACAATATTTATCAAGTTTCATTTAAAAGTGCTACTAATGCTCTTGCTAAGTGTTTCATGTCAAAACAAGAAGAGTCCACACTTTGGCACCGGAGGCTAGCACATGTGAACATGAAGAACATCCGGAAGTTGGCCAACAAGGGACTAGTTCGAGGCTTACCGAGCATCAAGTATGGAAAAGATAAATTATGTGATGCGTGTCAAATGGGTAAGCAAACAAAATCTGCACACAAAGGTAAAAGCACTGTAAGTACTTCCAATGCTTTAGATTTACTTCACATGGATCTATTTGATTGTAGCACTATCATATCATTGAATGGAAGTAGATATTGCTTTGTTATCATTGATGACTTCACTAGATATACTTGGACTTTCTTTTTAAAACATAAGGATCAAACCTTAGATATTTTCATTTCTTTTTGTAGAAGGGTTGAAAATGAGAAATCATCAACAATTAAGACAATAAGAAGTGATCATGGAGGTGAATTTCAAAACCAAAGGTTTCTAGAATTTTGTCAAGATAAGGGTTATAGACATGAGTTCTCTACTCCTAGAACACCACAACAAAATGGTGTTGTAGAGAGGAAGAACCGTGCACTTCAAGAGGCTGCACGAAGCATGCTTAATGAGTACTCACTCCCGAGTTACTTATGGGCTGAAGCTGTTAATACAGCTTGCTATGTGCAAAACCGAGTTCTCATCCATAGGTTTTTAGAAAAGACTCCCCATGAACTTTGGTTTGGGAAACCACCTACGGTTAAACATCTTAGGGTGTTTGGTTGTAAGGTGTTCATCCTAAACACCAGGGATCACCTTGGAAAGTTCACGGCAAAAGCTGATGAAGGGATACTAGTCGGGTACTCCCTCGTTAGTAAAGCTTACCGAGTCTACAACAAGAGAACTAGACTAGTTGAGGAGTCTTCTGATGTGGTTTTTGAGGAAGTTCCAAAACCAATTGACCAGTCAGATAATGTAGAAGGAGTTCAAATCGAACTAAGGAGACTTAGTTTGAATGAAAATCCGAGTATTGTTGATGGTGATGAGTCTGATGACGGTGAGCCTAGACAACTCATTGATCAGCCGGATCCTGAGGCTGAACTTGTGTCTAGTGAACTCGTTCAAGAAGCACCACCAACACCAAGGCAAACGAGACTAGCCTCTAGTCATCCCCAAGACCAAATCGTTGGAGACATCCATCAAGGGGTTAGGACTAGATCATTCTTCAGGAATGAGGCTAATGAAGTTGCTCTAATTTCCGAAATTGAACCTAGGAAAATTGATGAAGCATTAAATGATCCCGATTGGATTATTGCAATGCAAGATGAACTAGGTCAGTTTGAGAGGAGTCAAGTTTGGGACTTAGTCCCTAGGCCCAAGAAGACCACTATTATTGGAACTAAATGGGTCTTCAAGAACAAATTAAACCACAAGGGAGAAATCATTAGAAACAAGGCACGCTTGGTAGCCAAGGGCTACAGTCAAGTTGAAGGTCTTGATTATGATGAGACTTATGCTCCCGTGGCACGATTAGAGTCCATCCGATTGATGCTTGCATTTGCAGCACATCGAGGCTTCAAACTATTTCAAATGGACGTCAAATCGGCATTCCTAAATGGTTTAATTAGGGAAGAAGTCTATGTCGAACAACCACCAGGGTTTGAGAGTACCGAATATCCAAACCACGTGTACAAGCTCAAGAAGGCACTCTATGGTCTTAAACAAGCACCCCGGGCTTGGTATGAGCGGTTGTCGGCATTCTTGATTGGAAAGGGTTTCGTTAGAGGTCAAATAGACCCCACACTATTTCTACGAAGAGATGGTGACAATATATTTGTAGCCCAAGTATATGTCGATGACATAATTTGTGGCTCAAACAACAAGGGCTATTTACGTGAATTTATCGGACACATGGAGAGTGAGTTTGAAATGAGTCTAGTGGGAGAGTTGACTTTCTTCCTCGGACTTGAAATCAAGCAAACTCGCGATGGTATCCATGTGCACCAATCAAAGTACACACATGAAATGCTTCGAAAATTCAATATGAGTGATTCAAAAGAGGTAACCACTCCCATGGCTACAAACACAAGATTGGACAATGATGAGAGTGGTAAACCTTACAGCTAGTCGACCAGATATACTATTTGCTGTAGGTATGTGCGCTAGGTATCAAGTCTGTGCCAAGGAATCTCACCTAATTGCTGTTAAGCGAATTTTGAGATATCTCAAGGGCACAATTGGTGTAGGTCTTTGGTATCCCCGTACCGAATCTTTTGATTTGATGGGCTATACGGATTCCGACTACGCTGGATGTAAGTTGGATCGGAAAAGCACTAGTGGGGGCTGCCAATTCCTAGGATCGTCTTTAGTAAGTTGGTCGAGTCGGAAGCAACATTGTGTTGCTCTTTCCACTACCGAGGCAGAATATATCGCCATGGGAGAGTGTATATCACAATTGTTGTGGATGATCCACACCTTAGAGGACTATGGATTGGGTTACAAGGGTGTGCAAGTGTTATGTGATAACATTAGCACAATTAACTTAACCAAGAATCCGGTCCATCATTCTAGGACAAAACATATTGAGGTAAGACACCACTTCATTAGAGATCATGTAGCTAGGGGGAACATCATACTCTCACATGTAGAGTCAAAGTCAAACCTAGCTGACATTTTCACTAAACCACTTCCCGAGAGTGAATTTAGTTTCCTTAGACGGGAATTGGGAATGTGTCGGGCTTCATGATGTTCAAATTGTGGTCAAAACCCTTCATGATTATTTCAAATTGTTAGGGAACAATTGGGTAACTTTGGGAACATCTCACACAAACTATAAGGGTTACCAAAATGTTTTTGTTTGCTAGATATGGGGTGAGATGTTAGGTTCAACTCAATTTCTCGAAATGTCATTGCATCAATTGAGAAATTAAGTTGACGAGATAATAATCACGGTGGTGACCAAGTATGGGGAAAACCATTGCATAACATATGTGTATATGGCTCCATGATCATACTTGGACATTCCAATCAAGGCAACTTGATTGGAAACTTGAAGTTGGAGTAGAAACTTGTTTGAATTTGCTTGATTGATTGATGGTTGAGTTTGACTCCATTAAGATGGGTCAAAGTGTGTGATGAACCTATAAGGACTTTAGATTCTTGTTCAAGAATCAATTTTAGTCATAAAGACCTGTCCAAGTTAGACAAAATCCATCAAAGATCGTTTGGAAATTTCAGAAATTCTGAAACTGAACATTTCAGGTCGTATCAAGAACCCTGATCGGTCACCGGACCGATCAGGCATAGGACTGATCGGTCCCTAGACCGATCTGACTCCTTCCTGTGTCGGATCTCCCGAAATTTGACTAAGTGTCTGAGCTAGCCTGGATCGGTCTCCAGACCGATCTGGCACCCTGTGGGGATCGGTCCACAGACCGATCAGGGAGCTCAGAGTTTCTCTTCGGACCCTACTGATCAAATCCTGATCGGTCACCCGACCGATCAGGAGCGCGTCTGATCGGTCATCAGACCGATCAGGACCACGCCAGTCCGATCAGGATCGCATCTGATCGGTTGGACGCGATCTGATCGAACGGTGATCCGATCAACCGCATTAAATTTTGGTTGGTGGACCGATCCACCAACCGATTAACTCCCAAATCTTCGTTTTCCCGAACCCTAGCGCCGAAACCACCCCGTCTGTGCAACCTTGAGTGAGCGAGAGAAGTCTCTGCGTCTTCCTTCACGCTCGTGCGACCTCCTCTGCGGGCGGTTTTCTCCGGCTTGAAGGCTCTTCCTTCACGCGCGTTCTTCTCTGTCGCGAGTCTTCCAATCCTTCAAACAATTTCAATGGCACCAAAGTAAGTGTTTGGCTTCATTTCCCGTTTCCAAGAGATCATGAATATATATTTGTGAAGCTAATCGTATTTTTGTTCTTGTTCTTGCTGTGATCTCTTGTTCCTTGTGTCTGTGCCGTGACCCTCTTTCTCATCTTATGACCAAACTTTTATGTCTATCTTTTGATTGGGTCTCATCTGATGATCAACTCTTGTATGATTCAATCTATGTGTCATGATCAATCAAATCTATTAGAAAGTCATCTAAGGGAAAGGTGGTAGCGGAGGGTAGTTCAAGAGGGAAGACTTCCTCATCATCTACATCTCCTCTAAGGCCTCCATCACCTCCGCATCCTAGATTTCCGAACATTCTCTATGCTCTAGACTTTCATTGGCACAACTTCGAACTAATGCCATGTCGATCAGTGGACCGAACCTTCGTTTATGAACATTGCCCTACGATAAAAGGAATCATTGAGTACTATGGGCTTCAAAACATCCTTTTCTTAGAAAGGCCGATCAATGTTGACTTGATCTCTGAATTCTACAATAATCTGGCCAATGGGGAGGGCACGGGATGGCGGACTCGTGTCACCGGTGTCGATCTTGACTTTACCCTATCATCCTTCACTAGGTTTTTGGGTTGTCGTCACTCTAAGAACGATTTCTCACTTTATCCATATCATCCTGTTCCTCTTCCTGCTCCTTTTACTGGAATCACTCCGGACTCCATATATGAACATTTTCTAGGCCACCCCAGGCCACGGGGTTTTGGTGCGGATATCTATAACTTTCCCACATTCCCTGCTCGTCATCTATCTCCCATCGATTATATCTGTTTCAAATTATCGCAAATTGTCTTCTTCCAACTACGTCAAAGCATCTTGATGCGATCCTTACATCTCACTGCCTGATGCTTTACGGGA
>JAGFNQ010001329.1:0-48844 GCA_024364735.1 Boesenbergia rotunda | reverse complement strand
TGGATAAAAGAAAAGGATGAGACCCAAAACCCCTTACAAAATATTAAGGCCAACACCTTCCATTAATATGGTTAGAACCGGAATTTTGTTTCTCGTGTGGATTGATGGACACATCCATGACCGGCTTGAATCTCAATATGTTCAAACCATGGAATTAGTTTATGATTAATATAGTTGGAGTCAGAGGTCAATCCTTAGTTTTGGTTGTTGGACACATCCAAGCCTGACTAAACGGTTGAATGAGCTCCAACCATATTAAAACTATTTCTTGATTAATGGGTCAGCCTTAAGCTTGGAGCATCGATTTGTTGTGCCACAGCCAAGGTCGATGTAAAGAGAGGTGCAGTTGGGTGCTATGTATGTTGTTGCATACTTGTTAATGACTTAACAACCCAATGATTTATGCAAACATTCAATTAGTTGATAGGATAATGTGATAGTTACATATGTATAATATGTAATCGGTATAATTACCTACCTTCATAGCTAAGAATAACTTGATGGACTCTAGCCATGGTTGTTCTTATCTATGGTTGAATATCAACCTATTTGGAGATGTTCCTACGATCTCCCAAATTGATAAAAAGGGTTATTCAATTCGAAAAATAAATAGGATTTAATTAATGTATATTGATGCATTATTTATCATTCTCATCACATAACCTCAATTTGTATTTCTAGGATAATTACCTAATTATGTCTTCTCTGAATATGCGTTCCATTTTGGAGACCAATAAGCTTACTGGGCCAAACTTCATGGACTGACTTCGAAACCTGAGGATAGTCCTCAAGGCAGAAAAGCATGCTTATGTCCTTGAAGAATAACTTCCCAACCATCCTCCTGAAGATGCAACTCCAGACCAGTTAGTGGCATATCAGAAACATGTGGCCGATTCTGAACTTGCGAGTTGCATCATACTGGCCGCTATGGTACCTGAGCTACAAAAGCAGCATGAGCATATGGATGTGCATACCATCGTCTTCCATCTTCATGAGCTGTTTGACGAGCAGGCGAGATCCAAAAGGTTTGAGGTCTTCAGACTCCTCTTCGCCTCTAAGATGCAGGAAGGCACTTCTGTTTCACAGTTTGTGTTGAAGATGTTGGGGTACATTGAGCGACTAGGCACACTCGGATTTGCAATGGATCACAAACTAAGTATTGACTTAATTCTACATTGTTTGCCCAAGAGTTACTCACAGTTTGTGATGAACTATCGGATGAACAAACTGAAGACTACCATTCCTGAGTTGCTTAACCTGCTGAAGACTGTAGAGCCTTCAGTAAAGCAGGATCAGAAGATGGTACTGTTAGTTGGTTCCTCGAAGAAAGGCTCTAAGAGGAAGCCCTAAGAATAAAATAAGGGAAGGAAGAAAAAGGCCCAAAAGATTGAAAAGGCACTTGCCATCACTGCGGCAAGGAGGGCCACTGGCGAAAAAACTGTAAGGTTTATCTTGAGTCCTTGAAGAAGAAGGCATCCGATGCCCCATCCTCTTCAGGTATCTTCGTTATTGAATGTCACTCTATATTCTCGGACACCTAGGTACTTGATACTGGGTGTAGCTCACATATATGTAATGACATACCGGGGCTAAGGAATAGAAGAAAACTCGTCAAGGGAGAAGCGAATTTGCGAGTTGGAAATGGAGCAAAGATTGCTGCTGTTGCCATCGAAACATATTTGCTAAAGCACCCTACTGGACTTGTCTTACAATTGGATAATTGTTATTTTGTTCCTTCATTAATAAAGAACATTGTATCTATTTCATGCTTAATTGAAAAGGGTTATCATTTAACTTTTAGTAACAATTGTTGTTACATATCTTTAAATGGTGTTCTTTATGGGACCAGAACTTTATGCAATGGTATCTACACGTTAGATTTATCTGGTGACGTTTTCAATATTGAAGTTAGCAACAAACGTGCTCGAATAGATAATCAAATAGACTCCTATTGTAACGCCCGCCCTTATATCTACTCTCGGGGCGGGGTTACGTACATTCAATCGTATAGTAATATTTTTTTTCTATCTTCTAGCATGACATTAAAATAATAAAGCAAGGACTAAGGACTAAGCATACTTGTTTAACTATCAAAGTCATTCTACAACATGATAAGTTTACCAGTAATGTAACTCATAACATAATCAAATATAAAAGACTTCCAAAGGTAAACAATATCATGCCATGTCAATCTTAATCACTAACACTTATTGTCAGGGAAACATAAACATAAACATGATAAGGTAGATATAGAATCATTCTTTCCCGAGCCACCACCCCACACATCTTCAGCCTTCCTGCCTCTTCCTCTAGTTCAAGTGTTCCTTACCTTTATCTGCAGCATAAGACAACACATAACTAGTAAGCATAAAAGATTAGTAAGGATCCGGTCATACTCGCAAAATCCATACGAAAGCATACAACATGTACACATAACAAGACATAAGCATGAGTTCATCATAGCATACTAAACATCAAAGTTTCTAAGCATGCAGGATATAGTATTTTAAGCATACCCATCACATGCAAAAAATGTTTTTCAAAACAGTTCCATAATGGTATTACTTAAAAATACATCCATGTCATATAGGGCCCAGTTGTGTACCACATAATGCGCGTTCCCTAATGAGTTGGGATAGCAAGCCACCAATCCCATTAGAGCAGGACCTCTTACGTCCTACCAGAGCCATGACCTTAAGTTAACATGTACCCCGGATTTGATTTAACGACCCCTCTTACGAGTCGGGTACACAACTTAAAAAGTAAAATACTTATCATGTCTTTACATATATATGCTAAGGATGTACTCTAATTTTCACTGCTCAAGGGACACCCACTTTTTCAGGGTGTTTCTGATCCCATTGCTCAAGGGACACCCACTTTTTCAGGGTGTTTCTGATCCCATTGGGACACACCTCACAACATAAGGGTGTTCTAAATCCCAAACTTAGTGGAGTATCCTTTCTAGCATTTCATCGTGCATATCACATGCAATCTCATAAGGGTGCCCCATGGGCTATAAGACATGCTCATACATACATCAAAATTCAACCACTTAACATACTTTAGATCTGACATGATTTGGTCACATAGATCTTACTTATATCATAGGCAGTGGTAGCATGCTAACAATTAAGATTTCAGTCAGACATCTCATTTAAACACCTCATGCATAAACATATCATAGCATGCTAACAATTAAGGTTTCAAATCAACCATTCCATTTAAGACCACATGCATATACATATAATCATCCCCAAACATAAACATATATCATAGGGTAGTTTGACCTTCACAAACCCTAGTCCAAGTGGGTTGGCCGAAACATCAAGAGTAGGGATTGATTAGGGCTTTTGCATTGATCATTCACACAAACAATTATACAAATACCTTGTATACAATATCATACCATACACTAAGCATGAAGATTTTCTATGATAATTCAACTCTCCTTAACCCTAATTCATTGCCTTGGCCGAAACCCATACAAACCCTAAACCTTAGTTATTGTCATCACAAAATGAAGGGTCACCACATATGAGTATACCCTAAGTCCTAAGGGTTCTTTTCATGTATCAAAGAGTAGCCAAGGGCTTCCCTTTGGAAGTGGCCGAATCCTATACAAGGACAAACCCTAGTTTTTGTTCTTAACTTCATGAAGAAAAATCCACATACATGTATACCCTAAGTCTCAAGGTCTTCTCATGTATCAAGGAAAGAACCAAGGCCTCCCTTAAAGGTGTTGGTCGAAACTTACAAAAGGAAAAACACCCATTTTCGAAACCAATAAGAGCATGGCAATCATACAATAACGATTACACTGCAGGCGAGGGGATACTTACATCCTTTCGCTTGAATTTCTTCTTCTCTTAAAATCTTAGGGTACCCTTGAAGAAGAAGAAGATGAGAGTTTCCCTTGTTAGTCTTCTCTAGCAACCTTGTCCCTAGTAGAGGGCAAGAACCTTCAATGGGTTCCTTTCTCCTTCCAATTCCCTAGGGTTAAAACCCTAGGGTTCACTTTTTTTTCGAATATGAAAGGGAAGAAGAAGAAGGGGATTTCGGTGATGAGAGGGAGGAAGAAGAAGAAGAGGAAGTTATTCCAACTTCCCTTTCCCTTATTTATACTTTTCTCATGAAGAGACATGTCTCTTCGCTTCCCTCGATTCAACAAGAATGTTTCTTATTCTCTCTACAAGAAACATTGCTTGGTTCATTGGTTATGACATGGTGAGTGTTTCTCCTAGGAGGTTCAAGGTTCAATCCTTGCTTCCTCCTTTCTACCTCTTCTTTTTATCACAATTTGCACTAATCCATATCAAAGCCTATTAAGCCAAGCCCATCATGAAATTTCATAATATTAGTAATATTTCATGAATCCATAATTTTTCATAAGATTCATAATATTTCATGAACTTCATATTATTTCATATTCATGAATTCATAATATTTTCTAATATCCATGATAATATTTCATGAATTTCATAATATTTCATGTTCATGAATTCATAATATTTTCTAATATCCATGATAATATTTCATGAATTTCATAATATTTCATGTTCATGAATTCATAATATTTTCTAATATCCATGATAATATTTCATGAATTTCATAATATTTCATATTCATGAATTCATAATATTTCCTGATATCCATAATACTATTTCATGAATTTCATGATATTTCATAACATTCTATATGGGAAAATTTTGGGGCGTTACAATCCTCCGTACCTTATAAAAAGTTCGTCCCGAACTTTAAAATAATTCCGGATACTTTAATCGTATTGCCTCCTCTCATTCCCATGTGGCTTCTTCGAATTGTTCATTCCGCCACAGAACCTTTACTAAGGGTACTTCCATGTTCCTTAGCTTTTTGACTTCCCGATCTAAGATCTGTATAGGTCAGCGTTCAGAACTTAAGTTCTCTTGATCTTGTACTGGTTGGGGCTCTATCATCTGATTCACATCAGAGGTACATTTCCTGAGCATTGATACGTGGAAGACATTGTGGATAGCCGACATTTCTGGCGGTAACCCCAGTTCGTAGGCCACTTTGCCTACCCGTCTCAGAATTTGATACGGTCCCACATATCTCGGACTCAGCTTCCCTTTCTTTCCGA
Organism: Boesenbergia rotunda; assembly: GCA_024364735.1. Lineage (NCBI taxonomy): Eukaryota > Viridiplantae > Streptophyta > Magnoliopsida > Zingiberales > Zingiberaceae > Boesenbergia > Boesenbergia rotunda. The sequence goes on along the minus strand of JAGFNQ010001329.1, from coordinate 43,722 downwards.
ATCTCATCACCCCTTTCATAGGGGCCACTTTCAGGAGTACTGAATCCCCAACCTCAAACTCTAATGGTCTGCGTCGCTTGTCAGCGTAACTTTTCTGGCGACTCTGAGCAGTCTCCATTCTCTGGCGAATATTCTTTATAGCCTGAGTGGTTTCATCTATAATATCGGTCTGGAGTCCCATCTCCTTCTTTTCACCACTCTTAAGCCAGCATATAGGAGATTTGCATTTCCTTCCGTACAGAGCTTCGTACGGTGCCATCCCGATAGTAGCCTAATAACTGTTGTTATAAGCAAACTCTGCCAGGCTCAGGTATCGACACCAGCTTCCCTTGAAATCCAAGGCACAAGCTCACAACATGTCCACTAATATCTGATTTACTCTTTCAGTCTACCCGTCAGTCTGGGGGTGAAAGACAGTACTAAATTTCAGCTTCGTGCCAAGAGCCTTCTGCACGTGTCCCCAAAAATCTGAAGTGAATCGACCATCCCTATCAGAGATAATGGTCTTGGGAACCCCGTGCAGTCGGATAATTTCCTTGACATACAGTTGAGCCAACTGCTCTACTGAATAGGTCATCCTGATAGCCAGAAAATGGGCAGACTTGGTGAGCCTGTCCACTATAACCCATATACCATCATATCCATTCGTCGTTCTAGGCAGCCCAGAGATGAAATCCATGGAAATGTCTTCCCATTTCCACTCGGGAATAGACAGGGATTGCAAAACTCCTCCAGGCCTCTGGTGTTCTGCTTTGACCCTCTGGCAGGTCAAACACATACTGACATAGTGAGCTACATCCCGCTTCATACCAGACCACCAAAACTTGCTCTTCAGGTCTTGATACATCTTGGTAGACCCAGGATGCATTGCATAAGGTGTTCCGTGAGCTTCTTCCAGGATTCTTATCCGTAAATCGGAGTCGTCGGGAACACATAATCGATCCCGCAGATATAGGACTCCGCTGTCTGAAATCCGAAATCCATCGTCCTTGCCTTCGAGAATCTCTTGCTTGATTTTCTGAAGACTCAGATCATGATTCTGCTTTTCCAGAATATTGTCGAATAATGTTGGCGAAATCATCAGGGTGGACAACTGTCCTGATATGATTTCAATCCCGTAATTCATAATTTCTTCCCCTAAGGGTTGTGACAAAGCTGATAAAAACATTAAAGCAGCACATGATTTTCTATTGAGAGCATCGGCTACCTTGTTGGCTTTTCCCGGATGGTACAGGATCTCACAATCATAATCCTTGACCAATTCGAGCCATCTGCGCTGTCTCATATTCAGATCTTTCTGGGTGAAGAAATATCGCAGACTCTGGTGATCTGTATAAACTTTACACTGAGTTCCATATAGGTAGTGCCTCCATATTCTCAGTGCAAAGACTACTGCTGCTAACTCTAAGTCATGGGTAGGGTAGTTTCTTTCATGTTCCTTCAGTTGCCTAGAGGCATAGGCAATCACCTTCCCATTCTGCATAAGCACAGCTCCGAGTCCAAGTTTGGATGCATCGCTGTACATATCGAAACCCATATCGCTCTCGGGAAGAGTCAATATTGGAGCGCTAGTCAGCCTCCTTTTCAGTTCAGTAAAGCTCTTTTCACATTCCTGGGTCCATACATATTTCTTGTCCTTCTTTGTAAGAGCTGTCATAGGGGCTGCAATCCGAGAGAAGTTCTCTACGAATTTTCTGTAATAGCCTGCTAGCCCGAGGAAACTTCGGATTTCACTGGCATTATTGGGTCTAGTCCAGTTACTTACAGTTGTGATTTTAGTCGGGTCCACCATTACTCCTTCCTTGGAGATAACATGTTCTAAGAATGATACTTGATCGAGCCAGAACTCGCATTTGGAAAATTTAGCATACAGTTGTTCCTTCCGAAGAATCTGTAGTACTATACTCAGGTGCTCAGCATGTTCTTCGGGAGTTCTCGAATATATAAGGATATCGTCAATAAAGACGATCACAAATTTGTCGAGTAATGCCGAGAATACCCGATTCATTAAGTCCATAAACATAGCTGGCGCATTGGTAACTCCAAATGACATAACTACGAACTCATAATGTCCGTATCTGGTTCGGAAAGCCGTCTTTGGTATATCCTCCTTTTTTCACCCTAACTTGGTGATAACCAGATCTCAAGTCAATCTTAGAGAATACCGTGGCTCCCTTCAGTTGATCGAACAGGTCATCTATACTGGGTAAAGGATACCTGTTCTTGATAGTCACGTTGTTCAATGCCCGATAGTCGATACACATTCGCATCGACCCATCCTTCTTTTTCAGGAACAGTACGGGAGCTCCCCAGGGGGAATGACTAGGGCGGATGAGTCCCTTGTCAAGAAGCTCTTGTAACTGTCCCTGTAATTCCTTTAATTCCGTCGGCGCCATACGGTACGGTGCCTTAGAAATGGGGTTAGTACCAGGAACCAACTCAATTGCAAATTCTATATCTCATTCAGGTGCTAACCCTGGTAAGTCATCGGGAAATACCTCTGGGTAATTGCATACGATTTTGACGTCTTCTAGCTTCGGGCCCTCTGTAGGACTGGTATCAACCACATAAGCTAGAATCCAGAGCATCCCTTTTCTAACATCCTTCTTGCTTTCAGAGCCGACAAGAATTTGCTTGTCCTCTTCTTCGGCTCTCCGATAAATTCGAATAGAATTTCCGCCTCAGGTCGGAAGATAACTCTTCGTTTACGGCACTCAATAGAGGTGCCATATTTGTTTAAGAAATCCATGCCCAATATCACATCATAATCTGAGATATCAAGCACTATCAGATCGCAGTAGAGTTCCCTATCTGCGATTCTGATTGGTGCGGCACATAGCATTTGGGTAGAGGGCATCACCTCACCTGAGGGCAGTGTTGTCAGAAATTTGCAATCTAAATCTTGCAGTGACATATCCTTTCTTTTGGCATATTGCATAGAGATAAACGAATGTGTTGCCCCAGTATCTTAAATGACTTCCGAAATATTCGTCCTTATTTGTCGCATGATTAATATAGGGTAAATGAGATTTTATTTATTATATCACCAAAATTTATTTTATCATACAGGTGATAAATAAACTAACATAAGGATTAACGCTACTTTCTCTTGTTATGCAAGCATAAATCATCTCTATATTATACAAGCATAAATCATCTCTATTTATATCATTACTGTACATGAAATAAAAATAAAGCGAGGTTAGGATCTCTTACTTGGAAGCGGCAGGATGAAGCTTGATGTGTGTGTGGTGGAGGGTAAACCTGCTCTGATACCAACCTGTAACGCCCACCCTTATATCTACTCTCGGGGCGGGGTTACGTACATTCAATCGTATAGTAATATTTTTTTTCTATCTTCTAGCATGACATTAAAATAATAAAGCAAGGACTAAGGACTAAGCATACTTGTTTAACTATCAAAGTCATTCTACAACATGATAATTTTACCAGTAATGTAACTCATAACATAATCAAATATAAAAGACTTCCAAAGGTAAACACTATCATGCCATGTCAATCTTAATCACTAACACTTATTGTTAGGGAATCATAAACATAAACATGATAAGGTAGATATAGAATCATTCTTTCCCGAGCCACCACCCCACACATCTTCAGCCTTCCTGCCTCTTCCTCTAGTTCAAGTGTTCCTTACCTTTATCTGCAGCATAAGACAACACATAACTAGTAAGCATAAAAGCTTAGTAAGGATCCAGTCCTACTCGCAAAATCCATACGAAAGCATACAACATGTACACATAACAAGACATAAGCATGAGTTCATCATAGCATACTAAACATCAAAGTTTCTAAGCATGCAGCATATAGTATTTTAAGCATACCCATCACATGCAATAAATGTTTTTCAAAACAGTTCCATAATGGTATTACTTAAAAATACATCCATGTCATATAGGGCCCAGTTGTGTACCACATAATGCGCGTTCCCTAATGAGTTGGGGTAGCGAGCCACCAATCCCATTAGAGCAGGACCTCTTACGTCCTACCAGAGCCATGACCCTAAGTTAACATGCACCCCGGATTTGATTTAACGACCCCGCTTACGAGTCGGGTACACAACCTAGAATGTAAAATACTTATCATGTCTTTACATATATATGCTAAGGATGTACTCCAATTTTCACTGCTCAAGGGACACCCACTTTTTCAGGGTGTTTCTGATCCCATTGCTCAAGGGACACCCACTTTTTCAGGGTGTTTCTGATCCCATTGGGACACACCTCACAACATAAGGGTGTTCAAAATCCCAAACTTAGTGGAGTATCCTTTCTAGCATTTCATCGTGCATATCACATGCAATCTCATAAGGGTGCCCCATGGGCTATAAGACATGCTCATACATACATCATAATTCAACCACTTAACATACTTTAGATCTGACAAGATTTGGTCACATAGATCTTACTCATATCATAGGCAGTGGTAGCATGCTAACAATTAAGATTTCAGTCAGACATCTCATGTAAACACCTCATGCATAAACATATCATAGCATGCTAACAATTAAGGTTTCAAATCAACCATTCCATTTAAGACCACATGCATATACATATAATCATCCCCAAACATAAACATATATCATAGGGTAGTTTGACCTTCACAAACTCTAGTCCTAGTGGGTTGGCCGAAACATCAAGAGTAGGGAAAGATTAGGGCTTTTGCATTGATCATTCACACAAACAATTATACAAATACCCTGTATACAATATCATACCATACACTAAGCATGAAGATTTTCTAGGATAATTCAACTCTCCTTAACCCTAATTCATTGCCTTGGCCGAAACCCATACAAACCCTAAACCTTAGTTATTGTCATCACAAAATGAAGGGTCACCACATATGAGTATACCCTAAGTCCTAAGGGTTCTTTTCATGTATCAAAGAGTAGCCAAGGGCTTCCCTTTGGAAGTGGCCGAATCCTATACAAGGACAAACCCTAGTTTTTGTTCTTAACTTCATGAAGAAAAATCCACATACATGTATACCCTAAGTCTCAAGGACTTCTCATGTATCAAGGAAAGAACCAAGGCCTCCCTTAAAGGTGTTGGCCGAAACTTACAAAAGGAAAAACACCCATTTTCGAAACCAATAAGAGCATGACAATCATACAATAACGATTACACTGCAGGCGAGGGGATACTTACATCCTTTCGCTTGAATTTCTTCTTCTCTTAAAATCTTAGGGTACCCTTGAAGAAGAAGAAGATGAGAGTTTCCCTTGTTAGTCTTCTCTAGCAACCTTGGCCCTAGTAGAGGGCAAGAACCTTCAATGGGTTCCTTTCTCCTTCCAATTCCCTAGGGTTAAAACCCTAGGGTTCACTTTTTTTTTCGAAAATGAAAGGGAAGAAGAAGAAGGGGATTTCGGTGATGAGAGGGAGGAAGAAGAAGAAGAAGAGGAAGTTATTCCAACTTCTTCCCTTATTTATACTTTTCTCATGAAGAGACATGTCTCTTCGCTTCCCTCGATTCAACAAGAATGTTTCTTATTCTCTCTACAAGAAACATTGCTTGGTTCATTGGTTATGACATGGTGAGTGCAACGGAGGTTCAAGGTTCAATCCTTGCTTCCTCCTTTCTACCTCTTCTTTTTATCACAATTTGCACTAATCCATATCACAGCCTATTAAGCCAAGCCCATCATGAAATTTTATAATATTAGTAATATTTCATGAATCCATAATTTTCATAAGATTCATAATATTTCATGAACTTCATACTATTTCATATTCATGAATTCATAATATTTTCTAATATCCATGATAATATTTCATGAATTTCATAATATTTCATGTTCATGAATTCATAATATTTTCTAATATCCATGATAATATTTCATGAATTTCATAATATTTCATGTTCATGAATTCATAATATTTTCTAATATCCATGATAATATTTCATGAATTTTATTATATTTCATATTCATGAATTCATAATATTTCCTGATATCCATAATACTATTTCATGAATTTCATGATATTTCATAACTTTCTATATGGGAAAATTTTGGGGCGTTACACCTATATGTGGCATTGTCATCTTGGCCATGTAAGCAAGAAACGCATGACCAAATTACACCAAAGAGAAATTCTGAAATCATTTGAACCTGGTTCATTTGATACATGCGATCATGCTTAAAAGGCAAGATGACCAAATTACCTTTTTCCAAAAAAGGTAAACCAGTGAGAGAATTGCTTGGTCTAATACATACTGATGTATGTGGACCAATGTCAACTCTTGCACAAGGAGGCTATTGCCACTTCATTACCTTTATCGATGATCACTCATGATTTGGGTATGTGTTCATAATGAAACACAAATCTGATGCTTTTGAGAAATTCAAAGAGTTCAGAAGTGAAGTAGAGAAATAGCTTGGCAAAAGTATTAAGATACTTCGATCTGATCGGGGTGGTGAATACTTTAGTCAAGAGTTTTAAGATTATCTTAGGGACAATGGGATATTGTCTCAATGGACTCCGCCATATACACCATAGCATAATGGTGTATCTGAGAGGCGTAACCGAACCTTGATGGACATGGTTAGATCTATAATGAATCATGCAACTCTTCCAAAATCCGTTTGGGGCTATGCGCTTAAGACAGCTATTTACTTACTAAACAGAGTCCCGACCAAGGTAGTCTCTACTACTCCATATGAGACGTGGAATAGTAAGAAACCTCATTTATCTCACCTAAAGATATGGGGTTGTCCTGCTTATGTAAAGCGGACTGTATTAGACAAATTGGATGCTAAGACTGATAAATGTCTATTTATTGGATACCCTAAGAAAACGAAAGGTTACCAATTCTATCATCCCTTGGAACAAAAGGTGTTTGTTTCAAGGCATGTTGTATTTCTAGAAAAAGAATTTCTTTTACAAGAAAATAGTGGGAGTAGCATTGAACTTGAAGAAGTTCAGGAAACTCCAATAGACATTACAGAGACACCTATTCTAGACCCATAACCAATAACTCATAATGATGAACTATCAGTTGAACATAAAACAACACCACTTCTTCCTTAGGTCTGATAGGGCATGCAATATTCCAGAGAGATACGGATTTCTCATAAGTGAATCGAACGACGTGTTACTCATTAACGATGACGAACCTATCAGTTATGAAGATGTTCTGAAAAATTCAGAAAGGGATAAATGGCATGAAGCCATGAAGTCAAAAATGGATTCCATGTACAAAAATTAAGTATGGGACTTGGTTAACCCACCTGAAGGGATTAAGCCCATAGGGTGCAAGTGGGGTTTCAAGAAGAAAACCCACATTGAAGGTAATGTTGTTACCTCTAAGGCTAGATTAGTGGCAAAAGGATATCGTCAGAAACAAGGAATTGATTATGACGAAACCTATTCGCCAGTAGCTATGCTTAAATCCATTCGGATGCTCCTGGCCATAGCAGCTCATTATGATTATGAGATATGACAAATGGATGAGAAAACAACTTTCCTTAATGGAAACCTGCTTGAGGATGTATACATGATACAACCTGAAGGTTTCACATCGGTTAATAAAACCAAAGTATGCAAGCTTCGATGATCCATATATGGACTAAAGCAAGCATCCAGGAGTTGGAACATCCGTTTTGATGAGACAATCAAAGAGTTTGATTTCTCACAAAATCCTGACGAACCTTGTGTGTACAAGAAGGTTGGTGGGAGTGCAGTCATATTCCTAGTGTTATATATCGATGACATATTACATATAGGAAATGATATATCAGTCTTACAGTCAGTTAAACATTGGTTGTCGAAAACTTTCTCCATGAAAACCTGGGAGAAGCAATCTATATCCTTGGGATTAGAATCTATAGAGATAGATCAAAACGGTTGCTTGGTGTTTCACAGTCTATATATTTAGACCGAGTGCTAGAAAGGTTTAGCATGTCAGAATCCAAGAAAGGTTTCCTTCCCATCAGGCATGGGATCAACCTTTCGAAGTCTATCTGTCCGCACACAGAAGACGAGAGGATTTGTATGAGTAAGATTCCTTATGCATCCGCGATAGGATCTATCATGTATGCTATGTTATGTACTAGGCCCGATGTATCATATGCTCTGAGCGTCACAACCAGATACCAGTCTGATCCAGGAATGGATCATTGGGCGGCTGTCAAGACAATCCTTAAGTACTTAAGAAACACTAAGGATGTGTTCCTAATATATGGAGAAGGTGATATGGTAATATGTGGGTATACAGATGCCAGTTCCAGACAGATAAGGATGACTCCAAATCTCTGTCTGGATACGTATTTATTTTGAATGGAGGCGCAATAAGTTGGAAGAGTTCCAAGCAAGACACCGTAGCGGATTCTACCACGGAAGCAGAATATATTGAAGCTTCGGAAGCAGCAAAGGTAGCAGTTTGGATCAGGAAGTTTATCTCAGAACATGGTGTGGTTCCAACCATTGATGAAGCAATACCGGTTTACTGCGACAATATTGGAGCTATTTCACAAGCGAAGGAACCAAGGTCTCATCGGCGATCCAAACATGTTCTTCGCCGCTATCATCTGATCAGAGAGATTATAAGTAGGAATGATATACAAATTGAGAAAATTCCCACTTAAAGGAATTTAGCGGATCCTTTAACTAAGGCCTTGCCTCAAAGCATGTTTGAGGGTCATGTTAGAGCCTGTGGTATTGGGTACCGTAGCAATTGACATGAGGCCAAGTGGGAGTTTGTTAGTGATATGAGAGAAGTGTCCTAATGCAATCGCCTTATGATAGTAATCATTTATTTTAATAAATGAATATTCACTATTTGAGTATACATGTTTGTGTATTTGATTGAGATCTTAAACTCATTTACTGAATGCCCGCAATACAATTCACAGCATGAGAGAATTTGTGATGAATTCACAACTAGTGATTATCTCTACATGTGCAATTGTGAAGTATTGAAATTGTCCATAGTCGATGAATTGATAAATACAGACACTATCAATTTTGTCGAGACTAGCATGGGTTATTCTCTAATCAGCTGATTCTCACTGGCTGGTGACATTGAGAGGTCCGGAGATAAACATGAATGCTAGTTAAGGGAACTAGTTCATTGGAGTGACTGGCTGTAAAACTTCATATGGTAGTCTACATATAGATATGTCAGTGAAGTTCTTACTGCAGCTTAAGTGCGATGTTCCTTTGACTTGCGGTGTTCAAGTCATCTTGGTCATGAAGACTTATACTTTGACATCTTAAGCAAGCATCTCCAAGGAGGTGTGGACCCAGGATGATTGGGTATAAGCCTAAGTGCCCGAAGATGTTTGAATAGCCTACAAAGGATTCACCACTCCTTGCGAGGAGATGTATACCCGAGGCCTATGGTCGGATTGTTACTCGAAGCCTCTGTCCAGAGCATGACATGTTCAGAGTACGCATCTCTTAAATACATCAGAGTAATTAGAATCCGTAGGACGAGAAAACGTTACTTAGGCTAGGTGTGACGTAGTCAGCCTAGTGGGGACTGACACACATAGACCATGTCCTGAACCAAGTGGGTATAAGATGGTGAAGGGAATGGGGTACGATTCATTATAGCTGCTGAAGGGTTTCAGAATTGTTTCTGAGGACAACCGTTGATCTTTTGATTAATTGTGGATCATGATGTACTATTAGGTGCCACTCATGATCATTCTATAATTAATTGGTTAATTACAGACGACCGACATAAATCGAAAGCCAATTTAGTCACACGCACTACGAGTAATCCGAGGGATTTAAAACTAGTTATAAATTAGATTTTCCAATCAAGAGAGATTAAGTTTGGATGAGCCAAACGATAAGTCGAATCTGAATTTTTCATAGACGCATCGGAAGCATAAAATGGCTAAGTCTTTTGAAGGCTTAATAGATGAATTAAATAAGTTTAATTCATTGGGGCTTGTCTTGGATGGGCCGGCCAATGAGGGTCTCCATCCTCTTTGCTTGGCCGGCCACATCAAAGGGAGAGAACCAAGTTTTTGGTTCAATTTATAAAATAATCAAGTGTGGTTTGTTTTATAAAATTATGGATGATATACATTTTTTATATAATAAACCAAGGTTTGGTTTATTTTATAAAATCCATCATGGATTGATTTACCATGATAAGGAAATTTATTCCATAGGAGAGAAGATTTTTATCATGAATTAAAATATGATTTTAACCATGATATAAAATCAAACTTGGCATGATGGAATAAGTTATTTCATATTTGAGAGGCTTGATGGTTGAGAGGCCACTATATAAAGGACCCATGGCTAGGCTTGGGTGTGAAAAAAAAATATAGAGATGAAGGCATAGGCTCTCTCCCTCTCTTTCTCTCCTTCTCTTCTCCCCTTCGTGCCGTGCGCCAACCAGCCCCAAGAAGGAGCACCAGCCAGCCATCCTTTTGTGGTTAGTCTTCAAACTTCTCTCTTGGTTTTTCTCGTTGCGTTCTCGGAGAATCTAGTAGTTCTCGAGAACACGAAACTCATGGCTTTGCGATGTCATCCCGAAGATACTCAGCATGGATGCGAACAGAGGCGGAGCTTCCAAGGGATGCTTATGGTTAGATCTCGTCCTTTCCTTCGAGTTACGCGAGGTAATATGTAAATTAGTTTACGTTTCTGCGAAAATTTTAAATATATGATCATGTCTACACAAGATAAAATATCATGCTTAGATGTGTGGTTAAATGATTTAGAGAAATTATTTATGCTAAACCTTCCGCTGCACGTAATTAATTTTAAAATTACGAACCCGCATCCATGTCAACATGCACCCGGTCCCAACATCGACGTCTCGAGATCCAACAATCTCAGAGGCTGAGTAAAAGTCCAACCGGAGGAGCCGATTGACAAAAATGTAACTTCTCCAGAGTGGAGTTGGTGTGGGCGCGTTCCCCGAAAGGGGGAACAGTAGGCGTCGGTTCGACCTAGGATTTCATTTTGAAATCCAAAGTCAGAACTAAGATAGCTCTTCCTATTATCCATGCATTTATTTTTAATATTATATTGTTATTGGACTAACCCTAGTTGCAGGTATGAATGGAATCAGCTGCTGCATCCCAGGCGCCTGAAAGGGTTCAGGCGCCTGGCTTCTTAGGCGCCTGATAGGTATCAGGCGCCCGAGAAGGAGTTTTCCAGCGGATGGAGATACTGAGATGGTAAGTTCGCCATGTCAGCTTCTCAGGCATCCGTGAGTCATCAGGCACCTCAGCAGTCCCAGGTACCCAAGACCAGAGGTAAGGTTTGGCCATGTCTGTGGATAAGCACGCGCCAGATTCGGTAACGTGGCAGATGCCCAGACCCTATCGAGCACCCAAGAACACATTATAAAAGGGGCTTCACACCTTTACTTCAGAACAACAACTTTTCCAACTCAAGCACTGAAGCACGCTCCATCATTCTTTTGTGCTCGAGTTTCCCACATCGAAACGATCAAGATCGATGACACGCTGCTCGAGAAGACTTTGCTATTTCCTCAGTCTCGTCGGTATAATTGAATTTTGTTAATTAATTTTGTGTTCGAATATTCTCACTTGTAAATCATTTTTGAAATATAGAATTGCCTTTCGAAATATAGAATTTTCTATCGAAAACGGTCAAGGTCTATGGGTCTTGGAGTAGGAGCCGTTAAAGTCTCCGAACCAAGTAAAAAAAAAGTGTTAGCATTGTTTTTATTCCCGCTGTGTATTTTCTCTGTTTTCAAAAAATTTAAGTCATCGATATTCACCCCCTCTATCGATTACAATGATCCCACAAGTGATATCAGAGCGGGTGGCTCAATCATGGTGAAACCACCAACTGAGCAAGTTTTCAGATTTAATCATTTTTTTTTGTTCGTAAGATTTTCATTTTTCGAGGTTGGTGCAACACCACTCGAAATTTCTTTTATTATTCTCGTTTTTATTATACCGCACTACTAATCTAACACTAAGTCTTGGAACAAGTTTCTGTTAGTGAACATTTTTAGGTTTTTCCATGTACCCGTCTCTACTTCTGTCCGCGATCCCCGCTCGGCTAAGTCTTTTGCTCAGTCCCCAGGACCAAGACTTCGTGCTCGGCCTCTGAGACTCCCAGATCTCAAGACGTCTGATCCTCGACCCTACTTTACTTCTGTTCGTAGTCCTCGCTCGGCTAAGACTTTGTTGTCCCTGACCAAGACTTCGTGCTCAGTCCCCCGGACCAAGATTTTGGTGCCCAACCCTTGTCCAAGACTTCATGCCCAATTACATGAACCAGGACTTTATGCTCAATCCTGCAGGTCAAGACTTCTTGCCCAGTTTCACTCACTAGGACTTCTTCCACCTAGCTTCACTCACTATGACCCAACTTCACTTCCCAGGATTTCTTCCACCTAGCTTCACTCACTAGGACCCAACTTCACTTACCAGGATTTGTTCCACCTAGCTTCACTTACTAGGATTTTGATCCTTCATAATGATTTCTTTACTAGTCATCTTAATCTTGACTAGACTTCTCTCTGCCAAACATCAAATTATGTTTGGCTTAGTTCTTTAGTCTATCTGACCATGTACGAGTTTAGTCTTTCTGCAAACATTAAATCCTATTTGGCTTATCCCTTGGTCAAACTGACCAACCTTGGGTTCTATTCACTCTACCAAACGTCAGGTACTGTTTGGCTTATCCCTTTGTCAAACTGGTCAAACCTGGGTTTACCCTACCACACATCAGGTCCTGTTTGGTTTAACCCTTGATCACTTTGACTATACCTTCGTATATTGCCTCTGTCATACATCAGGTCCTGTTTGGCTAATCCTTTGTCAAACTGATCATACCTGGGTTTACCCTATCAAACATCAGGTCCTATTTGGCTTACCCCTTGATCATTTTGACTAGACCTTACTATATTGACAAGCATTGAATCACTAGAGGTTGACTGTTCATGACTGATACTCTTTGCACCAACAATCTCCCCCTAACTCTGACACAATTTGAACTTCCCTAACTCTGACACAATCCTAGGAATTGTCTTGACCACAAGAAAATTCCTATGTGTCCTAGGGATTTTCCTATCAAAATAGAGATTTTCAACATATGGTTTGAATTTTGGAAGAATAATAGGTTTCTTGTTTTGGATTCCTCCCCAATTTGACACAATCCCAGGAAACCTTGTCAACTATAAGGAAAACTTTTCTATGTGCCTTGGAGATTTTTCCAAACTCAAGTAATTTTTTTAATGATATTTAGAGACGTTCAAAAGATGAAATGATTTACAAAAAATGCTTTCGAAAATGAGAATATTATGTTTTCAAAAATAAAATGATTTTCAAAATATAGTATTTGATAATATAATATTTTTGAAACCTCTAATGGTTCTTTTAATTTAAAACTCCCCCTAAACCTGACACAGTCCTAGGATGCTTGTTGACTACATGTTGATCTTCCTCTGAGTCTTAGGGTTTGATTCAAAATGAAAAGAAATTACATTAAAAAGAATTTTAAGAAGTATCTTGAAGTTTTTGAAAATATAGTATTTTTGAAACTTCTAATGGTTCTTTTAATTTGAACCTCCCCTAAACCTGACACAGTCCTAGGAAGCTTATTAACTATAAGCTGATCTTCCTCTGAGTCTTAGGGTTTGATTCAAATGAAAAGAATTACAAAAAATAATTTTAAGAAATATTTTAAAGTAATCAGAAATAAAAATACATTAATTTCTTTTGACTTGGACTCTCCCTAAACCTGACACAATCTTTGTAACGACATGGCCCCTCAACCCATTGGCGGCCAAATCAACATTTGGCGGCCCAACAACCTAGCCCCTCAGGCCCAACAACTTGGCGGCCAAATCAACATTTGGTGGCCCAACTATGTCGTCGACCAACAACCGATGTCGACGACCAACAACCGTGTCGTTACTCACTAGGTCTTTCCACCCCTAGCCAGTGGATTTTTGCCTTCCTCAGTATTCGAACTCTAGACCTCCAGGATAAGTACTAGAGTTTATGAATCCTGATACCAATTGAGCTACAACTTAATTGGTATCAGGATTCATAAACTCTAGTACTTATCCTGGAGGTCTAGAGTTCGAATCCTGAGGAAGGCAAAAATCCACTGGCCAGGGGTGGAATGACCTATTGAGTAACGACACGGTTGTTGGTCGTCGACATCAGTTGTTGGTCGACGACATAGTTGGGCCACCAAATGTTGATTTGGCCGCCAAGTTGTTGGGCCCGAGGGGCTAGGTTGTTGGGCCGCCAAATGTTGATTTGGCCGCCAATGGGTTGAGGGGCCGTGTCGTTACAATAAAAGGCGCCTATTTATTGTTACAACTCGGCCCTCGGCCCCTTGGGCGGCCCAACTGGCGGCCCACTTGGCGGCCCAACTGGCGGTCCCTTGGGCGGCCCAACTGGCGGCCCACTTGGCGACCACTTATGTTGTCCACCGACGACCATTGGCCGTGCCGTTACTCACAAGTACTTTCCACCCCTGGCCAGTGGATTTTTGCCTTCCTCAGAATTCGAACTCTAGACCTCCAGGATAAGTACTAGTGTTTATGAATCCTGATAACTCAATTGGTATTCAGGATTCACAAAGAACTAGACTTAAGCCTGGGTCTAGGTTTCGAATCCTGGGAAGGCAAAAATCCACCGACCAGGCGGTGGGAAGACCTAGTATGGTAACAACACGGTCGACGGTCGACGACCCACAGAAAAATAAGGGGTCGCCGAATGGGCCGCCAAATGGGCCGGGTCATTACAATCTTAGAAATTCTTGTAGATCATAAAGAAAAATTCTTATGTGTCTTTAGAGTTTATCCAAATCATAAGAGCAATTAACGCATATTTTAGAAAAATATTTTTGAAAGAATATGATAATCTTTGTAAAAGTATTTTTTGAAAAATATTTTGAAATACATAATAACTTTTTGAAAAACATTTTTCCTAATGCATTTTAAAAGAGATAATAATTTTTGAGCAAAAACTATTTTAAAAGAGATAAATTTTCGAAAAGAATAAAAAAAATAGACTCCCCCAAAACCTGACACCTTCTGGCTACCCTTGTTAACTACAAGGAACTCTACCTAAGTTTCTTAAGGGACTTTAGTGTTGACCTAGACGGTTTGTGTCTAAGTGTAGGTCAAACAACTTTCGAAAAGATATATAATTTTAAAAAATGTATTTATAAACACCCAATCAAGCATGAAATTCTTTAAAATATTATTCTGTTTAATCTTTTTTTTGAAAATAGATATTTAAGAAAATATTCTAAGGATTTTTGAAAACATTTTGAAAATATTTATCAATTGATTAGTCCTTATCATCTCACCCATTCTAAAATGCCGCAGTACAAACAAGCATGGTTGCCTTATGGGTGTTTGTGAGATGCTTGAATAATTTTTCTCAATTTAATAATATAGATTGCTTGACCTTGAGTTAGAATCAAGTTTAGCAATTAGTAACTTAAAAGTAAATTTCAATAATTGGCTTTCAGGTATTAGCGAGGCACAGGGGCCTTCTTTGGCCTAAGCTTTATTGGACCAACAACCCGTTCCTTAGACAAAGCCTTTTAAAGAAATAACACTTTTAATTTACTCTTTGAGAAACTTTGGTCTAACTAGTCTAGGATGTGGCGAGGTAGCTTCGGCTAGTTCCACTAAGCTAGGTCGACCAGGTTGGGTACTCCTTACCCTTACTGACTTCCTAGACCAAGCTTCCCTAACGTACTATCATCTCGCCCCACCTTGGTACTATGTTAGGCAAGTGTCAAACTATCTTTTTCCTATCTAGCTATTCTATGTTATGCACAAAAGTAAATATGAATGACATGACAGATATATATTTAAAAATAGACAGATGCATGAGCATGGCAGTTATTCATGTATCAATCAAGTCAAATCATTTTAATTAGATTTCTAGTCAAGTATCAAATTCTTGATTTTATACAGAACGTATGAACCCGCGAATATGTCAACCCATTTTGACATATTTATCATTCTTAAGTTGATTGTTCCAATTGGGTAGAATTTTACATAGTTTCATAATTGAAGGTAATTAATTGGAATTTTAGTTCATAGATTTTATATAAATTTTGGCTTTTGAATTAGTTTAGTTCATGTATGAATTTTACTTAGTTTATAAGAATTGTGAATAATTATGATTTATGTTTTTAAGAATTATGATTAATTAATATTTAAGCTGTTAAGAATTAATTAAGATTTAAGTTGTCTATAAACTAAAATTTAAATTGTTAAGAATTAAGATTTAAGATTTAATTAAGATTGAAGTTGTTAAGAATTAATTAAGACTTAAGTTGTTAAGAATTAATTAAGATTAAAGTTGTTAATAATAAATTAAGAATTAAGAATTAATTAATAATTAAGAGTTAAATTAAGAATTAAGTTGTTAAGAATTAATTAAGGATTAATTTGTTAAGAATGAAATAAGGCTTAATTTGTTAAATATTAATTAAGGATTAATTTGTTATGAATCAATTAAGGAATAATTTGTTATGAATTAATTAACGATTATGTTGTTAAGAATTAATTAAGGATTAAGTTGTTAAAAATTAATTAAGGATTAAGTTGTTGAGAAAAGTGTCCTAAGGCGATCACCTTATGATTGTAATCATTTATTTTAATAAATGAATATTCACTATTTGAGTATACATGTTTATGTATTTGATTGAGATCTTAAACTCATTTACTGAATGTTGGCAATACAATTCACAGCATGAGAGAATTTGTGATGAATTCACAACTAGTGATTATCTCTACATGCGCAATTGTGAAGTATTGAAATTGTCTCTAGTCGATGAATTGATAAATACGGACACTATCAATTCTGTTGAGACTAGCATGGGTTATTCTTTAATCAGCTGATTCTCACTGGCTGGTGACATTGGGATGTCTGGAGATAAACATGAATGCTAGTTAAGGGAATTAGTTCATTGGAGTGGCTGGCTATAAAACTTCATATGGTAGTCTAGATATACATATGTCAGTGAAGTTGTTACTACAACTTACGTGCGATGTTCCTTTGACTTGCAGTGTTCAAGTCATCTTGGTCATGGAGACTTATACTTTGACATCTTAAGCAAGCACCTCCAAGGAGGTGTGGACCCAGGATGATTGGGTAAAAGCCGAAGTGCCCGAAGATGTTTGAACAACCTACTCCTTGCGAGGAGATGTATATCCAAGGCCTATCATTGGATTGTTACTCGAAGCCTCTGGCTAGAGCATGACATGTTCAGAGTATGAATCTCTTAGATACATGAAAGTAATTAGAATCCGTAGGACGAGAAAATGTTACTTGGGCTAGGTGTGACGTAGTCAGCCTAGTGGGGACTGACACACATAGACCATTCCTGAACCAAGTGGGTATAAGATGGCAAAAGGAATGGGGCACGATTCATTATAGCTGCTGAAGGGTTTCAGAATAATTTCTGAGGTCAACCGTTGATCTTTCGATTAATTGGGGATCATGATGTACTACTAGGTGCCACTCATGATCGTTCTATAATTGGTTAATTATAGACGACCAACATAAATCAAAAGCCTTTTGAGTCACACTCACTACGAGTAATCCGAGGGATTTAAAACGAGTTAAAAATTGGATTTTCCAATCAAGAGAGATTAGGTTTGGTTGAGCCAAACGATAAGTCGAATCTGAATTTTTCAGAGACGCATCGGAAGAGTAAAATGGCTAAGTCAATTGAAGACTTAATAGATGAATTAAATGAGTTTAATTCATTGGGGCTTGGCTTGGATGGGCCGGCCAAAGAGGGTCTCCACCCTCTTTGCTTGGCCGGCCACAACAAAGTGAGAAAACCAAGGTTTGGTTCAATTTATAAAATAAACCAAGTGTGGTTTGTTTTATAAAATTTTGGATGATATAAATTTTTATAATAAACCAAGGTTTGGTTTATTTTTCATGGAAATTAAAATGAACCATGGATTGGTTTATTTTATTTTATAAAATCAATCATGGATTAATTTACCATGATAAGAAAATTTATTCCATAAGAAAAAAGAGACTTGGTTGATTTTTATAATGAATTAAAATATGATTTTAACCATGATATAAAATCAAGACTTGGCATGATGGAATAAGTCATAGATAATTTATATGATAAATTTCTTATGAAAATTTATTCCATAAGAAAAAAAGAGACTTGGCGGTTGAGAGGTCACTATATAAAGGACTCAAGGCAAAGCTTGGATATCACACAAAATAATCGAAGTATTCTTGCCTGGGCTCTCTCCCTCTCCTCCCTTCTTCCTCTTGGCTGACCACAAAGTCTCTTCTCCCTTCTTCTTGCCATGAGCACAAGGAGAAGTACCGAGACGACGAAGTTCTTCCGTTGGGACGATCTTCCTCTCCGGCCATCATCACCTTGTGATTGGGCGCAAGTCATCTTCCTCCTTCTCACCGGAATTGTGATTCCGACCAACCTTGGTGGTGAGTTTTTCTGATGTGATTACTTCTCTCCTGGTTTCTTGTCGCGTTCTCGGAGAATCTAGTAGTTCACAAGAACACGAAACTCGTGGCTTTGCGATGTCATCCCCAAGATACTCGGCGTGGACGCGAATAGAGGTGGAGCTTCCGAGGGACGCTTACGGTTGGATCTCGTCCCTTCCTTCGAGTTACGTGAGGTAATAAGTAAATTAGTTCTGCAAAATTTTAAATATATGTTCATGTGTACACAAGATAAGGTTACATGCTTAGATGTATGGTTAAATAATTTGAGAAATTATTTATGCTAAACCTTCCACTGCGCGTAGTTAATTTTAAAATTACGAACCCGCATCCATGTCAACATGCACCCGGTCCCAACAGTGGTATCAGAGCCGGTTAGTGATCGACATAATCATATAATTGTTTTGCGGAAAACTTTGTCATGATCTCAATTTTGGAAAATTTTTCAATTATGGAAACTTTCTAATTATGGTAAATTTCCGATTTAGGAATTTCAAGGTTTGGAAATCCTCAAGAAATTTCGCAAACTTTTGAAATATCCCTGTTTCTGAAATTTTATGATAATTGTGAAAACCTTCCATTTTTGGAAACTTTCCAATTTTGGAAATTTCCTATTTTTGGAAAATTTTTAATTTTGGAAATACGTACATTTTCTTTGTACCAAAAACTTACAATTATTCTGAAAACCATTTATTTTTGGAAACTTTCCATTTATGGAAAGCTCGCAATTTTGGGCACTTTCATTCAAGAAAACAATTAAGGGAATCTGTATCTTAATTTAATAAGATTTGATTTAGAGAAATCAAAGTCTTAAACATATTATTTCCGAAATTGATTATGATAATTTAGGAAATTGTTTCCCAAAACAATTCCTTGAATAAAGTATGAAATTAGAATTAAGAAATCCGGTTCCTAATTCAATTAATGAGACTTGATTAATTATGTCACATACATACTTTATTAAGGAAATCGTTAGAATATGACATAATTATATGTCATGAATGTGTATAAAAGAAAAGGATGAGACCCAAAACCCCTTACAAAATATTAAGGCCAACACCTTCTATTAATATGGTTAGAACCGGAGTTTTGTTTCTCGTTTGGGTTGATGGACACATCCATGCCCGGCTTGAACCTCAACATGTTCAAACCATGGAATTAGTTTATGATTAATATAGTTGGAGTCAGAGGTCAATCCTTAGTTTTGGTTGTTGGACACATCCAAGCCTGACTAAACGGTTGAATGAGCTCCAACCATATTAAAACTATTTCTTGATTAATGGGTCAGGCTTAAGCTTGGAGCATCGATTTGTTGTGCCACAGCAAAGGTTGATGTAAAGAGAGGTGTAGTTGGGTGCTATGTATATTGTTGCATACTTGTTAATGAGTTAACAACCTAATGATTTATGCAAACATTCAATTAGTTGATAGCATAATGTGATAGTTACATATGTATAATATGTAATCGGTATAATTACCTACCTTCATAGCTAAGAATAACTTGATAGACTCTAGCCATGGTTGTTTTTATCTATGGTTGGATATCAACCTATTTGGACATATTCCTACGATCTCCCGAATTGATAAAAAGGGTTATTCAATTCGAAAAATAAATAGGATTTAATTAATGTATATTGATGCATTCTTTATCATTCTCATCACATAACCTCAATATGTATTTCTAGGATAATCACCTGATCATGTCTTCTCTGAATTTGCATTCCATTTTGGACATCAATAAGTTAACTAAGGACAAAAGGATTGAAAAGGCACTAAAAGGCACTTGCCATCACTGTGGCAAGGAGGGCCACTGGCGAAGAAACACCAAGGTTTATTTTGAGTCCTTGAAGAAGAAGGCATCCGATGCCCCATCCTCTTCAGGCATCTTCGTTATTGAATGTCACTCTATTTCCTCGTACACCTGGGTACTTGATACTGGGTGTAGCTCACATATATGTAATGACATACAGGGGCAAAGGAATAGAAGAAGACTCGTTAAGGGAGAAGCGAATTTGCGAGTTGGAAATGGAGCAATGATTGCTGCTATTGCCATCAGAACATATTTGCTAAAGCTCCCTACTGGACTTGTCTTAGAATTGGATAATTGTTATTTTGTTCCTTCGTTAATAAAGAACATTGTATCTATTTCATGCTTGAATGAAAAGGGTTACCATTTAACTATTAATAACAATTGATGTTACATAACTTTAAACGGCGTTATTTATGGGACCGGAACTTTATGCAATGGTATCTACACGTTAGATTTATCCGGTGACGTTTTCAATATCGAAGTTAGCAACAAACGTGCTCGAATAGATAATCAAATAGACTCCTACACGTGGCATTGTCGTCTTGGCCATATAAGCAAGAAACACATGACCAAATTACACCGATGTGGAATTCTGGAATCATTTGAACCTGGTTCATTTGATACATGCGAATCATGATTAAAAGCCAAGATGGCCAAATTACCCTTTTCTGGAAAAGGTAAACCAGTGGGAGAATTGCTTGGTCTAATACATACTGATGTATGTAGACCAATGTCAACTCTTGCACAAGGAGGCTATTGCTACCTCATTACCTTTATCGATGATCACTCACGATTGGGGTATGTGTTCTTAATGAAACGCAAATCTGAAGCTTTTGAGAAATTCAAAGAGTTCAGAAGTGGAGTAGAGAAACAACTTGGCAAAAGTATTAAGATACTTCGATCCGATCGGGGTGGTGAATACTTAAGTCAAGAGTTTCAAGATTATCTTAGGGACAATGGGATATTGTCTCAATGGACTCCGCCATATACACCATAACATAATGGTGTATCTGAGAGGCGTAACCGAACCTTGATGGACATGGTTAGATCTATGATGAATCATGCAACTCTTCCAAAATCCTTTTGGGGCTATGCGCTTAAGATAGCTGTTTACTTGCTAAATAGAGTCCCGACCAAGGTAGTCTCTACTACTCCATATGGGACGTAGAATAGTAAGAAACCTCATTAATCTCACCTAAAGATATGGGGTTGTCCTGCTTATGTGAAGCGGCCTGTATCAGACAAATTGGATGCTAAGTCTGATAAATGTCTATTTATTAGATACCGTAAGGAAACGAAAGGTTACCAATTCTATCATCTCTTGGAACAAAAGGTGTTTGTTTCAAGGCATGATGTATTTCTAGAAAAAGAATTTCTTTTATAAGAAAACAGTGGGAGTATCATTGAACTTGAAGAAGTTCAAGGAACTCCAATAGACATTACAGAGACACCAAGTCTAAACCCACAACCAATAACTCATAATGATGAGCTATCAGTTGAACCTAAAACAACACCACTTCTTCGTAGGTCTGATAGGACAAGCAATATTCCAGAGAGATACAGATTTCTCATAAGTGAATCGAACGACGTGTTACTCATTAGCGATGATGAACCTATCAGTTATGAAGATGTTCTAAAAAATTCAAAAAGGGATAAATGGCTTGAAGTCATAAAGTCAGAAATGGATTCCATGTACAAAAATCAAGTATGAGACTTGGTTAACCCACCTGAAGGGGTTAAGCTCATAGGGTGCAAGTGGGTTTTCAAGAAGAAAACCGACATGGAAGGTAATGTTGTTACCTTTAAGGCTAGATTTGTGGCAAAAGGATATCGTCAGAAACAAGGAATTGATTATTGCAAAACCTATTCGCCAGTAGCTATGCTTAAATATATTCGGATGCTCCTGGCCATAGCAGCTCATTATGATTATGAGATATGGCAAATGGATGTGAAAACAGCTTTCCTTAATGGAAACCTGCTTGAGGATGTATACATGATCCAACCTGAAGGTTTCACATCGGTTAATAAAACCAACGTATGTAAGCTTCGACGATCCATATATGGATTAAAGCAAGTATCCAGGAGCTGGAACATCCGTTTTGATGAGACAATCAAAGAGTTTGATTTCTCACAAAATCCTGACGAACCTTGTGTGTATAAGAAGGTTAGTGGGAGTGCAGTCGTATTCCTAGTGTTATATGTCGATGGCATATTACTTATAGGAAACGATATATTAGTCTTACAGTCAGTTAAAATTTGGTTGTCCAAAACTTTCTCCATGATAGACCTGGGAGAAGCAACCTATATCCTTGGGATTAGAATCTATAGAGATAGATCAAAACGGTTGCTTGGTCTTTCACAATCTACATATATAGACCGAGTGCTAGAAAGGTTTAGCATGTCGGAATCCAAGAAAGGTTACCTTCCCATCAGGCATGGGATCAACCTTTCGAAGTCTATGATTTTAACCATGATATAAAATCAAGACTTGGCATGATGGAATAAGTCATAGAAAATTTATATGATAAATTTCTTATGAAAATTTATTCCATAAGAAAAAAAGAGATTTGGCGGTTGAGAGGCCATTATATAAAGGACTCATGGCAAGGCTTGGATATCAATCGAAATAATCGAAGTATTCTTGCCTGGGCTCTCTCCCTCTCCTCCCTTCTTCCTCTTGGCCGGCCACAAAGTCTCTTCTCCCTTCTTCTTGCCGTGAGCACAAGGAGAAGAACCGAGGCGATGAAGTTCTTCCGTTGGGATGATCTTCCTCTCCGGCCATCATCACCTTGGGATTGGGCGCAAGTCATCTTCATCCTTCTCGCCGGAATTGTGATTCCGGCCAACCTTGGTGGTGAGTTTTTCCGATGTGATTACTTCTCTCTTGGTTTCTTGTCGCGTTCTCAGAGAATCAAGTAGTTCTCGAGAACACAAAACTTGTGGCTTTACGAAGTCATCCCGAAGATACTTGGCGTGGACACGAATAGAGGCGGAGCTTCCGAGTGACGCTTACGGTTGGATCTCGTCCCTTCCTTCGAGTTATGCAAGGTAATAAGTAAATTAGTTTACGTTTCTGCAAAATTTTAAATATATGATCATGTCTACACAAGATAAGGTTGCATGCTTAGATTTGTGGTTAAATAATTTGAGAAATTATTTATACTAAATCTTCCGCTGCATGTAGTTAATTTTAAAATTACGAATCCGCATTCAGGTCAACATGCACTCGGTCCCAACAAATTAATGTTTTCATATTATCCCTAGAATTATTAGAATAGTATTATCAATATTATCTCCAAAAATGTTAATTAAAGTTTCCTTATTATCCTAAGAATTATCAGAATTATTGGAATAATTATTAATTAAAATTTCATCACTATCCATAGAATTATTAGAATTATCAGTAAGATTATTAATTAAAATCTCATCACTATCCTTAGAATTATCAAAAATATCAGAAATATTATTAATTAAAGTATTAGAATTAATTTCAAAAATTATATAATTAATATTAAAGATTAAGAAATTAATATTCAGTATTTTATTATTATCTCTCCCTGCACTTAAAATAGATAAATGAAATTTAAGAAAAAACATAATTAAAATTTACCTTTTTCACCCTTGGCTCCCCCTCAATTCCTGGCCTTCTTTTCTCCATCGACGGTGAGTCTGATCAGAGTCACCTGCTCTGATACCAATTGTTGGATCGGTGGCGGTCGATATGGGGGGGGGGGGTGAATATCGACTTACACTTTTCGTACAACTTTTTCGTTCAATCAATCGCCATTCTATCAAAATGTTAGTACGTAGTGGAATAATAAATAAAGAAAATAAAATACTAGTAGACACGCGAGATTTATTTACTTGGTTCCCAACCTGTTGGGACCGGGTGCATGTCGACAAGGATACGAGTTCGTAAAATTTTAAATTTTTACGTGCAGCGGAAGAATTTGCATAAAATAATTTCTCAAATTATTTTAACATCGTATCTAGCATGCAACCTTATGGTGTGTTGACATAATCATAAAATAAAACTTTGCGGAAAAGTAAACTAATTTACATTATACCTCTCGTAACTCGAAGTAAGGGACGAGATCCAACCGTAGCGTCCCTTGGAAGCTCTGCCTCTATTCGCGTCCACGCCGAGTTCTCTTCGGGATGACTTCACAAAGTCATGAGTTTTGTGCCGACGAGAACTACTAGATTCTCTATAGGCACAACAAGGAAGATCAAGAGAAGAAAAGGAAACTAACCAACGAAGTAACGGAATCGAATTCCGAGAGAGAGGGAGATGTGATCCGCTTCTTCTTCTTCTTGGTTGGTTTCTTCTTCTCCTTGAAGCTCACGGCAACACCTTGCCTTGGTGTAGGTTGGGCGCCGGCCCTAATGGAGCTAGGGTGGCCGCCGGCCCTAATGGAAGGGAGGGGGAAGGAGGAGAGAAGAGAAGAGAGAGAGGGAGATGTGATCCGCTTCTTCTTCTTCTTGGTTGGTTTCTTCTTCTCCTTGAAGCTCACGGCAACACCTTGCCTTGGTGTAGGTTGGGCGCCGGCCCTAATGGAGCTAGGGTGGCCGCCGGCCCTAATGGAAGGGAGGGGGAAGGAGGAGAGAAGAGAAGAGAGAGAGGGAGAGCTCTATTTCGATTATCAAAATCTTAGGAATCCAAGGCTTGCCTATGGTTCCTTATATAGTTGCTTCTCCCTTGCCAAGTCTCCTCTTAACCGAATTAACGGAATTAGTTATCATAAGAAATTTATCCTATAAATTCTCTTATGAATTATTCCGTTTAAACCAAGTTTTATTATAACTAACTTTATAATAAAACTAATTAGTTATCATAAGAAATTTATCCTATAAATTCTCTTATGAATTTTATTATAACTAACTTTATAATAAAACTAAAATTTTATTATAACTAACTTTATAATAAAACTAATTAATTATCATAAGAAATTTATCCTATAAATTCTCTTATGAATTATTCCGTTTAAACCAAGTTTTATTATAACTAACTTTATAATAAAACTAATTAGTTATCATAAGAAATTTATCCTATAAATTCTCTTATGAATTTTATTATAACTAACTTTATAATAAAACTAATTAATTATCATAAGAAATTTATCCTATATATTCTCTTATGAATTATTCTGTTTAAACCAAGTTTTATTATAACTAACTTTATAATAAAACTAATTAATCTCTCCTTTTATTATGGAATAAATTTTATAAGAAATTTATAATCTTTCTTATTATGGAAAAATCAATTCATAATTGATT
Organism: Boesenbergia rotunda; assembly: GCA_024364735.1. Taxonomy (NCBI): domain Eukaryota; kingdom Viridiplantae; phylum Streptophyta; class Magnoliopsida; order Zingiberales; family Zingiberaceae; genus Boesenbergia; species Boesenbergia rotunda. The sequence continues at coordinate 18,190 of JAGFNQ010001329.1, read as the reverse complement.
TTATAAAATTAAAATAAACCAATTCATGGATTATTTTAACTTCCATAAAAAGAATAAATTTCTATAAATTTATTTATATAAATTTCTTTATACAAATTTATTTATCCATAATTTATAAAATAAATCGCGCTAGATTTATTTTATTAATTAAACCAAAATTAATTGGTTTACTCCCTCTATTGTGGCCGGCCAACCAAGGAGGGTTGGTACCCTCTTTGGCAGGCCCAAACCGAGCCGAACCAACGCGAATTAAACTCATTTAATTCGCCCAAAAAGCCTTCAAAAGACTTAGCCATTTTTAGCTTCCATTGCGCCTCTGATTAACTCAGATTCGACTTATTTCTCTTGATCGGAAAATTCAATTTTCAACTCGTTTTAAATCCCTCGGATTACTCGTAGTGCGTGTGACTAAATAGGCTTTCGATTTATGTTGGCCGTCTATAATCAACAAATTATAGAACGATCATGAGTGGCACCTAGTAGTACATCATGATCCCCAATTAATCGAAAGATCAATGGTTTGACCTCAGAAGAAATTATTCTGAAACCCTTCAGCAGCTCTAATGAATCGTGCCCCATTCCCTTCACCATCTTATACCCACTTGGTTCAGGACACGGTCTATTTGTGTCAGCCCCCACTAGGCTGACTACGTCACACCTAGCCCAAGTAGTGTCTTTCTCGTCCTTTGGATTTCTAGTTACTCTCATGTATTTTAGAGACTCGTACTCCAAACATGATATACTCTAGCCAGAGGTTTTGAGTAACAATCCGACGATAGGCCTGGGTATACATCTCCTCGCAAAGAGTGGTGAATCCTTTGTAGGCTGTTCAAACATCTTCAGGCACTTCGGCTTATACCCAATCATCCTGGGTCCACACCTCCTTGGAGATGCTTGCTTAAGATGTTAAAGTATAAATCACCATGACCAAGATGACTTGAACACCGCAAGTCAAAGGAACATCGCACTTATGCCGCAGTAAGAACTTCATCGACATATCTATAGATAGATTGCATATGAAGTCTTACAGCTAGTCACTCCAATGAACTAGTTCCCTTAACTAGCACCCATGTTTATCTCCGGACATCCCAATGTCACCAGCCAGTGAGAATCAGCTGATTAGAGAATAATCCATGCTAGTCTCAACAGAATTGATAATGTCCGTATTTATCAATTCATCGACTAGGGATATTTTCAATACTTCACATTTGCACATTTAGAGATAATCACTAGTTGTGATCCCATCACAAATTCTCTTATGTTGTGAGTTGTATTGCGGACATTCAGTAGATGAGTTTAAGATCCCAATCAAATACACAAGCAAGTATACTCAAATAGTGAATTATCAATTATAAAATTAAATGTTTTACAATCATAAGGCGATTGCCTTAGGACACTTCTCTCATATCACTAACAAACCCCTAGGGTCAGTACGTCCAAGGCCTATGTACTCGGCATGAGCCCACTATTGGTCTCCTTTCCGGAATTTCCGGAGGCGGAGAAAACCCGTCTTACACTTTGAAATTCAACCACAAATATAATGAAAAATTACAACTTATAATTAATAGAGATTAAAGAGAATATTAGATTGAAATCAAATGGGGTTGGCCAAACAAACATGAAGCTAATAGAATAGTTTGCATCAAGAAGTGAAGGGGTGGGGAAGGCATATGGTTTTCTCAAAGCAACTATTGACAAACCACATGGGGTGGGATCATTATGGAGGCCAAAAATCATGCCAAAGCACCGGGTTACTATATGGTTACTTGCACAAAGAAAGCTACGTACGGAGGATAGAATGGATTTTGTAGAAAACAAGCTTTGTTTGATGTGCCGTCAAGCGGAGGAGACAATAGATCATCTTTTTTTTTTTGCATGTTCTTATGCTAGTACCTTATGGAAAAGGATACAACAATGGTTGAGCATAAATTTCAGATTTAAGATGGTAGAAGAGCTTCTCCATGTAATGGGACAGCGGTACAAAGGAATGGGAAGAATGGTCAAAGCTACACACCTTGGCGTCTCTAGTGCAATATATCTTATTTGACGGGCAAGGAACAAATGCAGATTTGAGGGGGCAACAACCAACATAGAGGACGCTTTTTGGAAGGTCCAGATTCATGTGCACCGGTTTATGGACCTCACCTCTACATAACCTCATGATAGAGTAAGCAAGTGGAGGTTACTATGTGTTGTTATGCTCCTGTTTTGAGCAGTTTTTTCCTTGATGTTTGCTGTGATTTTCGCCCAATATGGCATGTTTTGTGAGTGTATTGTGCTCATGTGTGGGCTGTGATTTGTGTGTGATGATGTGCCCATGTGTAGGCTGGGATTTGTGTGATGCACTGCCCATATGTGGCTGTGATGGTGTGTGAGATGTCGCCCATGTGTGGGTTGTGAAGCTGAGTAAGTGATGTGAGTTTTTTATGTACACTAATGTGAAGGGGCTGATCTGATGTGTTTTTTTCTCATGTGCTAAGTGAATGATCTCCCTCACTACACTTTTTAATATATAAACCATTTCAAAAAAAAATACAACTTATAAATTAAAAGCAAACCAAACAAACTCGACGATCCCGACTAGTCTAGAACTCCAAAGCATCGCACATTTCCTCTTGGAGCCTTCTTTATCGCAAAGCTTCGCCTTGAGCACTTTTTCTTTACACAGAATGAATGAGCAGATGGAAAACATGATATATTGAAGTGAGGGGTCGAACCCATTTTTATACTAGGTTCTCGGGTGTCTAGGGTCAGTACGTCCAAGGCTAATGTACTCGGCATGAGTCCACTATTGGTCTTCTTTCCGGAATTTCTGGAGGCGGAGAAAACCCATCTTACACTTTGAAATGCAAGCACAAATATAAAGAAAAATTACAACTTATAAATTAAAAGCAAACCAGCCAAACTCGATGATCCCGACTAATCTGGAACTCCGAAGCATTGCACATTTCCTCCTGGAGCCTCCTTTGTCGCAGAGCTTCGCCTTGAGCACTTTTGCTTTACACATAATGAATGAGTAGATGGAAAACATGATATATTAAAGTAAGGGGTCGAACCCCTTTTTATACTAGGTTCTCGGGCACCTGATAAGCTTCTGGGGCTCCTCACATACGGTCAAAATTGATACGTTAGTGAACTCGGCGCAAGGATAACATCAGCCTCTCATGCACCTGGTATCACTCAGGTGCCTGATAAGCCATATGCCCCTGGGATTCAGGCACCTGGGAACCCCTTTTCTCAGGTACATATTTGTTTTGTGTTCTGCTCTCCTATCTTGCCTCCAACTCTAGGTACCTACAAGACAACAAAACACACAACAAAATAAATAATCTTAAACCTTAATTGATTGGTTCTGACTTTGGATTTCAACTGAAATCCTAGGTCGAACTGACACCTACTTTTCCCTTTCTCGGGGAATGCGCCCTCACCTACTCCACCCTAAAGAAGTTACCTTTCGCCAATCGGGACCTTCGGTTGGACTTTTGCTCAACCTCCGAGAACCTGAGTCTCGAGATGTCCAACGTCGACTCGTCTCAACTTCTGTCCGCGATCCTCGCTCGGCTAAGCCTTTTGCACAGTCCCCCAGACCAAGACTTCGTGCTCGGCCTTCGAGACTCCCAGATCTCGAAACGTCCGATCCTCATCTCGTCTCTACTTCTGTCCGTAGTCCTCGCTTGGCAATGACTTCGTTGCCCGATCCCCAACCAAGACTTCATGCTCAGTCTCCCAGACCAAGACTTCTTGCCCAACTTCACTCACCAGTACTTCGTCCACCTAGCTTCACATACTAGGATTCAACTTCAGTCACTAGGATTTCTTCCACCTAGCTTCACTCACTAGGACTCAGCTTCACTCACCAAGATTTTTTCCACCTAGCTTCACTTACTAGGATTTCGTTCCTTCATAATGACTTCTTTGCTAGTCATCTTAATCCTGACTAAACTTCTCTCTGCCAAACATAAAGTCATGTTTAGCTTATACCTTAATCAAACTGACCTACCTTGGGTTCTATTCACTCTGCCAAATATCAGATCCTGTTTGGCTAAACCCTTTGTCAAACTGATCAAACTTGGGTTTACCCTACCAAACATCAGGTCCTGTTTGGTTTAACCTTTGATCACTTTGACTTGTCCTTAGTATATTGTCAAATATCGACACACTTGAGGTTGATTGTTTATGACTGATGCTCATTGCACCAACAGGAGGAGGTCAACTCAAGCTCCTTGACTGAGACCATTCAGGAAGGAACCTCAACTCAAGTTTAACATCTTGAGGAAGAGAATTCATCCTTGAAAACTCATGTGAAGGAACTTCAAGTTTCACTAGAACGGTTTACTTTGGATTCCAAGAATCTTGACATGATTCTTGGAAAATAGAAATCCGTTCTAAACCGATTCAGACTTGGTTACCTAACCAACTCATGATAGAGATCCTATTATTCTGTTTTGAACCAAACTAGAACCCGAGTCCAAGCATGGGTCCCAATGTTAATCTTGACTAATCAAGTAGGACCAAATCACTATTGGATCCCCAAGGATAAGATTCACATATTAGATAGTCCATATTGAGCCTTTAGTCCAGGGGGAGCCAATAGAAAAACTATCTAGTCAAGGGGGAGCCAATAGAAAAAACTATCTTCATAATTAGATGATCTTTAGAATGCTTCTCTGAATTTTTGTTTGATACTTGTTTATTTATATACTACAAAAATGTCATGCTAAGGATTAGAAATGGTTAGATAAGGACCTGACTTGATTGAAACTTACACAACCTAGTTTTAGGATGGGGTGAGATGATAGTACGTTAGGGAAGCCTATCTAAAGAGTCAGGTAGGGTAAGATGTACCCTATTTGGTCTTTTTAGTTTGGTGGAACTAGCCAAAGCTGCCTTGCCACATCCTCGACTAGTTAGATCAGGGTTTCTCAAAGAGTAATTTGAGAAAAAAAATTTATTAAAAGACTTTGTCTAGGAAAGAGTTGTTACTCTGATAGCCAAGAAGGCCCATGTGCCTCGCCAAGACCTGGAAGCCGATTGATGAAATCTATTTTCAATTTACTAATTGTTAAACTTAAATCTAACGCAAGGTTCAATTAAATCATAATTTTAACTTAAATTTTAAGGTAAAATTAATGCATCTCACAAAATAGATTAGGATATTCTGTTTTATCACTTAGAAATGGGTGAGATGCAAAGGACCTAAAAGTTTAGTCTAACCCAACCAACCTTACAAATTGTATTAATTTCACCTTTAAGTTATTAAACCTAATTTTTTAAAATTCAACTTAATAAAATTTCAAAATCCAACTTAACTATTTTTCAAAATCCAACTTAAACAACTTTTCAAAATTAATTCAACCTTAACATTTTTCAAATTTAACTTAACAATTTTTCAAATTAAGCTAATGAAGCTAAAACCTATATCACAGAAATACCCATAGGTGTAACTTGACTGATAACTCAAATTGAGTGAGACAGACTAGGCAGTGAAACTCAATCAATTTATCCTTATACTTCTACATGAAAGGATCGAAATCATGGTTGTTTATGTGTAGGAATATAAATATTTGGACAAGTGAATGTTGAATAGTGGATGCTCCAGACATATGACTGGAGATAAATGGATGTTCACCAAAATCAAGTACAAGAATCTAGGTAAATGGCATATGGCAACAATGCCACACTAAAGGTAATTGGTTCAAGTAATATTGAACTAAACATTGATTTCATTATTTAAAAGGTGATAATTTTAAGTTTAACTTACTTATTATTAATCAATTATATGATACTGGATATGTGTTGGTTTCGGTCATGCATGGGAATCCTCTCCATGTCCCTGGATTAAAATTTTATTAATTAACACAAATCTGGATGGAGATGAATTACCCAAGCAACCGATTCATCATCGTACTAATCAACTTGAGTGGCCGCTTGAACAAACTTGTTGTTCAAGCAATCGAACTAGTCTAGTCAACTAGCCGCAGAATAGATGATGAATAGATCGTCGATTTTTGTGTTTATCATCGGGGTCCATGTTAATAATTAACATAAGATAATTAAACAAGAACAAAAGGAACTAAACAAGAAGTATACCTCTTGTTTACCTCGCGATCGTCTATTGTATGTCCTACCCTCTTCTTGGATGTCATGTGGGCGACGATCTTCCAAGAAACAAAGTCACCAAGGCATAACCATAGCTCCCTTCTCCTTTCTTCTTCCTTGTGCCGAAACCCTAGCCTCCTTGTGCTTGCGCCGTCGGCCAAAAAAGGAAGGAAAGCTTCCTTTGATTGCTTGCGCCGGCTCCAAGTGATGAAGGGGAGGAAGTAGAAGAATAAGAAGAAGAAGAATAGAAGGAAACTTAAGCCCTAGTCACCCTCTTCTCCTCTCCCTTGCTTGCGGCGCTGAGCACCACAAAGGGGAGAACTCTCCTCCTTGCGCCGCCAACTCCTTCTTCTTCTCTTCTTACCGCCGCATACCACAAGGGAGAAGATGATCTCCTCCCTTAGCTTGAGGTCGCTAGCCACTAAAGAAGAAGAGATGGAGAGAAGAGAGGAAGAAGAAAGAAAGCTTCTTCCTCCTTCCATCTGCCGGCACAACCCTAACCCTAGGAGAGAGAGGATGAGAGGAGAGAATTGAAGGCTTAGGATTTAAGTTGTGATTAATTGTATAACTTGGTCTCATGACTCATGAGGTATTTATAGGCTACAATAGAGACCATGAGGAGGAGTTGGGTCTTGGCCTCCTAATGGATCAAAGCCCGATCCATTAATGATAATCCATTCCACTAAAGGATTATCATTGCTAACCCCCATAAATAAATATGGGCTTCACCTATTATGTGTACAAATTTCTCCGTGTTTAAGATCTCAAATGTCCATTAATTAATTAAATTACTGATAATTTAATTAATTAATATCAAACTCCATGAGTAGTACCACTCAACCTTATCATTATGTCGGACCAAGTCCACCTGCAGGATTTACATGATGAACATTATGAGCTCCTCAAGGGGGCATCATCATCCTAATATATAGGACATGGTTTCCTTCTATAATTAATGACACACCATGTAAATAATATTATTTCCCAATTTACCGGGCCTATCGATTTAACAAATAAATCTCGTCCACTGGTAAATCGAAGAAATAAATATTAAGTACATGTGCTCGTTATTATATCGGGATTAAGAGCATGTATACCATAATATCTGAAGTCTGATTCAATTATATAGTCAGTATAAATTGAATCCCCTCTATATTAGTCTTGCTCAATACACACAAAGTGTACTAGTGTAACTCTATGATCAAGATAGACCAATACCAAATTACACTACAACCATGCCAATGGTTTGTCCAAAACCATCTCGGTTGTGAGCCTTTACTTATACTCTACAAGAGACTGATAACATGATCTTCTATGTGAGACCACACACCATATTATTTATAATGTAAAGTATTAGACAATATGCACACATATAAAATGCAAACAATGATCATGTGATTTTCATTCCAAAATATAGATGTTCATATAAAAGCTAGACTTTTTGTATACAACCTAACAATATGTAGTTACTTTCACTAACTTAGATTGCCTTATTAAGAGCCTACAAGATCCAGAAATAACCCTTAAGGAAATTAGGAAAAATAATGTTTATATTATTAACCTACCATCCACACCTAAATGTTTTTTCTAACCCAACTAGAAGAAACTAATTTATGGCATACAAGACTAGGTCACACTCACATGAAATTAATTTCAAAACTAAGCCAAATTAGACTAGTTAAGGGTATCCCTAAACTTAGAAACTTTGAAAATTCAATCTGTAACCCATGTTAACAATCAAAACAAACAAAAACAACCTATAAACCTGTCTAGTCAGACTTAACCCAAGCTACACATGATCTCCTACTCCTAGACCTATTTGATTCTCATGGAGCCAAGTCACTAAATGAAAATCGATACTGCTTAGTAATTATTGATAATTATTCTAGATTTACCTGGGTTAGATTATTGAAAATCAAAGATGAAACATTTGAAATATTTAACAATTTAGGTAAAATACTTGAAAAAATGATACAAAAATCAAAAGAATTAGAAGTGACCGGGGGGGGGGGGGGTTTGAAAATCTAAAATTTAATAAATTTTATAAAATTAATGGATATGCCCATGAATTCCCCAACTAAATGGGATAGTTGAAATGGAAGTAGGACTCTTCAAGAAGCTGCTAGGACCATGCTTAACGAATATAATCTATCCAATCAATTTTGGGCAAAAGCAATAAATACAACTTGTTACATTCAAAATAGGGTCGTAATAAATAAAAGACACAATAAAACTCCCTATAAAATTTATTACCACAAACTACCTAATTTATATTATCTAAAAGTTTTTGGGTGTAAGGTACATATCCTAAATACTAAAGATTACTTAGGAAAATTTCAATCAAAATCAACCCCAAGGATTTTTGTAGGGTACTCAACCATAAGTAAGCAATATAGGATCTATAATAAACATACCCTTAAAATTGAAGAAACCACAAATATAATATTTGATGAAGAAATTGTAACAACATCGACTAATTTACCTAAACCAATCAACATAACCAAATTACCAAATGTTCAACCAAGACTAAATATTTCACATCAAGATCTAAAAGAATGTGAATGAGTAATTGAACCAACTCAAATAATTGAACCAATAATTGAACCTTAACCTGAACATCTTGAATCATATTCTAGGACCAGGTCAAATCATCCAATAGATCAAATCTTAGTGGCCCAACCTTAGGTGTTAGAACACAATCATCCTATAGGAACCTATGTCAAGTTGTCCTGATTTCTAAGATTGAACCCAAGACCATAGAATAAGCTTTACTTGACCCAGACTAGATCATAGCTATGCAGGATGAGTTAGCTCATTTTGAAGAAACCAAGTCTAGGACTTAGTACAAAACCAGAAGATAAGACTATGATAGATTCTAAGTGGGCTTTTAGGAATAAGCTGGATGATAATGGAGAAATAATGAGAAATAAAGTCCGCTTAGTGGCTAAAGGATTTGGTCAAGTTGAAGGATTGAACTATGATGAAACCTATGCACCTATAGCTAGATTAGAATCAATTAGGATGTTTTTAGCTTATGCAACTCATAAGGGATTCATATTATATCAAATTGATGTTAAGTCTGCTTTTTTTAAATGGATTTATAATGGAGGAAGTCTATGTAAGTCAACCTCCAGGTTTTGAGGATTTAGAACATCCTAATTATGTTTTTAGACTTAAAAAGACCCTATATGGACTTAAATAAGCAGCTAGAGCCTGGTATGAAAGACTATCCAATTACATAATTTCTAAAGGGTTGAACCAAGGCCAAATTGACCCAACCCTGTTTGTTAAATCGTTAGAAAATGACATCTTCATTGCCCAAATTTATATAGACGATATAATTTTTGGATTGCTCACCCAACACAAATGTCTTAAAATAATTCATAAAAGTAATGGAAAGTAAATTTGAAATGAGCCTTATAGGTGAACTAACCTTTTTCTTAAGACTTCAAATTAAATAAACTACAGATAGAAATTATGTTAATTAATTTAAAAATACAAAAGAACTAATTAAAAAATTCAGAATGGAAAACTCTAAATCATAAATATCTTGATGGCAACAAATATTAAAATAAACCCAGAAGGAAAACTAGTGAACTTGCAGCATTTTAGAAGTGTTATATGTTGGTTTTGGGGTTGTTCGCGTGGGAAACCTCCCCATGCCTCCGGATTAAAATTTCTTCAATCTGAATGGAGAACAATATCACAAACAACCGTCTCATCGTCGTGCTAACCGATTCAAGTGACCGCTTGAACAGCATTGTTCTTCAAGAAATCTAGCTCGTCTAACCGATTAGCCGCGGAATAAACGATGAATGGATCGCTAGTTTTTGTGTTTATCATTGGGGTCCATGTCATAATATAACATACAATAATAAACAAGATCAAAGGAACCAAAACATGATGTTATACCTCTTGTTTACCTCGCGATCTTCTAATGTATGACCCAACCTCTTCTTGGACGTCGAGTGGGCATCAATCTTCCAAGAAACAAAGTCACCAAGCCCCCCTTCTTCCTCCTCTAAGCATGCGCCGGAAGCATAGGGCTTCAAGGGTTGCAGCTGGCCACCAAAAGAAGAGAGTTCACCCTCTTCCTTGCTTGCGCCGATCACAAAGAGAAGAAGCACCTTCATTCCGCTAGCCCTAGGGAAGAAGAAAGGAAGAAGATGAAGAGAAAGTGAAAACTTTCTCACACACCAATCCCTAGCCGATCAAACTCCTTCCTCTTCTCTAGCTTGCGGCGGCAAAAAACAAAGGAGAACCTTTTGTTGCCTCCGACCACTTCCCTCTCTACTTTGTTTTGTTCACCCAAGGAAGGAAGAAGAGGAGAGAAGAGAATTGAGGAAGAAGAATGAAAACCTTCTTCCTTCTCTTCTCCCTAGTTGAAAACTTCTTCCTTGCCATGTAGCCGACGCCGCCCAACCCTAGGAGAGAGAGAGGAGGGAGGAGAGAAATGAAGAGAGGCTTAGGGTTCTATTGGATGCCTTGGCCTCATGCCTCATGAGGTATATATACGCTACAATAGGGACCATGATCTACCTCATGATCCAATCCATTAATGGATCACCATTGATCTACCTCACCAACCCCCATATTTAAATATGGGCACCACCTATTATGTGTACAAAATTCTCCTCATGTTTAAGATATCAAATGTCCATTAATTTATTAAATTACTGGCAATTTAATGAATTAATATCTAACTCAATGAGTAGTACCACTCAACCTTATCATCATGTCGGACCAAGTCCACCTGTAGGATTTAACATGATGAGCTTTATGAGCTCCTCAAGGGGACATCATCAACCTGCTGCATCAGGACATAGTTTTCTTCTATAATCAATGACACAACATGTAAATAATATTATTTCCCAACTTACCGGGTCTATCAATGTAACAAATAAATCTCGCCTACTGGTAAATCAAAAAATAGATATTAAGTACATGTGCCCGTTATTATATCAGGATTAAGAGCATGTACACCATAATATCTTGTAGCGACCCGCCTTCTCTACCTTCAGACGGATCGTTACTTTCCTCTACTTCTCAACTTTTATACATGACTAAAAGTAAAATGCGGAAATCTTTTTTTTTCTTTTAAATTCTTCTAACAATTATATTCTAACTTAAGTAGTCATGCATGCTACCATATCACACTTTCCTTCTCAAAACTCGTAGTTGATACTTATTGAAACAAGCCTCACCCAACTCAAACTGCCCGTACCAGTCGACTGGTGACGTAGCAGTCGACTGGTACGCCTGTAATCAGAATTACAGGTTTTCGGCTCTTGCTTCTTAAGTCCACCATTAATTCAGTTTCGAGCCATATCAAACTACGACACCATTTCTATACTCTATGTCAGTTTCCTAAACAATTTAGCTAATCAAACGAATCCATAAACTTGAATTTAGGACTTTTATGGAAGAAAATAAACTAAACAAGTTTATATAAATTTTAACAATAGAGTTTGTACCAATCTTGACTCCTATGCATTCATAACGCCAAATACATGTTCTACAACCTTGCTAATGCATTATGAAATGTGATTGCAACTTTTCTAAACATTTTTAAGCAATAAAAACTTGATTCAAAGGGAAATTGATACTATCTTGGCACAAACACCTTTTTCTCTAACAAAGTATCAATATCACTAACTACTTACACTTCTACTCATCCAATGCAATCATAAGGATATGTATGCTAAATGAAATGGCATGGAATCTTTACTCTAAGAAATTGAGCATGTAAAACTATCCAAAACTCAAATACTCTATAATCTCCATAAGCAAGAACTTGAAATTTAAATAAACTTAAACATTGCAATTCAAATAACTAAATTGTCTCGTCTCAAAGATCTCTCCATAATCAGCCACCACACACACTCTACTCAGCACCGCCTCGTCGTCTTCCTTCAGAATTGCTTGCCTTTACCTTTATCTGCAATAAGAGGAAATGCAACTAGTAAGCAAAAAGCTTAGTAAGTACTATCTAGCTCACAAAATCTCGAAATGTGCAAACATGCTTCTAGATCAAACTGAAAATCATATGAGATACTAATATGCTTGAAAGAAAACTAAGAACATGTATAACTCAAAACATGCATACTCAAGCAATAATAAATCTCAATTTACTTTTCTTGGCTCAACTTGAAACTTTAGCTATTCTTTAATTTTTGAAAACTTTCTTAAACTTTAGAAACTTTGCTAAAGCATATACTTGAAAATAATAATCACTTGGATCCACTGAAGACGTAAGTACCATCTCATATGCGCGTTCCCTAAAAGGTTGGGGTAGCGAGCCACCAATCCTAATAGAGCAGACCTTGGTCTACCAGGGCCAAGACCTTGGAATTGGACACCTGGATTTCTTTAACGACGCCCTTGGACGCCGGGTACTGGCCTTATAAAATAAAATAACTTTTCTTTCTTTTCTTTCTTATCTGTAAATGCCTTGGCATTTTCTGGAGCACCTTGCGTGCTAAAATCCCTAAGTCTTGACTTTTGGGGATTTCTTAAGGCCTCGGCCTTTTCTTTTCTTATCTTTATCTTCTCTTTTCTTTTCTCATAGCTTTTCTTGGTCCCTAATCTCATATAGGACACTCAATAAAATATATAAGCATATAATGAACTAAGATCACATGCAAAAACTAAAAACTAAAAGAAATATCTCTTTTAAGAACTTTTAAAGGAAATTCTCGCGGAAAAATCGCCTCTTACTGCAGGTGAGCAGTACTTACATTGATATCTTGGACTTACAACCAAGATTGACGTCTAGGACTCGAGAGAAACTTGAGATCCCGGAGAATTCTTCACGTCTACGCGTTCCTCTCGCCGCGGGGATCCCGAATATAAGATTATCTCTTGGAGAAAAGTCTTGGCCGGCCCTCTAAAGCTTGGTGTGGCGTGCGCACAAGAGAGGAGAGGGAGAGGGGTCGGCGCAACCTTGGGAGAGGGAGAGGGTTTGAGAGAAAATAAAACTTCTCTCTTTAATAACCTATTTATACTTATGGGGCGGATTGACCTAACTACAACATAAATATATGTCTCTCCTTCCTTTTCTGTGCTTGATACCTAGCCCAGCTGGTCGCGCGCTTGTGTGGTCTCGCGGTGGTCGCGGGTTCGATCTCCGGCTGCCCCTTAGTGGTTTTTCCTTTTTTTGGCTTTCTTTCGTTTTTTTCTTTTTCTTTTTCCAAAAATACCAAACGGACTCGGAAAATTCCATAAAAATACTCTAAAAATTCCTAAAAATATCTAGAACATTTCTAAACCATTTCTAAATAATTCTAAGGACTTTAAAAACTAAAAATGGAAATTTTGGGGCGTTATAATCCCTCATACCTTATAAAAAGTTCGTCCTCGAACTTAGAATAATTCTGGATATCTCTCTCTCATGCTGTCCTCACGTTCCCAAGTAGCCTCTTCATGCTTTTGATTCTGCCAGATGACCTTCACTAGTGGCACTTCTTTGTTTCTTAATCTTTTAACTGCTTTGTCCACTATCTGTGTCGGTCTGCTCTCATAACTAAGATCTTCTTGGATCTGTACTGACTGAGGCTGAATCACTTGGCTAGGGTCGTGAACACACTTCTTTAGCATAGAGACATGAAATGTACTGTGGATAGCTGACATATCCTCTGGTAAGTCCAGCTCATATGCTACCTTACCAACCCTCTTTATGATCTTGTAGGGTCCTATGTAGCGAGGACTTAGCTTACCCTTTTTACCAAATCTCATCACTCCCTTCATAGGAGCGACCTTGAGAAATACTGAATCTCCAACTTCGAATTCAAGTGGTCTACGGCGTGTGTCAGCATAACTTTTCTGTCGACTCTGGGCAGTCTCAATCCTCTGGCGGATCGTCTGGATAGCCTGAGTGGTCTCATCTATAAGCTCAGTCTGGCTGTCTAGTCCTGACTCCATCTCTTTCTTCTCACCAGCTTCTTGCCAACATATGGGTGATCTGCATTTCCTGCCATACAATGCCTCATAATGTGCCATCCTGATGGTGGCCTGATAGCTATTGTTGTAGGCAAACTCAGCTAAGCACATAAATTTGCACCAACTACCTTTAAAGTCCAATGCACAAGCCCTGAGCATGTCTTCTAAAATCTGATTTACTCTCTCTGTCTGTCCATCTGTCTGGGGATGGAAAGCTGTGCTGAACTGAAGTCAGGTGCCTAAGGCGTCCTGAACACACCTCCAAAAATGGGAGGTGAATCGCCCATCTCTGTCAGACACGATCGACCTCGGAACTCCGTGAAGCCTGATCACTTCTTTCACGTACAGCTGTGCTAACTGCTCTACCGAATGCGACAACTTGATGGCTAGGAAGTGGGCAGACTTGGTCAACCTGTCCACTATCACCCAAATTGCATCATGTCCATGGGTGGTTCTTGGAAGACCTGTGATAAAGTCCATGGATATTTCTTCCCACTTCCACTCTGGAATGGGAAGTGGCTGTAGAACTCCTCCTGGTCTCTGGTGCTCTGCTTTGACTCTCTGGCAGGTCAAGCAGGTACTGATATATCTGGCCACGTCTCGCTTGAGTCCAGACCACCAGAATCTTTCTTTAAATCTTGGTACATCTTGGTAGAACCAGGATGCATAGAGTAGGGGTACTGTGGGCTTCTTCTAAAATATTCTTCTTAGTTCCTCATCATTGGGGACGCAAAGGCGGTCTCCAAAATAGAGGATGCCACTGTCTGATACTCGAAACTCTGAATGTTCTGCCTCTTGGATCCCCTGCTTGATCTTCTGGATTTCTGGGTCTTGACTTTGCTTTCTTTGTATATCCACAAGCAGGGTTGACTCTAGAGTCAATGCAGAAAGTTGCCCAATTATTACCTCGACTCCAAAATTCTTTATTTCTTTCTGAAGTGGTAGAGACAGTGATGATAAGGACATCAGTGCCGCACAGGATTTTCTGCTCAGTGCATCTGCCACTTTATTAGCTTTACCTGGGTGGTAGAGGATTTCACAGTCATAATCTTTGACCAACTCTAGCCACCTGCGCTGCCTCATATTCAGGTCCTTCTGAGTGAAGAAGTACTTCAAACTCTGATGGTCTGTGAAGATTCTGCACTGCACTCCATACAGGTAATGTCTCCAAAGCTTCAGTGCAAAAACCACAGCTGCTAGCTCAAGGTCATGCGTAGGATAATTCTTCTCGTAGTCCTTGAGCTGTCTGGAGGCATACGCTATTACTTTACCATCTTGCATGAGGACAGCTCCAAGGCCCATCTTGGATGCATCACTGTAGATGTCGAAGGCCTTGTCACTCTCTGGAACAGTCAGGATGGGAGCACTGGTCAGTCTCTTCTTCAGCTCTAGAAAACTGTGCTCGCATTTATCTGACCATTCAAACTTCTTGTTCTTTCTGGTCAAAGCTGTGAGTGGAGAGGCTATCCTGGAAAAGTCCTCCACAAATTTTCTGTAATATCCTGCCAGGCCTAAGAAGCTTCTGATCTCACTGGCATTCTTGGGTCTACACCAGTTGCTGACTGCTTCTATCTTGGCTGGATCAACTTGAATGCCTTCTTTGGATACAATGTGACCTAGGAAGGTCACCTGATCTAGCCAAAACTCACACTTTGAGAATTTTGCATAGAGCTTCTCCTGCTGAAGGATCTGCAGCACTATCCTCAAGTGTGTAGCATGGTCCTCTGGAGTCTGTGAGTATATGAGAATATCATCAATAAATACAATGACGAATTTATCGAGATACTCCCTAAAGATGTGGTTCATCAGCTCCATGAAGACTGCTGGAGCATTGGTTACTCCAAAAGGCATTACTACAAATTCGTAGTGGCCGTATCTTGTCCTGAAGGCCGTCCTGGGGATGTCACTTTCTTTAACCTTTAGCTGATGATACCCAGAACGCAGATCTATCTTCGAGAACACTGTAGCCCCTTTGAGCTGATCAAATAAGTCATCTATTCTAGGAAGGGAGTACTTGTTCTTGATGGTCACCTTGTTTAGAGCTCTGTAGTCTATGCACAGACGCATAGACCCATCCTTCTTCTTGACGAAAAGTACAGGAGCTCCCCAGGGTGAATGACTCGGGCGAATAAAGCCTTTGTCTAGTAGCTCCTGGAGTTGCTCTTGTAATTCCTTCAACTCTGCTGGAGACATACGATATGGGGCCTTCGAGACCGGACCGGTACCGGGCACTAGCTCGATCTCGAATTCCACTTCTCTGTTGGGAGGTAGTCCAGGTAATTCTTCTGGGAACACTTCTGGATATTCGCAGACTACCCGTACATCCTCCTGCTTGAGTTCTTTCTTTACTTCTGAGTCCACTATGTGTGCAAGAAAACCAGCACACCCTTGCTCTAGCATTTGGTGGGCTGCCAAGGCTGAGAGGAATTTCTGAGTCTTCCTCTTTGGGGCTCCTTGAAACTCGAATGGTGGTTCCCCTTCTGGGCTGAAAACCACCTTCCTTCTACGGCAGTCCACTGAAGCGCTGTACTTGCTGAGGAAATCCATGCCCAGTATGATGTCGAAGTCCTGCATCGCAAGGACTATCAGATCGACATATAGCTCTCGGTCTGAAATCTTGATTGGCACAGCCCGGAGCCTCTGGGTGGACTCCATGATTTCCCCTGAAGGGAGAGTTGTTAGGAATCTGGACTCCCAACTCTCTGCAGGCACCTGTAACTTACTAGCAAAAGGTACTGATACGAAAGAGTGGGTCGCCCCAGTGTCAAACAGTGTAGTAGCTAAATGCTGAAAAATAACTATTCGACCTGTTACGACCGTGGAGGCGCTGGCAGCTTCTTCCTTCGTGAGGGAAAAGACTCTGGCATTGGTTGGAACTGGTGCTGCTTCCAACCCTCCCTGACTGATCTGAGGTCCCTCCAGTATAGTAGGCATGTAATGTAACTGAGGCTGGCCTCCATACTGTACGGACTGCTGAGGAAGTACCTTGAACTTGTTTGGGCAGTCTTTGGATCTGTGTCCCTCTTGTCCACATGAATAGCATCCAGTTACACCCAAAAGGCATGCTCCTGGATGGTTCCTCCCACACTTAGGACAAGGTGGATACCTAGCTTGCTTATTCTCTGGTTTTCCTTTCTGGCTGCCAGGCCACTGCTTCCTTTTGTGGTTCTTGTTCTTCCAGTTCTGGCTATTTGGCTGAGGCTTCTGGCCTCCTATTGTCTTGTTCTCAATCAGGACTGGCTTCTGCTGTGCTTGCTGTGCCTTGATGCTATTCAGGTAGTGCTCTGAGATTAGAGCACTACTGACCAACTCCTCGCTGGTCTGGGGTCGGTGCATCCCGCTGTTCACGTTGAGTGCTATCTCAGGGTTCAGCATGCGGAGCATCAGTCTGACTCGCTCCTTCTCTGTGCTGACTAGCTCTGGGCAGAGGCGAGCTAGTCTGTTGAACTTTGCGACTGCTTCTCCCACTGGTAGGCTACCCTGTCTGAACTCCATGAAGTCCTCGAAGTGCTTGTTGGTAACCTTCATGTGGAAAAATTCCTCATAGAACTCGTGCTCAAAATCTGCCCAGCTCATCTGGTTGACTATCTTCTTACTCTTGACTCGCTCCCACCACATACGAGCATCTCCAGTTAGGCAGAAGGAGGCACATTTGACCTTCTCGACCTCTGGCCAGTCAAGAAGCTCCATCGTGCTCTCTAAAGTCTTGAACCAAGCCTGGGCATCCCAGGGCTCAGTCGTGCCTGAGAAGCTTTCGGGTTTCAGCCTCTGCCACTGGACTAGGTATGCTTCTGGTCTTCGGTTCATGGCAGGGGTCTCCTGTGGGACTGGTGGAACTTCAGCCACTACTGGAGTTCCCACTCCTGCTGTGGGTGGTGTAGGGGGCGCTGGGTGCTGATTTGCCATAAGTGTGGCGATGGTGTTCTGTAATCTGAGCTTGCATTTGAGCAATGACTGCCATCAGGTTCGGCTGTTCTGTGCCAGGCTCACTGTTATCTTGAACTGGAGTTCTGTTATTAGCATTAGGAGTTCGGCCTCTTCTTGCCATCTAATAATGCATAAGGGAACCAGAAATTACTATTACATCTCTAGGTATAAACTTATCTTCTTACTTAGAAATCTGATATCCATTCTAGGGATTTAAACATGATTC